>CM033645.1:195425984-195513680 GCA_019512145.1 Engystomops pustulosus | reverse complement strand
AGTAGAGCGACATAGAACTTTACCCTCCATTCATATGGGGAGATGGAATTATTATTATTCTTGGGCACAGTGTCAGACCGGCCAATCAGAGTATCAGAGGGTTTTCCAATAGTGGATCCGTGAGATACAGAAGAGGACAACCTAATTTGGATTCTACTAGGGTATGTTTCCCAAAGGATAAAGGAGCATAGGCTTCCAGAATAATGTCATCCGGTGGTCTCAAAGAACCCCAGTACGACACTGCATGGGTGTCCCAGGGCATAGTTGATACTCGTAAACTTGGTCCAACCCTTTAATGTTTTGTTCTTTGTAACATGAAGTAGAATACTTGGCCGTCATGTCGCATTCAGACTCCATGGCCCTATAAATTTCTGTAGAAATTTCAAAGCACATGCATATGAGACATTATCCCGCAATTAAAGCCTTAATTTGGATATTATTCTAAGTTCCTGAATGCCAGGAAGCCGTAGAAAACAGATGCATTCTCTGGATGTGCCGAACATTTACTACAAAGCGCACAAAAGACAGGAGGCAGATGCTATCAGAGATCAGAGGAAGCAAGAAGATCCCTAGGGTTTCAAAGAAAGTTACATGAGTTAATCTATTGCAGAAATCCTGCTCTATAGCGCAGGAACACTTCAATTACCAGGGTATAACCAAACAGATGAATACATCTAATATCATTCTTCTAGGTTTAAAGACACAATTCAGTCAAAGGCGCGCAGATGTCATTGTGAGGAGCCTCAATACAAGTCAATGTTTGATGCTCGCAGCTGTATGGTCTCGGTGGTCGTATAATACAACTACGTTCAAATTAACATCATGGTTTGAAGAACTTTTCACTAACATACTGAAATTTATATCCAACATATACAAAAAATGACTTCATTTAGAATATGTATGTTAACCCACCATGAAGCCTGGGAGAGAAAGTTATGGCAGGAAACCAGCCATTTAATCAACCCACCTAAAATAAATACTTCATAAAAACCTATGATTAAAGAATTGCCCTTATCCCTAAATGGTTCCTTCCATGGCTGCAATGTTAAAAATCAGTTTATAAACCTATATGCCTATCAACTGAGTTGAGTCCAATGATATTAATGGGGTCCTGCATATGCAGTGATCACTGCCCTGCCTCCCTTGTCCTGATGGACAGGTCTCACTGCTAGGACATGCTGTTGTATGGGACTACCAACATATACAGCTCTATTTACTTATTATTAGAGGTAGAAAAAGCAGTGTCAAATACTTTACACAGTGCCTTTCTGGAACATTGAGAAATAATTCTGTCACATGATTAGGCACTTAGTGTCATGTAACAAGGTTAAGGTAATTTCCTTTACCCAGTAGCATTAACATATACACCATGTATGTATCTGATCACATGAAATCACAGCATGCCTCCCTGGAGGATAGGGAGGAGTAGAAGTCCATGGAGGCGTACAGTGGTTTCATGAGATCAGATACACACAGGGGGTAGATGTTGCAAATGTTACTGGGTAAAGGACCTTAAGATGACTTCATCCTGGTCACATGATATGACAAGTGCTGAATGGTGAGGAAGCATATGGTTTAGGGTGGAGTAGATGGGAGGCAGTTGCCAAGTAGGACCCACCCCCGCTGATGCAAAGATAACAAATTCGATTTTATAAGATTAATGATTTTTAGCTAAAAGAATGGTGGAATTAAATTAATAGGGCTCTATGGAAACCTGTCAGTAGCTGAATTTGTGAAAATTGTGGTGACAGGTTCACTTTATATATCACGTTGTCCTCTACAGATGTAGACCAAGTACTCGAATTCAGTTGTGGCCCCTCTCAGTGCATCACACTACAAGAACCCAGCTTTAAGATGACTACTAGATGGTACAAACCCCCGACATGTGCTGGAGATGCAACGGTGCTTTTGGATGATTTTTACAATTATGGTGGACCTGCTATATGATTCAAGCCTACTGGACTCAGATAAGTAAACATCTTCAGACTATTTTCCTGAATTTCCCTACCCTAACTCTTGAGATTATATTTCTAAATCTCCCACAACCACCTCAGCTACAATACCCAACAAGAAACTATGGCCGATTCTACTATTTTCCGCTAAATTGAACCATTCGCAGTTTCGGCGTAAAGAATAGTCAGTACTTAGACATGCATGGCTTAATCTTTAAAACAAGCATATACTACTGGCAGGATCAACACTGGTGCCAATCTACTCCATTACCAATAGAGCACTGGATTAGAAAAGTAGCCCAGCTCCAGATTAGAAGAAATCACCTATAACAAAAGAAGAACACACTCTAAAAACCTTACAATGTAGTCTTCTTGGTTCCAGTTCTTCAACAGCAATTGTAATGGCCCGCTGGACGGCCAACTAAATCCTACACTCCAAGTGGTTTCTAAATAAAGATACCTTTAATAATATATCCATTACCTTTAATGATGCATTAATTCCATAGTATGGACGCCAATCAACTGACCCTAACTGGCATTACAGCTGCACAATATCTGCCTGTGAAGGGAACGTTTATACTGTATATTTGACAAAGCCTTGGGAGTTCTAAGTCACTGATGGAAAAAAAAACTCTTTTAACACTATTTACTTACATTTGTGCTAGAGAAGCCCTGACACATACCAGACCTATAGGACAGATATAACTATATAGCCTTTGTCATCTGTCATGTTACAGCCTTATACTTTTTATTGGAGGCTTTTGCATCATATACCTAATTCCCCTGCACTGCTCCAGGCCAAAACATTGGATAAAACTATGGATCATACAAACAAAGAGCACTTTCTAGACCTCTGACATTATACAGAAGTCTAGGATTGCTCTGTCTAACATAATGGGGACATTTATTAGAGACATTTATAGTCTTACTCAAAAAAGTTCGGTCAGCCTTTCCCTCTTTTTGTAATTTTGTGTGCGTCCAATTGAAATTTATGACCTGTCATGTAAAACAAGCCTGTAAAATAGGGACACCTTCTATATGGATTTTTTTACAAAATGATGTAAAAGTTTACAAAAACGTAAAGATACATTTTCTCCTTTTTGATAAAAAAAAAGGAAAAACAACCACCAGATCTCAGGGTAAGTGTAAAAAGAAAAATTGTACATAATGGCCCCGTTCTCACTAATTAAATGAAGTGACAGGCTGAGCATCTGCTCCTTTCATACTATGGGAGTGTCGTAAATTGCTGAACACAGCGCTCAATATTTCTGGCACATCACATAGACAGTGAATGAGAATTCTGGAGATACTTGTGCTCAGCAATTTCCAATGTTCCCTTTACGAATGCTTAACCTGCATCTTCATTCAATTAGTATTTGTTATCATCGGTGGGGTTCCAACTACTGCCATTGAGGATAAAAATAAAACTTGGGACAACCAGTTTGACCCCCATAGAGGTAAATAGGAATTACAGAAACAGCTTAACAAAGTGAGCCTTGCTCTTTCCCTAAGTTCACTATCCCCCTATAGGACCCATGACCTAGGAAAGCCGCAATTTGCTGTTTCGAGATTTCTTGACTTGGAGGACAGGAAAAGATCATTTTCAGAACATTGTGGAAAGGTATTTTTCAGGGTGCTGTAATATTTTCCATAGAAACCATTAAACGTTAGCCTTAAAACTGCTCCCTGCTGGAGCTACAACACCCATATCTACTATGCAACCTCTTAGTAGATACGGGGGCAATCTCTACCATGTTGGATCTAGGGGGAGATTTCTGCTACAGCCTCTTTGGGTTTATGGTGGAGACGAAAGTAAATGCACCAGTCTGGGATGTTCATGCCCCTTTCCACCCCGGTCTGACATGCCCAAAGTGGCATCTCCCCCTTAGTTTTACCCCAATAAATGAGACCACAACTACAAGCAGATCCATGGCACATCCAAAAACCTGAATGGTGATTACAGAGCATCACAAATATACTCTGTACATTCACTCTATACTTTATACTTTGGATCTATGACCTCTATACGTCCTATGAAGATATATGGATATGAGCTGTCTTGGTAAAATTAGAGAATAACTAGAGTTCATCCCAAGGAAATTTACAGGAGAGGTTAGAATTTTGGTTAAATTGTCGGTTGTTCTGATGTGACCACATAATAACCAAAAAAACTCAGAGCTTTTTCATTTTATCCTCCTTGTATTAGTGTTTCATGTGAATTTCCAGCAAGACACATGTGATATACAATACATTACACAAACAGTGGATTTAGTGGCAATCCAGGTTATTCCCCTTAATCTACTTTATCTAATAGTGGAAACTTTCACTTCCCACTCACCCATTCTGCCATTGACAGATGATATATATGGACGTTAAATTAGGTCAGCAAGCAAAGACAATAAAATCAGACATACAAAGACTGAAACTGTCTGTATTCAATTTCCCAATTTTATAATCCTCCCCCCTTCTAGATATCACAGAGAAGAGCAAATGTTGACATTGAATGAGGTCACCAGGTCTGGGACTTGCAATAGATGCAATCAGACGATGTAATTTGTGACCCACCTCGTACACAGGATACATGTTCATCCTCAAGTCTTCAATTTAGGACTGGAGACTAATGAAAACAATATTTTACTAGCGGAGAAAGAATGGTGACAAAAAATACACCCTATGTTGGTGACCCCCTGATCCAAATATGCAGATAGCTTGGCAGAAGAAATATGTACAAGGAGAATGGGTGGATTCATCTAAAAGTATCCAAGCCATGGAGTCATCAGTCTTCCAACCTGATTGGGGTCAGACTAACATGGGCTGTTGGCTGTATGAGCTTTTTAGAGAGAACTTTTACTACTCTTTACATAGTTCTAAAATATCGTTGTTGGATTTTTCATGTAGAGTTTCAAACAAGAAGCCACAAGGAACCTATATTGTATTATGCGAATTGAGACCCTTCTCCACTTGACCTACAGATAAGGGCTCTAATCCCCTACTACTACCACTTCTAATATTATTAATATATTTTTGTAGCCTCCAGATAATATTTACCATACATGTAGCATAAATGGCAGATAAATGCCTTAAAATAGGCTTCATAATGTAGAGGGGAGGTGCAAACAGAGTTAATTTCAGGAGAATAAGGGTAGAGGAGCTAAATTAGGGAGTGTCATAGGCCTGCAAAAAAAATGTGTATTTGCAGCATTTGTGAGGTTGTCCAGGAATAAAAAACAATACAGTATGTAGCTGGGGCTGTGAAAATAATAAAATAATAAATAGCGTATACTCACCTCCCTCCGTGCTCCTATTAAGCTGAAGCGCCCCCCATAACAGCCAGTCTCTCTGTAAACGAGGGCAGGTGGTGACGCTGCGGGCACAGCCACACGGCTGCTACAAAAGGACTTCATGCTGAAGCCGGCTGTGGGTATGACCTCCGGGGCTGAACGGGAGAGATGAGTATAAGCAGTTTAGTATTTTAACAGTACCCCCAGCCATACAGAATTTTTAATTATTCCTTTACAATTCCTATAAAAGATGTTGGTTCTGATTGCCCTTGTCCGGGGAACACTCTATAGAACTGGTACATCTAGCGCTTTATATTGAAATTAGGGTAAATTTGGATTATAAAGAAAAGTTGAAAATGGAGACTAGGGAGTAGATGTAGGTGGAGAGCCTTGTGGGTGAGAATGAATAGTTTAAATTGTATTTAGTATGGTGGCTGGGAAGCGAGTACATGGCTTGGCACAGACTGGAGACATTCATGTGGCGTTTTCACTGCAGCCAAGGACTCTCTTCTCTTCACTACTGTATTTCCAAAATTGTATTCAAATTTGTATGCCTCTCTATCTGAATCCTTGCACAGCACTTCCTTTACTTCTATATCTTCATTCTTTGGATTATTGTATCCTGGATGTTCATTCTGCTCCCAAGTAATGGTGGGACCAGGTTCAGAAACACAAAGAGAACAGTCAGCCCCAAATGCAAGCCCACCCAAAAGCCCTACTTACTTGCCTCATTAACGCTCAACGGTAGGGGACAACTAGAAGGCAGTTCCTGCAGGATGTGAAAAAGTTGGTGCAATCCACTCTTAAACATCCATTATCCTAAGCCCATTCACACAAACAAAGTATAATGAAATGTTGCACATCACGGACTAATGATGACGCTGACACAGTTGATACATCCCCACACGTATTGTATAAAAAATAAAATTCAACCATAAATGGTCATAATTCCTCACTCAATGGAACATATTGGGGAGAGAAGCGTCTGTCTGTTTGTCGGATTTCCACTTGTTGAATCCTTATGTTCTTAAGAGAAGTTAGGTGCCATTATGTGATCCAAGTACATGGGAGAAATCCAAGGGGCAGCTTTCAGGGAATGTTTATATGACAGTTTTTCATACTTAAAAATCCATCATGGACCCCGCAGGAAACTATAAGATTCTGTCACTTGGGGCATCTTTTGGGCTACTTAAAATCCATGATAGGAAATGTACAGCTATGTGAAATACTGTTTGAGAATTTCTATTCACTATACTATACAATAAACAGCTCCGTTCCATGTTCATTGGTACCGAAACTGGGCAGTGCACCCCCATCATTTACATTTTAATGGCTTCCCTAAGGATAACTCATGATTATATATGGCCTAAAAAAATTGAGTTGTATAAAGTTCTATCAGCCGTATAAATAGACTCATCCTGTTGCCTGGGGCTTTTATATATTAATGAAAATTTGTATCATTTACATTATGGGACACATCGTTTTATCAATATTCAAAGAATTAGAGAACATCCTATAGTATAATATCATGATATTAGCCTCTGCCTAGCAAAACATTACTAAACAAAACTATAAGCAGCACACAGATAAAAAGTCTCTATTTCAACCCCAACATTTCAATTACATTATATACTATATTAATATGCAAATAATATCTCCATTTCCTAGACGACGAACCAGGAACACATTCTGTTGCTTTGTTAATTACTTTTCCATGTTTAAATTCTGCAAAGTAATCTGTTCTCCAGCCAGGGAATAATTCATTCCTGCTCATCAATAGAAATGTCATGTTTCCAGTTAGATGTTGAGATGAATATATTCCATTTTTGCAAATGATTGAATAGTTATTTTACAATTAACTTTGGATAAGAATTGGTTGAATAGTTCCAGATTATATTACACTTTGTATATCACAAAACTCTTCTCAAGTGGTAGAAACAATGGCATTCTCACAATAGTATCAAGCTATCAGGCTGCAATGGGGCCTTGTAAAGCGGGGCCCGGTCTGCTCAGTTCCAGAACTTTTGCTTCTGGGTCGGAAAGGTTCACATTTAATGGATATGTTTAGACAACAAAAGTTCTCTATGTACACACATACCGCAAGGGGAGAAATCTGAGAGATAGGTTAGTCCATAGCCATCTGGAACCCAATCTCTCAGAAACATGGCTTCCCAAACCACCGTGTGGCACTTTTAAGTGTGGGTTCTGTAAGGCGTGCCAGTCAATTCTTCCAAGTAAGACATATACAAGTAACATCACAGGACGTATCTATAGAAATCAACAGTTTATTAACTGTAAGAGTAGAGGTGTTGTCTACCTGCTCACATGCATCTGTGGATCCCAATATGTGGGAAAGACTATTAGAGAATTTCGTGTACGTATTAGGGAACATGTGAGAAACATTGAAAAAGAGGATGACACGGCCATATCCCGACATGTGTGGGAGAAACATAATGGAGATCCTATGTGCATTAAGTTTCAAGGCATTGAAGTGGTGACCCCACAGAAAAGAGGGGGGGACTTTGATCGTCTAGTGACCCAAAGGGAGTCCCGATGGATTTGCGCTATGGCAACGGAAAAACCGCGGGGTCTGAATGACTCCATAAACTTTGCCTGCTTCCTATAATGCACTCCGCCGTGTCGCTGTCTATTTGAAGTTTATTTCCCGACTCTGTATATCCTTACGATTATTCGGAATATGAGCTCCATCTAGTAATCTATAACATAAAAATTAATTTCAGTCTGTTAATCTTCCCTTGAATCCCTCCGACTGCCTACTTGTTTTTGAGCATAAGTATTATCCGAATACCTAGATATAACCGCATGAACGATCCCCCGATGTTTACAAGATGCGGTCCCCGCATTCTGATTTGCTCACCGATAATGTGGTACCATTGGTTAAATCGAGCGAGCCCCTTACACGTCACATGCCAACATAGACGTTGTGATTGGTGCCTTCGCCAAGTACCGCCCAGAGAGGGTGGGGCATTATAAATAAATAGCCAGCCGCAGCGCGCGGCGCATACGGCCGCTACAGAGCCGGAAAAGCAGCTGGACGCTTGTGACTCGTGTATGAACTAGCGGGAGTCACATTGTCCGTGCTGCTGTAAAAACGTGTGAATGTGCCTAAGTGTGTGAGATGCCTCTGATGACGCATCGGTTATAAGGACCGATGCAGAAACGCGTCAGGCAGGGTAATATATAGATAGGCATTGAACTTGTCTGCAATAATCAATAGCAGACGGTCCTTTAAATTGGACATTACTTAGACAAAACCAGTGCTAAGTCTGGCATACCTTATTCCTACGTGTGACTCTGGACCCTTATGGTGCCTGACTGCACCGATTAGAAAGAGAGGGTGAAGGATAATCACGTGGGAAAGCCTGAGTCCATTAATGAAATGGCTAATTTGTAGTTCTAACTTTTAACATTATTGTTTTGAAATAAAGATTAAAAATTTTTTAAACGTTCTAATCAGGCAGTTATTTAATTATTCACCAAACTAGAACGTGAACCCTATATCTGATAATTAATTACTTATTTAACTTTATGTACACACTTCCCATCTACAGGATATGTCATTAATAGATAATTGATGCAGGTCTTACATCTGGGACCGAGAAGTATCTCGCGAACTGAGGACCACTGACCCCCTTCACGCAGCCGAGCCAAACAGAGAACGTGCTGCACAAATGCAGCCACTATTCATTCAACTCTATGGGAGTGCAGAGTGTATGTTCTTGGCTCTGTTCCTGAGAAAAGTGCTGGCAGAGCACACTCTCTGCAGTTAGTGACTGTATAAGCTCAGTGGTCGCTAATTAATTGTGGAATTTAATGGCAGGCAGGTAGAATTTTATGCTGCACGGCCTGGGAGGCCGGAGCCTTTTGATGTATTCGGTAGAGCTGGGGGTTCGGGGACTTTGCCATATGCCGATGCAGGAACATTAGTATTAGTGTATAATAAATGTCCCCCCGTGAATCTGTGGAATAGTCAAGCTCAGGTGCTGTTCAAAGCAGAGACAGCAGAGAGCTACAAAAATGACCTAGATGCCTTCATATAGAAAACCAAAAATTGATGGTTATGTAATTGTATATAATGTGTTTTTACATCGCTTTCCTTTACCCCTGTCTCTTGCCTTCCTTGGTTGCACACAATGGACTCATATCTTTCGAACATGTTATGTCATAGAGGCAAACTTGAAGGGGTTGTCGGGGATAGCTAATTAAATTTTTTTTTGTAGGTTTAGATATTGTAAAAATGAGACAGTAGCTATACTTACCCCGGTCAGTCCAGTAATATAATGGGGGGCGCATTTTGATTTTTGCTCAGAGACCCCCCTCTTATTAATTTACTCTTCTTAGTAAGTCGGTTTGCTATGAGTGAAAACATAGTCAGAAGAAGTCATATATTTTTGTTAATTATCTCCACAAACATATCAATATTTTTGGAAGAAACGTGAACCTCGGCTGCAGCTGCAGACCTTTCCTTCTTCATTATGTGTGGTCTGCCTTGTGCTTGGGAATTAAATTAGGCCTAATCCTTATGCGGCTTGGATAAAGCAATGGTCCGATGTGCAGCAACATTCCCCACCGGTTTTCTTACAGTGGATGATACAGTTTGGATCTACCGGTACAATCTCAAGAATCATCGTAATATGAGTGACTGTATATTTTCCATAAGTATTTAGTAGTTTTCCCTACTCCTGGGTGGCAAAAGGAAATCCCCACTGACAACTGATATTGTTAGTGCTGACTCTCCGAATTTTTGTCTTTTGGTACATTTTTCATACAGAAAGCCTATCCTCTGGATAAGTCATCAGTATTAAAGTGCTGGGGGTCAGACGCCTGGGCCCCACACCAAAGACTGTTTGGCTTTGGAGTTTGAAGTTATTCAGGAGTAGACGTCATTGGGGGTCATGTACTAAGGGCCCGATTCGCGTTTTCCCAACGTGTTACCCGAATATTTCCGATTTGCTCCGATTTTCCCTGAATTGCCCCGGGATTTTGGCGCACGCGATCGGTTTGTGGCGCATCGGCGCTGGCATGCACGCGACGGAAATCAGGGGGCGTGGCAGAACGGTAACCCGATGGATTCGGAAAAACCGCCGCATTTTAAAAAAAAATTGGTCGCACAGGCCATACTCACATGCACCACGATGAAGACGATGAACTCCGGGGCACCTCGGCGGACTTCGGCGCAGCAGCGCCACCTGGTGGTCATCTGGCGCAGGACCTTCATGAACCGCCGGAAGACCCGAACGCTCGTCAGAGAAGCCGCCGCTGGAACGCGAATGGACCGGGTAAGTAAATGTGCCCCATTGTGTAGAGGCCGTGCCTTGGTATTGGAGCTAGGCTCCTATTACAGCGAATGGGGATACAGAGGTGTATAGCTGCCGATTCCAGGGACTGCATGGGAATACCCGTTCGCTGCGGGGCTTAAGTGTCGGACCATACTTCTGATATTGCTGATCTATCCTGATTGCAGGTACAAAGATCATAGACCACAGAATATTACTTATTGACAATTAACAAAATTCACAATATTACTGTATTCACAATTTTTTTGAATTCGCAATTTTTAAAGTGATTGTCCAGATTCACCAAATAATTGATATTGTTTGTGCAATGAAAAGTTACACAAGTTACAATATACTTTCTGCATCAATTCCTTATGATTTCCCTATTGCTGTCACTCAACAGGAAGTTGAATTGTTTACTTCCTGTGAATATAAACCAGTGCCTGTTCATGTGATATCACAGAGAGTAATCAGAACTGTGTGTTGTAATGAGAAGTGCACCTGTGTGCACGTGACCAGGGATACAACGAGCCATGCACCTGTGTGACATCACATGACCAGGGATATAACGAGCTGTGCATCTGTGTGTCATCACATGATCAGGGATATAAGGAGCTGTGCACCTGTGTAACATCACATGACCAGGGATTTAATGACCCATGCACTTGTGTGACATCACATGACAAGGGATATAAAGAGCCATGGACATGTGTGACATCACATGTTATGGGATATAGCGAGCTGTGCACCTGTGTGACATCACATGACCAGGGATATAGCGAGCCACGCACCTCTGTGACATCACATGTTCAGGGATATAACAAGCTGAGCATCTGTGTGACATCACATGACCAGGGATATAACGAGCGGGGCACCTGTGTGACATCACATGACCAGGGATATAAGGAGCGGGGCACCTGTGTGACATCACATGACCAGGGATATAACGAGCGGGGCACCTGTGTGACATCACATGACCAGGGATATAACGAGCTGTTCACCTGTGTGACATCAAATGACCAGGGATATAACGAGCGGGACACCTGTGTGACATCACATGACCAGGGATATAACGAGCTGAGCACCTGTGTGACATCACATGACAAGGGATATAACGAGCTGAGCACCTGTGTTTAACATTTCATTACACAAACAATATCAATTATTTATTGAAAATGGACATTCCCTTTTAAGCTTTCAGTAATGGAGCTTCCATTGGTAGTGTAAAGGAACCTGCAGTAAAGTGTCAGAAGATGACAATAGTAAAAGTTAAATGTCAGAGAAATGTTTAGGCATTCAGTTACGTTATTGTTCTCATAGATGCCATGGGATTCACAGCTTTCAATATGGCAGAGGAGGGGGATGGGGCTGCATAACAGATACATCCAGTGTGAATGAGTATGTAATTAAATATCTACAACGTTGCAATATAAATTCATTATCTTTACTTTTAAATACTGCTGAGAAGTCTTATTGCCTGTGTTCTGCACATCGCGCAATACGGGAAATCGTTCCTTACCGGAGGGTCTGTGCAGCAGAAGGCGCTTTACAGCCTATGTACATGTGGTAGCTGAAGCCATGCCAACCATCAAAGAAATCTGCAAACCATTGCATAACAGCTTACACGCATTACACGGGAAGCTAAACAGAACGCTATGTTATGGGAGGGCACACCCCAGCCCAGCAGTGTGCATGTCCAACTTGGTAATGACCTAAGAAACAGGTTGTATCTTTCTTTGACATGAAGTCATTTGTGTGATGGACAAATCCAAATGGCGTCTTGTTAAGAAAGTTCTGAACTGATTCCTTTGATCTGAGAAAGGATTCCAACAGTTTCTGTCGGATAAGCAGTTTCAGACGAAACACACACAATGCTGCCAGATGTGTTGCCGGAGAAGAAGTAACACACATGGAGGGGGAAGCCTTGTGATAGACCCTGACCTCCAACATCGTAAGTCATTTTGCAAAGACTCCGCCACCGATTCTTTAAAAGGTTTTTGCTTTATTTTATTTTTTTTTACAATAGATTATTAGTCCAACTTGTCAACTTAAACTTCTATAAACTTGATTTATCGAGCTGTCTGTACTGAAATTGCCACTAAACCTCCATGATTTACATTGTGCTTTATTTATTTTAGACCATTTTTAGACACTTTTCTGACTTCTACCAAAAATGGCTTTGTGGATAAGATTCAGTGCAACAAAAATTATGCAAGTGCTCTAAAATTTTGCTGAAATTTTTAGGAGTAAACTAGACCAACTAATAGTCTGTCTAAGGTACAAAGCCAGATTCATCATCTAGTAAGACTCTGGAGTGGTCTACTCTGTTAAACTTTGATAGATCTCCCTTACTTTGTTGTGTACCGCAAAAGAGCATCCTTTTAGGTCTGTAAGAGGGTAATGGGTGAGAAAGTCATATCACTAACATCCCATGGTCAGTATAAACCTTGACGTCTAGTGGGTTTATTTAGACTTGTCTACAGTGCTAACCAAGCCCTCATGTGATGGCAAGGGCACGATATGACCCATTGTGATCCAATGGGTGTCTGGGTTGCATCTGATGTGATCCAATGGGTGTCTGCGTTGCGTCTGATTACCTTGTGGAAGGTGTCAATGAGGACGACCTCAAAAAATTTGTAGGCGGAGTCCTCTCCAATCCAGTAGCAGCTGGGAGTTTTTTTAATCCTTTTATAGATCTAGATCTACATCTTTAATCTAAAAACTTTTCCAAAATATGTATAATTGATGTAGGTATATGAAACTTTTATAAACTGTACCTGAGCATGGTGTGTTCCACTACGATTGGCCCCAAAATTTTGAGGACATTAACTTGTTCAATGGTATTGTACTGAGGCATCATGTGTGCCTCTATTCCAGTTAAGGAGAACGTTTGTATATGTGGTTACTTGAGCCCGTCAACAAAACAATTATTTAGGGGCATGATCCCATCGCTAAATAATAGACTTAAGCAGCCTTCAAAATGGATTACCGTTCCTGGTCTTCTAGGACCCATTATTGTGTTAAGGTTTGAGGCCACAGTAGGATCATCTGATATCCTAGTGGGCTAGAATCTGGATGTACATTTATGGGCATCATCTAGTTCAGGGGGCACAACCTTTTTTGCCCAAGGGCCTCATTGTTACATCAATCAACATTAAGGAACGGCACTGCTAACCTTGGCCCTAGAAGCAACAACTACCACAGTACAGCACAAAATACCAACCCACTAAATTTAACCCCAGAAACCTGACAAAAATTGCATTCAGGTGATAACTAATTCAGACCCCAGACCAACCAGAAAATAATACAAAACACCCAATACCAGACAATAAATGATAAAGACCTCGAATAAAGAAGGAATAATAATAGACACCCCATACAAGACTATTATTAATAATGTAGACTAAGACCATGATAATGCTGACTCTAAATTAGAAAATTATAATAGATACCCCAGAGCTAACAAAAGTAGTGATGGACACCCCAGATTAGATAGAATGTTATACACCCCTTATCTAGTTTGTTATTTTTCTGAGAACTTTACATGTGACACAAGAATTGAGAAGATTCTGTGACAAAGCTATAATTTTTTTGTCTTTATTAGGTGGGAAAAACAGAGAATTTGGTCTCTGGGTACCTGAAGTTTTACGATCTTAGCAGCCTAAGCAGGACTCATGCTGAGATCTGAAGATGCCATGGACGCAGGGCTGTGCCGGGGAATCCCCCCATAGGGTGCTACAACAAAGTGACCATCACACTCTTCTGAAAGCCATTGACATCTGACTTAGATCTTCAGATTTGTTGTGTTAGGACTTTTCCTCACTATATACTGTACTTTCTGTGCCATAGGAAATGAGCCGTATTTAGAAATAACAGACACCTCCTGAAGAAGGTCAAGAGTTTTCTTATCCTTACCTTGTGTTATATGAATGGAGAGTAACTAGAGTACAAATGTTCTGCTGACAGATTTATATGAAAGATAAGTCTAGTAAATTCCATACAAAGCAAATACAAATCACTAATTGTATTTTATTTTCGCTGTGTCAAAAGTCTTAACCCTTCCTGACTCAGACTTGTCCAAGGTCACAAGGCAATCACTCTGCTATTTAAATAGTTTGGAAATAAATTCTTTATATTTCACATTATGTTTATTGGACTTTAAATAAAGTTTATACATTTATAGCTCAGAATCCTAATAGAAAAATATTAGATGATTACAGATGTAACAAGCACCAAACCAAAGCTCAGCACATCTGTGTGTGTAAATGGTCACTTACTGTTCATCTAACTGTGTATAAGGCTGCATTCACAGAAACTTATGAAAATGGCCGTATATGGGCCATCCATTGAATGGGGCAGCACGGTGGCTTAATGGTTAGCACTACATGGGTTCATGTCCCAGGTCAACATCTGCAAAGACTTTGTATGTTCTCTCTAGGTTTGCGTGGGTTTCCTCCGGGTCCTACGGTTTCCTCCCACATTCCAAAACATACTGGTAGGTTGATTAGATTGCAAGCCCCATGGGGACCGGGACTGATTTGGCAAACTCTGTGCAGCTCTGTGTGCGCAATATAAATAAAGAATTATTATGAATGGCCATATTGTGCACTGTACCGTTTTTTAGACGTAAAAAATATAGAACATGTCCTATTTTCTCATGTATTTCCATACGCCCCATGAAAGTCTATGGGAATGTATAAATTACCAGTTGAATATGTGCTGCATATGGCTGTGCACCGTATGCTGCCGTATATATGTGCAGTATCCAGGAAGACCAGAACTAGTGGGAGGTGCATTCTGCCAGCCAGCCAATAGCCAGCCAGCCATCATTTGCAAGCCCACTGATATGGTATGGATACAGTGACACACATGCACATAAGGATGAAAAACGTCACATAAGTATGGATTCATAGAGCACAAAAATACAGGACTGGAGAAATTACACATTCATGTAAATGCAGATTAGTAAGAACGTAAGAAAGATTGTAATATATTATACAAAGGAAAAGCGCCTCTTTCTCCCCTGCTTGGCTCCTCTTATGCTCCCCCCTTTCTTGATAAAATGACTCTGAAATCTCTGCTGAATTACGTCTTGCTAGTAAGAAGGACAGAAACTAACGTGTGTTTGATATTACCCAGGGGTTGTAGAGAGAAGGGAGGAAGGTAAGTCACAGCAGCTAGGTCTTAGAGAGAACTATATATCACACATACAGACTGCAGAGGGAAAAAGTTCTCAAAGATGAAGAATACAAATCAAATGATGTCCATACGGTTGGTCACCAGCTAAAAATTACATTTCTGATGACAGGTTCGCTTTAACTCTTATGGTCATTGAGGCAACAACAAACTATATTTGTGGTCAACCCAAACTTGGAATTAAAGATTAGAAGAACAAAAAAGAAAGAAGTAAAAAGCAATAAAAAGCCCTGGTCCCTGCTTATCTCATACAATATAGACATTTGTATGTCATAGGGTATATACAAATCTATGAAAGGATATATACTTGGTGGTGTTGGTACCTAGTGTTGTGCTCTGAGGAGGTCACTGATTGGCTGAATAGGGTGCCTTGTGGTGACAGATGGTGGCGCTGAAGACCAAAGCGGCCATGAGTCAGAGAAGGTAAAGTACACTGTGGGCTTCTTTGGAAGCCCTGCACCGGCCCACTGGGGTTTTTCTAGAATTCCTGTACAGTATTGAGTGTAAAATATTTTTCATTTTCTACTGGCTAATTTTTTTTCGGACGCTGGAATCTTCTTTTCACGTAAGTCGTTCCTAAATCATCTCATCTGGCTTTCCATGTATGAGAGGAATCACCTCTTACTTACCAGCAGATGGATGATTCTAGCTGTAGAGTTATGTATAATGGAGGAGTAAAACCTGCACTGATAAGATCGGGCTAAAACAAGAAGGTTAAATGAAAGGTGATTGATACAAGTTTAATGTAACATATGGCACCGGGCCCTAATAAATCCACTAACGCTACGAATGTATGTAGAGCAATGAGGTGAGAATGTTATCTAATGTTTACACACAGTTCACTTTTTCACATGGGCCTCACTTTTACTATAGTTACCCCCTGCTTTATTATGACCATTGCACAGAGTGATACCATATCTTATCAGCAATCAAAACATTCTAAGTGTTTTTACTAATACATGCACACGAAGTGAGGCAGAGGTATACATCCTAACCTTAAAGGGGTTATCCGGCCGTTCTATGTCAAAATTATAAAATCCTAGCATCTCTGTTATATGTTCTCTGCTTCACTTACCCATGTCCTCGAATTTTTTTTTGTTTTTGACATTTGTTTTTAAAATTATTTTTACTTTTTATTGCTGGTGGCTCGAAACGAGGATTAAAGGGGTGGTCCACTTTCCGCAAATATTTTATATAGTTTGTGTAAGGAAAAGTTATACAAAGTTTCAATTCATACTTTCTGTATGAATTCCTCGCTGTATTTAAGATCTCTGCTTGCTGTCCTGCTATAGGAAGCTTCTCTTGAGATCCAGTGGATAGTAATCTGTCCATGGTCATGTGATAGACACGCAGGTGTATGAACTGTAACTATCACAGAGACTCATGATAATAACGGATCATGCAATTGTGTGTCCAATTCATGACCATGGACAGATTTCTATTCACTGGATCTGAACAGAGAAGCTTTCTATAGAATGACAGCAAGCAGAGATCTTGAACATGCAACATGTTTTTACTACAAAAAAAAGATTGTAGTGTTCTTAAAAACATATAATTTGATTGCATCCTTTTTTAGCTGAGCATTTATATGATAATGCCAGTTTAAAGGGAACCTGTCACCAGGGACTTCATTTTCACTTAATATGGGTTTCAAAAGCCCATTACAGCTGCATTACAAATATGTCTTCTGCTCTACAATATAACTTTGTGTTATAACTTACCTTTCACCCTGACAGAATCCTCTGTGTAGTCCCAGGGGTTGGGCTATGGTTTGGATGCATTTTAAAAAACAACACCTGACTTGTTTGTGCTGCAGGCTGCTCAGCTCTCAGCCCCCACTTTTGTGCTCCTGTACAGCTCCTCCCTCCTGCTCCTACGCAAAGAGCACAGCCTGATGAGCTGACATGAGTGGAGGAGGGAGGAGCTGTACAGGAGCACAAAGGTGGAGGCTGAGAGCTGAGGAGTCTGCAGCACAGACAAGTCACATGTTGTTTTTTGAAATGCATTCAAACCAAAGCCCAACCCATGGGACTAAGCAGAGGATTCTGTCAGAGTGCAAGGTGAGTTATAACACACAATTATATTGTAATGCAAATGCTTAGAGAAAGCAGAAAGATTATGTGCAATGCAGGCGTAATGGGTTTTTGTATTTTCCATTTTTTATATACATAACAGTAATGGGCTTTTGTATCCTGTCTTTAAAGAAAGTATGGTCCCTGGTGACAGGTTCCTTTTAATTTTTTTTTATCTACATGGACTCCTAGATACCTATATTTAGAATAATAATAATTCTTTATTTACCCTTTTTTTGGACTATAAGGCACACAAAAAATCCTTTGATTTTCTCAAAAAAATCAAAGGTGTGCCTTATAGTCCAGTGCGCCTTATATATGTGCCGTACTTACAGACAACAGCTGCCTTGAACTGTGCACAGGTCTGCCACCTGCTGGTCATTCATCCTTATAATCAGGTGCACCTTATAATCCGGGGCGCCTTATATATGAACCTAGACGTTTTAGCAGGTATTTATTGATCAGGTTTGAGCAGGTTTTATAATCCGGTGCGCCTTATAGTCCAAAAAATACGGTAAATAGTGCCTACAGATTATGCAGCGCTGCACAGAGCCGAATTGGTCCAACTTCATATACTGTACATGAATAATAAAGACATAATTTAAAAAAGTTACACCCATTTCTATCATCCCTTACTGTAAGTAACATCTGAATATGGACGGGCCCCCTTATTTCTTGGTCCTTATAGCCCCCACTATGCAGCTACCCTTCTTGTTCCCCCAGTGGCAGAGTTACACAAGGTATTCATGGTAATTACTCCTAACTGCTCCCCCGGGTATGTATTACCTCTATTCTATGTAATTCGTCTTATGATTAATCATATACAATTAGCCATTTAAAGCGCTAAGCAATTAATTGTATAACCATAAATGCTCCTTTTTAGCTAATTTATGGAGATGTATTACATTATGCAAATGACTGCTATCACTACTCAGTGAGGTAATCTCGCTCCCTCGCCCAGGATCGCTGCTTAATCGCTAATAGTCTAAGGAGATTAATTTTTGCACATAGAGTTTAATGGGTTTGGAGTATAATCCCTAATAGGGTTATAATGGAGACAATTTGGGAGAAGAACATATAAGAAGTGTAAATATTTGATCAGTTTGCATAATGAATTTCTTAAAATCACCTTTTATTGCACTTTGTAAGCTACAAAATTATTTCTATCGTGAGCAAAAAAAAAACGCCCAGATCAATGTTAAGTCAACTCGCTCTGTTTTCTCTCCGTATGACTTAGGGAGGATACATAGTAGTAGAAATTTATATTGTTAGAGCTCATAGACATTTGAACGGTTGCCAAAATAGAAATTCTTTTCTACCGAACACTCCCTGTACTTAACCCCGCTGTCTACAACATTCTTGTCATTAACCCTCTCCCTGTATGTGAATTTGCAAGGCTGGATACAAAGTCTTCTGCTGTGTATCTGTGTGTATCTGTACTGTTTCTCGACAATCTCGTAATAGTAGCCAATACGCTTTTATTAAAGGGGTTGGCCATGTTAGCTCATGTTTTTGTAATGTGTGTGTAAGTGTGGGGGGTAGGGTATTAGGTAATTTACCAATATACATCTATTACTAGTTCTGCTCCGCTTTTTTTTTTATATGTAAACTGAAACCTCCTGTCTTCTACCTCATCAGCCAGAGATTCCTGACCATAAAATGGACGTAGATGGAGGGTCTTGTGATCTCTAACTGTCCATGAACAATCGCCCTGCCAGGACCTTATGATAGTATTCATGATTATAAGATCATACAACTGTTCATGGACAGAGAGAGATCACATGACCCTCCATCTGCGGCCATTTCGTGGTCAGGAATGTCTGGCTGACGTGGTAAAAGACAGGAGGAGGCTGTTGTATATTCACTGATATTATATAAATGTATGTGTGTTGTATATTCCCTACTAGTATATATTTAGGTGTGTTGTATATTCAGTGCTATTATACATATATTTATGTGTGCTGTATATTCACTGCTGGTATATATTTGGGAGTGTTGTATATTAAAAGGTATGGCAATGTGCGTTATACAGATACCCCACAACTGACAGTTTATACAGTGATTTTCACCGGAATTACACTATGTGGATTTGACACGTAAATCTGGCTGTAAACTGTAGCCCCAAAATGGTATGGCAATATGCGTCTACAGATAGCCCACAACTGACAGTGTAATTTCAGCGAAAATCACTGTATAAACTATGTGGATTTGACACGTAAATCTGGCTGTAAAATATAGCCCAAAAAAGTTTTGCAATGTGCTTTATACAGATACCCCAAAACTGACAGTGTAATTTCAGCGAAAATCACTGTATAAACTATGTGGATTTGACAGGTAAATCTGGCTGTAAACTGTAGCCCCAAAATGGTATGGCAATATGCGTTATACAGATTCCCCACAACTGACACCCAGTGAGAGGTCCACAAATCACTACAGCAGCTGCATAACAAATCGCTACTGCAGATGCATGAAAGTCAAACAGATTTCTTCCTATTCGATTTTGTCACTAAATAGAACTGCTATTTGGGGTATATAGATCCCCCTTAAAGAACAACCAGGGATTGGTGCCCCAATAGCTACTGCAGTGCATGCATGCATGCATGCAGTGCATGCAGTGCAAGTCAAACAGATTTCTTCCTATTAGAATTTGTCACTAAATAGAACTGCTATTTGGGATATACAGATCCCCCTTAAAGAGCAAATAGGGATTGCAGCAAGGATCGTTACTGCATGGTACAGTAGCAGCAGCTAGAGAGCACATGAAGTGTGAAGTTCCGAGATTGAAAATGGCTGGGTTTTATAGGGCTGTGTGAAATCACATAAGCCTGCCGGTCGCTGATTGGCTTACAAGTCTGCAGATGTCATCAGGGGTGTTCCTTTCTCCTTTCCAGAGTTCTCTGCCCCATGTAACACGTTCTTCTCGCGTTCCCATTTAGCCGAAAAAAGAGGGGAAAAAAACAACTTCGTTTCCGCGAATCAGCATAAACTTCTGCTTTGTGACGAATCAAATATTTCCTGAAATTCTAACCGAAGTTAGAATCTTTAGAATCGATTCGCCCATCTCTAGTCTTGGTTTATTAGTGTGAAAGGTCACCTGCCACATTAATCCCCTCGGCTTTCCATTGTCAAAAAATGGCATTATCTGTGGCTTAAGGGAACTCCAAATGGTCCCACAGGAGAAAGGTAATCTTGGTAATCTTCCACGTGGCCAAAGCAAACTATGTCCACATCTTGCTACTTGCATCTCTGTACAGCAGTCTTCCCCATGCTATCAGCCTTTGTCAGTGATAGCTGTTGCCATGCTCTCTCCTTACTCTCTGCACTAAAGTCGGATTGTACATTTACATGTCAGCCACGTCCACTCTCCTTTCTGTACTGCTCAGCTGATTCTCCACATGCCGCTCCCAGCACTCACTCATGTGCTGCCAGGAGCCCTAACTAATGTAAAAATAGAATGCCTGCACTCTTGTATTTGCCCATAAACCCTCAGCTTTACCTATACCAGTATAAAAACAAATAATCCACCTGAAGCTATAGCTCTGGGTCACTGTCTCCCCTCCCATTTCACCTCACAATCAGCAGCAGGAAGTGGCAGAGAGGAGAGCAGTGATAATGTGATCTATCCCTCTCCACTTCTCCAATCTGCCCCAGGTGCTGCAGTTTTAATAGATAGAGTAAATATTGTGGATACATAGAATAGATAGATAAATTATATATATTATTATATATATATACAGAAGACAGATAATGGAAAAGCTAGAGGTGTGATGGAGGAGAGGGATGTGACACTTCCTAATTACATTATTCTCTACTTATTAAAGCTATATAATACCGAAAATTTGCTTGTTATTAAAAAAACTTCACATTTTCACTCATTTTATGTATATTATTCAGCCTCTTAGCTACAAGCTGTACACTTTCCTGTGTGGGTGTGCCTAAGATTCACAAGCCATGGTCTCATTGGTCAGCAGCACGTGCTGCTGTCTCCCCCACTAATGAAATGTCCAGCAACATCCCCTCACTAACAAAATGCTCAGCAGTCTCCCCACACTAATAGAATGACCAGCAGCCTCCCCTCACTAATGAAATGCCTAACCGCCTCCCCTCAATAATTACTTAGTCTAACCTCACTAATGAAATACTCTGCAGGCACCCTTTACCAATGAGATGCCAAGCAGTTTCTTACTAATGAAATGTCCAGAAGCTTCCCCTCACTAAAGAACTGTCTAGCATTGTCCCCTCACTAAATGAACATCCAGCAGTGTCCCCTCACTAATGAACTACCCAGCAGCTTCCCCCATCGTTGAAATTTGCAGCAGCTTTCCTCACTAATGAAATGCCCAGCAGCTTCCCCTACTAATGAAATGCCCAACAGCCTCCCCAACTAATAAAGTACTCAGCACATGTTCATCAAGTTCAGCAAAGGAAGGGATGAGATTGGATAAAGAAGACATTTAAAGGAAATAATTCTAAATAACATTACTATTAATGTTATTTAGATGTTAAAAGGCCTTTCTTGAAGCTCTCTGTTGTTCCTACTGTGACCAGCGCCGGAGACAGGCTATTACACAGATTGACAGTTCTCATAGAAAAAAGACCTAATTATCTCCCAGATTTACCCCTCCGAGGACATATGTTGCATGTGAATTTTTATCACCCAGGTGATTAACCTTACATTTATCCACATTGGTCATCCACTTGGCAGATAAGGTTCAAAGACTCAGTCACCCTGCAGCCCATGGACATCTTCCATAGACTGTATTACACTAGTTTATTTGGTGTCATCTGCAAAAGTAGACACAGTGCTATTAATTCTTTCCTCTATATCAGTGGTGGCGAACCTTTTAGAGACCAAGTGCCCAAACTTATTGTTCCCAGCTCTGTCATAGCTTTCAATCGTATTAGCATCCTGAGGACACCAATAAAGTAGCTTGAGAATAAGAATTGCAGGGGCTTGGAAAAGAAGCTGTAGTGATAGTCAACACTTCCTTCCTCCTTTTGTATTCCCAGGAAGCTGGGGATGAGCCACCTTAACTGGACTTCCTTGATTCTGTCTGCCAAATTCTGTTCTGGGGGTCACAGCCCAAGTGCCCAAAGAGAGGTCTACGAGTGCCACCCCTGGCACCCGTGCCATAGGTTCGCCACCACTGCTCTATATCATTAATAAATAAATGTAATAGTCGTGGGCCAAACACAGAAACCTTTGGTACACCTTTTACTATTGCTGACCATTCTGCGTAGGAATCATTTACCACAATTCTCTGGATACGATCCTTCAGCCAGTTTTCATTCCAATTGCAAATTATTTCTGTCAATCCAATAGATCTTATTTGACCCATCAGGCATCTGTGAGGGACAGTGTCAAATGCATTTGCAATGTCCGAGACCACAATATCGCCAGCAGCTCCTCTGTCCAGGCAACGGCTTATCTCTCCATAAAAGCACTTGCACTGGCACCACCCTTGTCAGATGTCCTCTCTTCTATTGTATAAAAAGAGCTTAAAACCCATTAAGTATGTCCACCTTCTCTTGGTCTCCAGTCACCAAGGCCCCATTTTCAGAAAATTGGGGTTTAACCTGCTCCCTTTTTTCGCATTGATATACATAAAGAATTTCTTGGGATTTGTTTTGCCATATTTGGCAACTTGTCTTTCATTTTGTATTATGTTTAATATTATTTTCTTCTGACAGGTTTTGGTTAGTGTTTTGTAATTATTGAAGACTTCAGGTCACCCATCAGATTTTAACTTTTTGAATCCCCTCTTTTTATCATCAATTGCCCGTTTTAACTGTGACTGTAAGACATATGGGGTGTAATCTAGTCCGTTTATACTTGTTTCCAACAGGAATAAATGTATATTGTATGACCCAGTATGGATTTAAAGGTCTCCCATTTAATATTAGTATCACGTTACATTATCTGATCCCAGTCTAGATCTAGATCCCTAAATTTCCAGGAATTAACCTTCTTAAAATTAAATGTTTTTGATTTTCCCACATATTTTTGCTTTTTACAGTCCAGGAGAAAAATAATTATGTTATGATTGCTGTTCCCAAGAGTTTCCCGGGCACTGACATTTTGGACAATTTCCACATTGTTTGAAATCACAAAGTCCAACAATGCATTACCTCTTGTGGGATCTTCTAGCTGTACCATAAAATGATCCTGCAGAAAGTTAATAAAATGTCTTCCCTTCACAGATGAATAAAAGCCCTATCCCCAATTTATATTTGGGAAGTTAAAGTCTCCCATGATCACTACTGCCCCCCCTGTCCCCTCATGATCAATAGCCTCCCTCACTGATGAAATGCTCAGCAGCCTCCCCTCATTAATGAAATTCCCAGAAGCCTCTCTCACTTATGAAAAGCCTAGCAGCCTTCCCCCACTAATGAAATGCTCAGCAGTCTTTCCTCACTAATAAAATACCCAGCAGCCTTCCCTCACTAATAAAATGCCCAGCAGCCTTCCCTCACTAATGAAATGCTCAGCAGCCTCCCTCACTGATGAACTGCTCAGCAGCCACCCCTAACTAATGAAATGCTCTGCAGCCTCCCCAATAACTGAAAGGTCTGACAGCCCCCTTACTCCCGAAATGCTCAGCAGCCTCCCATCAATAATTAAATACCCAACAGCCTCCCCCAGTAACACAAATTTCAGTAGCATCCCCTCACTAGCAAAATGCCCGGCAGCCTCCCCTCACCAATGAAATGCTTAGCAGCCTCCCATCACTTATGAAATGCCAGACATCCTCCCCTAACTAATGAAATTCCCAGATGTCTTCCTTTGCTAATAAAATGCCCAGCAGCCTTCCTTCACTAATGATAGGCCAAGCATCCTTCCACACAGAGCCTTGTCATATTAAGAAAACTCAGTATTTCCCTCCAGTGCTCCCTGCTGCTCCTCTTCTCATTTTTTCAGTTAGTTTTTAGCACAAACATTGAAAGAAAATTCTCAAATTTCAATTCCCTGGTGATGTTAACACACTAAAGATCGTTTTAAACCCTTGACTTTACAATTTTACTCTTATTGCTGTTATTATTGCTGTTTTAGATCCTATCACTCCCTAGGCTGCTCAGTGTAAAATCCCAGGGTATGGGCAGGGCTACTCTAAGCAGACACATTATAATCCATCTTATGTCTGTGAGCTTACAATATGGTTTTACCTTCTAAACATTGTACTAGTATTTGACACATAGAAAGAGATGACAGATTAGAGATGATGAGATCCATGAGATGCATATTACACACAATGACGCTCTCTAGCTCTTTACTACATGTCAGCTTCACACACACTATCAAATCTGCTGTGCCTGCCTCCCCCTCCATGGTTAATAAACCTATCTGCCTGTAGCTTGTTGCTCTCCTCTTGCTGCTGCTGGCAGTGTATATCAGTGTGAGCTCCATCCTGGAATGCAAGGGTAGGGGCCCCTGCAGGGAGCAGAGAGAGAGAGAGAATATCTCAGCTGCTCGGCCTCAGACATAAAAGCAAAATGTCTGCGCACTCTAAAGTCAGAAGATACACGGGCACATTTACTTACCCCAACCCCGGAGTTCACAGAAAGTGCATTGTCCGACTCCAAAGCACAGTGCCACGATTCATTAAGATCTTGCGCACGATATTGTTCATGTGTCGCTTCGCTGCTCAGGTCCGACTTAGTTCACCTTGTGTTTCGTGGTGCATGTAAGTGCTTGGCGTGCAAAACTATTTGAAAGGTAAATCCCACTCTCAGTCCAAAAAAGTTGGATCGTCCAATGACACGGCCCCCAAAAAACTATCGCCAAAATCCCAGAAAACACCTGTTAAATACAAGCCGTGCAATCCCAATAAAAAGTGCAACAAAAGTGAGCAGCGCAACCCTTAGTAAATGAGCCCCACAATGTCGGAAACCAGGGGCAAATGAAATTGTCTACAGCAGGACTGATAGAGACAGGTTGGACTTTATAACAGTGAATTGGAGAATATGTTATTTTGTTGTCCCGAGTACATTTAAGAAACTTGTCTTTGTGGGAATACTCCTTTAACCCCTTAATGACCTGCGCTTCTCCATAGCCAGTAAGTCTTTGCTGCATATTGCCATACACTTCATCCCTGCGATAGCCCTTCATACCCTTCATCCCTGCAATGGGTGCCGCCATCTTGCCGAAGAGCGTCGCTCCCCGTGAATGGCACTTCGAAGTGCGATTATTTACGCAGAAAATAAGCCATCACAGAGCTCTTTACATTTAAAAATAAAAAAAAAGTTATAGATTTTTGAAGGTGGGGAGTGAAAAATGGAAATGAAAAAACAAAAAAGGACCAGGGGTTAACACTCATTCCTATTCAGTGAATAAGACATTAGAAAACGTTTCTATATTTCGCCATGTGGAATATCGTGAATATCTTCAAAGTATCCAATATTCATTCTGTGCTGTTTTGTGTAATGGGATCTTTCTTACTCCACCTGATTCTGTACTCGGCTTCTATCTATAGGCTGCTCAGACTTTTAGCTTTGTAGGATTGTCTCCCTTCCAGAAATGAGTCTAATATATTCTCCTTTATTCCTTATAGGACCACTCAGGCTCCCAACATTGAAGAATCTGACATGAGAAAATAATAATTTCTCTATTTTATTGAGTTTTATTGATTGATTATTTTTAATTCTTGATTGTTTGTTGCCAATTTTTCTTCGAATCATAAGTATAATTTCAATAAATGTCCAGCATAACAACCTGTGTGCTGCAGTTCTTTTTACAACTTCTGTAAATGTTTGTATGCCTTCCCTGTTAGGGAATAAGGATGTTATACAGGGAATTGCTCTTAACTGCCATCAGCCAAATCACTTTTAAAGAACAAAATGTTTCCTTATCTGGCCACCTGCCTGTTTGCTGGACATGTCTTTATAAAGGGCAACGATGCCTACAGCTAGAAACATGAAGTTATAACCACCGTCTGCTTCCAGTCAGACAAGAAAATCCTTACATCCAAGCTCCTCGTTGACTCCATATCCTGCCGGTATCTTCTGAATTATGAAATATTAAAGTTTAACTCCACGGATAAATATAAAGAACAAATAGTTAAGTTCTTGGGAGTAGCAAAAGAACAAAATGTTATTTACAATCAAGAATACAATTATTTAGCAGTTACATTTTCTAAGATTCATGTTATAGTAGAATCTGTTAAAACCCCTGGGACATTTTTCTATAGAAAAGGGTTTCGATTAATTCATATTTAAGAGACTCCCAACAATTAATTGATATTCTGAAAGAGTTAAAATTGCCGATGGGAGGTGCAACTTGATGTGTCCTCACTATATATGTGCATCCCCTTTAGAAAATAGGACTGGAAGTAATTAGGAAAAATTAAGAAACAGGTTCTGCACTCTACATCCTTGCAGAGAATTTTATTGTAGATTGTACACAATTCTATTAGGAGAAAAATAATTTTTGATACAATGGTAAATATTATAGACTATGTACAGACACGACAATGGGGGCAAAAGTTGTTCCAATTTTTGCCAACCTGTATATGCAGGAATTTTGAAAAGTACCTGGTAAATTGATGACTGCATCATTTTGCAGGGTGGCTCAAGTAATGAATTTAAAATGTTTATACAGTGGATTAATAAGAATTACTTTAATTTATCATTTACCTATGAAATAGTTTCAAATAAACTAGCCAGTAGGGACCTATCTTAAGTGCAATAATGGCCCTATATATCTCATCAGTTCAATATTACCAATGGCACGCGCAAGGGATGTCATCATGTACCCTTTCTCCGATAATATTTGCATTGGTGATGGAACCCTTCGTGAAGACTGTAAGCCCAAACATTGAAGGAGTATGTGTTGGAGAAAGGGAACACTGCAATGGCTTATTCACGAGGATGTGGTGCTCTGCTTAACCCAGAAGCCTCCCTGTGGGTCGCGTATGCCCTAATCCACAGGTTTAGTATACTTAGTTACTACAGGCTCAATGCTTCCAAGTCAGTAATTCTAAATATGTATATACACCCTGAACTCCAGCAGAAGCTGAGTGAACATTATCCGTTTAAATGGGCGGAGGATTTGGTGAACTACCTGGGCATAACCCTCACTGTCCCCATTGGTAAACTTGCTCAGACAAATCTCAATACACTCACTCACCCATATTGTTACAAGAGACTTAGAATCTTCCTCCAATCTCCATATCTAATTAGTGGGTAGATTTTCTGTAGCAAAAATGATGGTGCTACCCAAAATCATGTTTCCGAAACCTAACCATCCCCAGGGCCTAAAGCTTTATTGAAACTTATTCAAAAACTTATGACCCCCTTCATATGGAAATGACAGAGAGCAAGAGTCCCCTTGAGTGTATCAGGTGGTAATATCGGATAAACTGATAGATAGATGACTCAGACAAGTTATCGGTGAGAGGAATGTCTCGAGATTTCGCTCTCTGAAATTACTAATGTGGACCATGAGATTTGCATAAATGAAGCTCCCCATAGTCACTCCTACTATGAAAGCAGCCATACTGGCTTTCAGGGAAATACTCTCAAAGGCAAGGGCATTGTCGTTCAAAGCTTGCCAATCCTCACTCGCAACATACGAATTACAACCTTTGGGCAAGCAGGGGTGTTGAGAAGGTGGGAAACCTACTTGAAAGAGAGATGCTTTTCTCCTTCAAACAAATCTCCCTGGAATATCAGTTACCTAAAGGGGAATTTCATAAGTTCTTACAACTCCGCCATTTTCAAATTTACCAAAGTATTGGTCCACTTGAAATATAAGGAGTTTCTCACAACCCAGAAACCCTTGTAAGAAAGGTATCCCAATAGCTTACTCAACCTTTATTCCCCCAACAGGGAAAAATGGGAAACTGAGCTCCAACATCAATATGCAGATGAACATTCAAACCTTGCCATTACTACCAGTAGCAAAGCGTCTAGGTGTGTTAACCACTTGGAGGCTGCCCGAAAGCTTTTATATAGGTTATATCTAACCCCTTACAGAATGTTCCCAAATTCCTCACCCATCTGTTGGAGATGATCCATATCTAAGGGATCTCTCTTGCATTTATGGTGGACATGTACCAACACTACCCACCTATGGTCAGAGGTTTATAGCCTTATTTCTAAAGTTATGATGTACCCCCCACCGTGTGGTCCCAAGGTAGATTTACTTGGTCTAGGATTGGAACAACTAAGGAAAGTAGACAGGTACCTTATGGATCACATCCTAAATACCACCAGAATGAGCTTTGCCAGATGCTGGAAGTCACTGGAGGTTCCCAATATTGTGGCTATGTACCAGGAACTTGAACATAAATGCACAACGGAATTTCTCATTTCCCTCAACAGCCTTTTAATGTTTCATGTTTAACAATTTTTTTACTCCTGGTTCTAATCCCTAATGTAAAAGAGGACTTGAAAAATGTATACGCTGCTTTACAATGTAGGGCTAGTATCTCATGCCTGGGTTTACTTGCTCACATTATTTGCATATATTTTCTTGTACTTACAAAATACAATAAAACTTTAATGATAAAAAAAGAAGGAAGATGCCAGGTAGTCCTTAAACTTTTGCTCACCGCCCAGAATAACGCCAGGAATTGCAACTTGAACGAGCTTTCGTTTTGGTCGTTTTGTTCTAGCTTCCATAAGGAGCGACTGGTGTAGACTCTCTTGGTTCTGTTTTGATGCTAGGATAGTAGAGCTCCTAGGCCCTCTTTGCAGGCATCGGTGTAGAATATGAAGGGCAAATTGTAGTCCGGATACCCTAACATCGGAGGCTCCGTTAGCCTTTGTTTCAGCATCTGAAATACAGCTTCTCACTTTTCTGTCCAGTCCAGTCCAGAGCTGAGAGTGTTATTATGTGTTATATCAATCTCATAAATCATATCATCTTTCAAGTCTGATCTGTCTCATCTCTCTTTTTCTATGTGTCAGATATTAGTAGATTGTTCAGAAACTAAATAAAAGTGTAGATAAACCCTGGACCTTGATTATCTAAGCACATTGTCAGCACACAGCATCTCATAGCACTAGAGGGATCATGACCTGCCTGCTGAGAGAGTCCCACCCACACTGGATTGTTACACTGAACATCACTGAGTTATAGGAGCTAAAACAGCAATAAAACTAAAAGTTAGGGGTTAAAAATGATCTTTTTTGTGTAAACATCACTAGGGGATTCAAATTTGAGAACTTTATTTCATAGGCAAACCCCTTTAATATATTAGTCATTTGCATGTGACTAATCGCGTCTATAAATCAAATACATAATACTAATATCATTGGCAGGGAGTAATAAAGTTGCATAATGTGACTGATGGACATGAAAACAGGTGACAGACATCCCTTAGGAATTTTAGGGCCCAATACCTGCAAATTGTGCAGCCTTTACCCTTATAAAGGACAACTATGAATTTTAAGGAGTTCTGTTCCATTTTTAACCCCTTAAGGACACAGGGTATTTTCACTCATTTCTCGCTCTCCATCTTCAAAAATCCATAACTTTTTCATTTTTCCGTGTACAGAGCTGTGTGAGGGCTAATTTTGTGTGTAACAAACTTTACTTTCCCGTGATGTTATTTATTTTTCCCTGCCATGTAGTGGGAGGCCGGAAAAAAATTCCAAATGTGGAAAAATTGAAAAAAAAACACACGTGTGTCACGTTCTTGTGGGCTCAGTTTTTACAACTTTCACTCTTCGCTCCAAATAACACCTCTACTTTATTCTTTGGTTCGGTGCGATCGCTGTGATACCAAATTTATACGGGTTTTATAGCGTTTGAAGACATTAAACGAATGTGTACAAAAAAGAAAAAAAAATGTTGCCATCTTCTGATGCTAATAACTTTTTCACACTTTGGGGTACGGAGCTGGGGGAGGTGTTATTTTTGGAGAAATGAGCTGTTTTCATTGCTACCATTTTGAGGACTGTGGGACATTTTGATAATTTTTTATTAAATTTTTTATGTCATATAAAAAGGTGTAAAGTCACGTTTCGGACATTTGGGCGCCATTTGCCGTTCCAGATGTCACCGCCGGACTTAATCGTTTTTATATTTTGATAGATCGGGCATTTTGGGACGCGGCGATACCTAATGTGTTTGTGATTTTTACTATTTATTATATTTTATATCAGTTCTAGGGAAAGGGGGTGATTTGAACTTTTAATATTTTATAAATTTTTTAAATTTTTAAACTTTTTTTTTTTTCACAATATCTTAGACCATCTAGGGTACATTAACCCTAGATGGTCCGATCGATCCTACCATATACTGCAATACAACTGTTTTGCAGTATATGGCATTTTTGCACATGATTCATTACAATGAGCCACTGGCTCATTGTAACAAATACTTAGAAACCAGATAGCCTTGGGTCTCACACTGACCGCGGGTGTTAGCGATGGGTCTTTGCAGCGAAATGCAATGGCAATGGGCGCACGGAGCGCTACAGAGTGGTACCATGCAGCACATGCGCGGCACTGTACTGCTCTGTACGCTGGAAAACATAGGACATGTCCTATCTTTCCCCACGTTACGGCACCGTGCACCGAGTATCTCTATGGAGAAGACAACCCTGCACCTCTCCATGTCGCCGGATGTATGTCCATAAGTGAGTGTAAATGCAGCCTTAGTGTTTGCTGGAGAAGACTAAGCCATAAAAAAACAAATAAGGAAGAGAAGTAGTTAATATTTAAGGACATTGAACAAAGTTTCATCTTCCATTTCTTCTGCCTTTGAAGTTATAAAAATAAACTCAAAGGTTAAAATTAATTACATTGCTGACATCAATAATAGGATGATGAAATCATCCTGATAAACCCCTGTCACAGCGGCACAAATTCTGAAAATGTCGGGAAGTCCGACGGAAATGCGATTCGTAGACCCTTAGTAAATAAGCCCAAGTGTGTTAGAATGACATAAAGTATCACACAAAAGTAAATATTGTTATATCAAATCATGGGACAACACTGAAGATGTGATACTTCAATACAATGTAAAGTATTTAGGGTACAGCTTGTATAACAGTGTACAATTGGTGTCCCCTCAAAATAACTCCACAAACATACATTAATGTCTAAATCTCCCGCAGCAAAAGTGTTGTATCATCAGTGTTGCCCCATGGAAAGGAGAATAAAATATTTCCAAAGATGTGAGGGAGTACTTGATGTGAGACACTCGGTTTTTTAGGCATAAGCCTTCTTAATTGTTTTAATTCTGTTACAAGCTGAACAGTATAAAGTATCCGAAGGCTATGGTGATCAATTACAATAATGCTAAAATAGTTTATAGATGCAAACCATGCTATACTCTTAAAGCATAACTGTGAAGTTATTTGACAAAAAATAGTTTTAGCACAGCTGGAGTGAGCCTTTGACATCAATTTAAACGATACTTGTATCATGCTCCTGGCTTCTTCCTAGCCTGAGATAAAGCCTGATATAGCTATCAGCCCTATCTGTAAAATCCTCTCAGCTTTTCCTGAAGTGGGCAAGACTTCCTGGTTGTGACATCAGCTAAGGGCACAAACCGCCCAACCAATCACGACAAAGAATCAACTACTGCTGGTAGTTGATCTAGAGCCGACAGCACAGAGCACTGGCTATCTGGCCGTATTCAGTGTTGATGCTTCACTAGGCACTCTCAGTGCTTATTGGAGCCGTCAAGCTAACTCCTCCACCCAAACCCCCCTAGGAGAGAGCATGGCTGCACCCAGGAGGAGTCTCTCCAATAATCCCCTGTTATGAAATACATGATCACATGTAAATACGTTTTCATGTATGTGGTGTGTTACATTATTATTCAACACTATTAATGTTAAAAGACAAAACACATGTTACTACTTACATAACACTGGACATTTGATGCGTTTTGCTCAACGCATTTAAATTTAAAAGACATCTTCAGAATGCGGCCTCCGGCTGTGTTCACACTCGGCACTTGAATTACATTTAGGAAGACAATTCCATTACCATGGGGAGGAGTTTCTCCCCATCACAACTGCGTTTACACTGAAACACTTGTGATCGGGAATGTGTACCTTGTGTTTTGCATTGTGCACATGCAATTGGGATACATTACTTCCCACTCTACTGGAATGGTGTTCCAAAATGTAATTCAAGTGCAGCGTGTGACTGTAACCACTGGGAACCTTGATGTGCCCACTAACCCTAATCCAACTAAACCTAACCCCACTTACCCTAAGCTACTGAACCACTAACATATACAGTGCACTCCATAATTACAGGGGTTGTCCGTGCTGAGGGTGGGGGGTTGTCAAAAAAAGAAAGCATTTGTACTTACCCACCTCTGGTGCTCTGGTCCAGCGCTGTGCCCCCCTAGCCCCCGGTTTGTGTTTAGACAGAGGTGCTGCTGTGACATCACAGCAGCGGCAGGCCCTGGGTGTGAAACGGTTACACAGACTGCAGGCAGAGGCTACAGGGGGAGTGCACTGTAGTTCTAACATCACTGCTGCATATATGCATCCATACACAGACCAAAGGCGCAAGTGCAACTGCTTTGTTGTTTTTAAAGCCTCCCAAATCCATGAGTAAAAAGAATATATAAGCATGGACAGACCCTTTAATCATAAAGCCGTGTATGTATATATCACACAAAAACTTGTATAAGTACATAAAAACAGAACCAAAACCAAGCTGTGTTGTGCATTAAGTGCAGAAATGTGAGCTAATGTGTGATACCAGCACTTACTGTAAATCCAGCAACTCACACATGATGTCTTTGTTTAGAGGATTTCTCTTTTATCTTCTTCTACCTGGAGAATATGTCAACTTCTTCCAGACAGAACTAGAAGATTTAACAACACAAAAAGTTAAGGTCCTCATTTTATTATCATCTCCTCCACCTTCTTATGACAAATTTAATAGCATTCCGTAGTTCCCCAAGAGATAACAGTTATGCTCCTACAGTGGCAATAGTCACAGCACCTGCACCCATTAACCAGTGCTGCCCCCAAGTAGTTAAAGGGCTGCTGCCAAGTAGCCACAGGTCTTCCCCCAGAAACCAATGATGCTTCAGTAGCCAGTAGTCACAGGGCCACCCCAAGAAGCCACAGTTATGACCCCAGTAGTCACTGGGATGTCCCCAAGATGCCACAGTGATGCCCTCAGTGGCTAGTGCTACCCCCAAGTAGTCACACAATCTTCCCACCTCATATTATCCCCCAGCACACCACTTCTCATGTTAGCAGAACACAGAGCACTGTGGGAGGTGGAACTGTTTCTGGTACAACTTCCCTCTCTGCAATCCACCTCCTGGTCCCAATGAACGCTTCTTGTTGGGACCAGGAGGTGGGACACAGCAGGGAAAGCCAGGACAATCTCCCAATTGTCTGGGATGGCGGGAAAGCACTAAAAAAATAGGACTGTCTGTCCAAATTCGAGATGTTTGTAGCTATGGTAACAGTGCTTGCCCCTCAAGTAGTCGCAGTGGTTCCCCAGAAGCCAATAGAAAAACAAGCATACTTACCTTACTGCTTATGGTGTCGCAAAGCCTTCTGCAAAGCTTCGGCTCAGGCGAAGTGTGATGACATCAGACGTCCAGCTGCGCCGTGTCAGTTCTGGCCATTTGACCTTGCTCATGTGGATGTATCAGCAAACGTTGCCTCTGCCGCTTACATCCATGTCACACTACACCGCTACATTAAATCCATGTCACACTGATCCCACACATTACAGCCATGTCACACTGCATACCCACATTACATCCATGACACACTGCACCCCCACATTACATCCATGCAACACAACCCACTCACTGCACCCCACATTACATCCATGTCACACAGCACCCTTACATTCCATCTCTGTCACATTGCATCCCATATTCTACCCACTGCTTCCCCACAATAAATCCCTGTAATCCTGCATCCCACATTCTCCCCACTTGTATCCCCACATTCATCCAAGTCCCACCGCACCCCCACATCACATCCATGCCAAACAACCCGCACACTGTACCCCGCATTACATCCATGTCACACTGCACCCCACATTACATCCATGTCATCCTGCACCCCACATTACATCCATGTCACACTGCACCCTTACATTACATCTCATTCACATTGAACCCCACATTCTACCAACTGCATCCCCACATTACATCCATGTCACAATGTACCCCCACATTACATCCATGTCACACAGTCTGCCACATTTCATCCCTGTCACACTGCACCCCCACATTATATCCCTGTCACACTGCACCCCACATTCTCCCCCCTGCACCATGCATTACATCCATGTCACAATGCACCCCACATTAGATCCATGCAAGTTCGGCGCCAGCACTGGGCTTACGTGGGCAAGTGCCAGGACCCAGAGCTGCAGGGGGGGGGCCCACATGAGGCTGTAAATGCGGCACAAGGAATCCATGAAGGTGAGGGGGGCTTTTTATACCATAATAAAATAACCATAAGGGGATGTTTGGGTTGATAAACTAGGGAATATTTTAGTGAACAGGTGACTGTTTAGTTTCCGAATTTTTAATTCCGCCACGTGAGTTCACTGCAAAGTGGCCTACTGAGGCTCTGTCGCCCAGGGACCATTTGGATCCATTTCACACTGCACCCCACATTCTTCTCCTGCATCCTCACATTTTGTCTCTAATATCATGTTATATTGGCCCCCTAAAGAATTATGTAAGTGAAACACGTAGGATCTTAAAATCTGAATGTTATCATAGCTATAGGCTTAGACAAGATTGTCTCACCACTATAGTAATTAGGTATCTGAAATAATCATGTGACATCTAGTGGTAGAGAGGTAGAATCACACCACAATCTTTCAGCAATCAATGTATTAGTGCTTAGGTATAGTGAGTCATTAGTATAAATATAGTCAGAACACTATACTAGTGTTTGCCTCCAACAGGAGCCGATGCTTGTTGAGATACTAATGATGTATGAAGGTGTAAACTTATTTCAACTTTTGGCTGGACCTGACCGGATATTTCTGTTGAAAGCTTTGCTTTCTAAAACAATGGGGCAAATTTACTTACCTGGTCTTATCGCGATCCCGGATTTGGACGGTCCAACGAAGAAGTCTGGCGCGATTCACAAATCTCATGCGCCCGAGTTCCTGCATCCGTCGAGGTCCGCCGGAGTTCACCTTCTTCTTCCCGGTGCTTGTGAGTGCGTGTCTTGCGACGCAATTCGAAATGTTAAATCCCGCATGTAGTCCGAATACGTCAGGTTTGCCCGACGGCACGCCCCCCGATTTGTGTCGCAGGTAAGCCGATGCGCCAAAATCCTGTGTTAAATGCGCTCTGCGGACCCTTAGTAAAAGAGCCCCATTGTTTCACAACATTGGAGCTTTCGCCATACTTTCCGACATTTCCGGTTTTGCATGGCAGTGACAAGTATTTAACAGGGGTCTGCGCTGGCATTGTGTCGCACACAATGGGACTGTGTCTCAGCTGCGCTGGCTCTCATGCGATTGATTCGGACTGGGCACGGGATTTAACTTGCAAATTGTGTCCCTAGACAATGCACTTACATGCACCACGAAGAAGAAGGTGAACTCCAGCAGTCCTAAGCGGGATATCGGGCACACAATCTTAGTGAAACGCGGCACAGTACATTCTCATTGGACAGTGCACTTTTGGGGAACTTCGTGGCACAGGTAAGTAAATATGCCCATAAAATAAATACCAAGCACTAGCTCGCACTACACCAGACACGTGATGCAAATCTGGAACAGATATTTATTGTTTTAAAATAATTAAAAAGTCAAATAGTGACCTGATAACAACTAATTTAGTGTTGTGGCTATAGATTCTGACATAAGCTATATTTGATAGGTAACAGAACGTCACAATATAAATACATGAATGTACCTGAATTCACCGCTGGTATATATTTGGGAGTGTTGTATATTCAGTGCTATTATACATAAATTTATTTGTGCTGTATATTCACTGCTGGTATATATTTGGGAGTGTTGTATATTGCTGGTATATATTTGGGAGTGTTGTATATTCAGTGCTATTATACATATATTTATGTGTGCTTTATATTCACTGCTGGTATATATTTGGGTGTGTTGTATATTCAGTGATGCAATTATATATACATTTGTGTGTGCTATATATTTACATGTATATTCACTGCTGGTATATATTTAGGTGTGTAGTATATTCAATGTTGCATATATGTATATGTGCTGAATATTCATAGCTAGCAGCTATTCTTTCCAAACTCCACATGCACATGCACATCTGGCATGGCAGAGCATTCACGAGCCAGAAATAACTGCATGCTTCCCTTGAAGAACTGTAGCTCTGCCTTTCTGACCCTTTTCTCCCCAGACATTTGCCATCTAGAAAGGGTCTGAACTCCCCCATGTTAAAATTTCTTTCCACTTGAGGATTCCCAAAAGCTTACTGGGGTGTACATATCGAGGTGTACAGTACTATAAATGTCTTGATTACTCTATAAGCCTCAGAATGAATTTTCCCTGGGGGGGGGGGGGGGGGGGAGTGTGTGCTCAGCTACCTATCTACTGGGGGGCATTGTGTGCTGAGCTACCTCTTCACCAGAGGTCACAGTGGGCAGAGGGATCCGTCTGTAACTAGGGTTCGTCTGTAAGTCGAGTAGGGGACCGCCTGTATATATGGTAAAATTATTTCAAAAGAACAATATGCTGCTGCCCCTTATCTGCTTCCCCTTATTCATGAATACCATATACCTAAGGCGTAATGTTTCAACATAGGAAACCATAAGGAATCTGATGGGCAATGCAAATGACTACCTAGAGGTCCGGGCATCTATACAGTAAATATACGATACGGGTTGAACAAAATTATTTCGTTTTTATTTATTGATTATTTTTTTTTTACCTGGAGCATTCGAGCCGCTACAGACACAATCTGATCGAAGAAGGTGATGTTATGGCGGAACTTCTCCTGCATGTCACACAGGAGCAGGACACTGGACGGCTGCCGCAGCATCCCCAGGCGGCTCAGGGACATCGTCTTTATCTACAAGAAGATGGAAATGTAGTAAAATGTTTATTTTATATCAATTATTTATATAACGGATATACAGGGAATACAGATGCAGCGGCTCAGCTCTTTGTAATGTGGTTTCTATATAATGGCAGCCAGGGGCGTGACTACAGTGGTAGCAGCCATAGCAGCTGCTATGGGGCCCACAGTGTCAGGGGGCCCCATCATCCAACCTGACAAACTAAATAATGGAGGATGTACACCATTATATACATATTATTCTGCACATTGTACAACATAATATGTGTGCAATATATATGTGATGTATATATACTGTATCTGTGATGTGTATATATACTGCATTATGCTCTATATGTGTACTGTGTATACCGTGCAACTGTAACTCACATTTGTGAGCATATAAATATGTATATTTTTTTTAAGGGGGAAGGGTGGCCCCATTCAGAGGTCTGCTATGGGGCCCTGCCTCTCCTAGTTACGCCACTGATGGCAGCTTAGATACAGCTGCTCAGTTTTATGTGCAATGGATTCATATATATAACGCCTCTTTGTGCTGACCCCCCCACCCCCCACCCCCTCACTGGCCTATTCCAGTCACACCACTGTTGGACAATTCTACCTCACTCAGGGCCGGCGTTAGGGGGCAGCAAACTGGGCATTTGCCTAGGGCCCCTTGTGCTAAAGGGGCCCCCTGCATGAAGACTCTTGTGGGCAGAGGATGTATTGCTCCTTTAATAGCTCGTGGTTGAATGCCCGGGGGAAGATGCTTATCATCTATCTCCTGTCTATATATCTATCATCTATATGTCAGACTGTGACTGCTCATAAAATAGTTTTATTTTGGGACCTCATTTTGTCTAAAACCAGCCCTGACCCCACATACTGTACATACTCTTGGCTGGTTCAGTTCAATTGAGATTTCCATCTCTCCGCTGCACATAATTTTACCTGTCACTTGGCAACGCTTGTATTTCTTATCATGAATTTATGTGTTTTTACAGTTGTTACTTTTCGGCATATTCGTGGCAGACAGAAATTGTCAAAAAGCCTCGCACCAAATTTATCAAAAGTTTAGGTCAATTTGTATACACTAGATTTGTATCTTAAGATAACATCAGCATCATGTTTCTAGGTACTTAGAGTGACAGGGGGGCGTCTGAAGTGACGCTTCTTCTGCAGCCTCTAAACTTGACTCATCTTGGGCAAATATGACCGTTCTCTGCTCATTTTCACATGACTTTTGAAAAGAGTTTTTTTTAGGTAAACTGCATAGCTGCACGGATTCTCTGGAATGCCCTTCCCCGGACTATCAGACTAATAACCAACTTCCAAATTTACACAGCCTATCACTTTCCCGAACTGCATAACACTTCTACTCTCATTACTAACCCGTCCTGTGCCCTCCTCCCGTCTGTTACTCGGCAAACACCGGATACCAAGCTCCAGGCTTCTTTGCAGTCACATTCACCTTGGACTTTGTATATAAGATGACGGCTGATTAATGGTTCAAGCAGCGGGATTTATATTTATTAAGTTATTTTTTACTGTTCCCTTATAAAGAATGGCTGCACCATTATACAAACTCTTACACCTCTTGTGTCACCCCATTATCCTCATAGACTATAAGCTCTTGTGTCACCCATTCATCCTCATAGACTGCAAGCTCTTGTGTCACCCATTCATCCTCATAGACTGTAAGCTCTTGTGTCACCCCCTCATCCTCATAGACTGTAAGCTCTTGTGTCACCCCCTCATCCTCATAGACTGTAAGCTCTTGTGTCACCCCTCATCCTCATAGACTGTAAGCTCTTGTGTCACCCCCTCATAGACTGTAAGCTCTTGTGTCACCCCCTCATCCTCATAGACTGTAAGCTCTTGTGTCACCCCCTCATCCTCATAGGCTGTAAGCTCTTGTGTCATTATTACTCTTTAATGTCTTATTTTATTTGTACATGTCCCCTATGATTTCTAGACTGCTGCGGAATATGATGGTGATATATAACCATTATTATTATAATATTTTTATTTCCTCTTTTATGTGAAATCTCACATATTCACCTAGAAACATATCCTCCAATGTCATATGAAAATGAGCAGAGAAGAGTCATATTTTGCCTGTGATGAGTCAAGTTTAGAGGCTGCAGGGGGCGCATCACTTCAGACTCCCCTATTTTCTGTCCTTTAGTACCTAGAATGCATTTATGTCATTTTAAAGATAACATCTTTTTGATTGCTCAGGCTCGGGGATCTGTGGTCTACAGAAGAAGAGATAAAAGCTGGTATAGACATAGTGGGGCACGTGAGCTGCAGATAGAGATCCAACTCCTACACTACATATTTCTGTATTTCCGCTGCTATAGCTCATCAAAAATTCTAGGTACTATATAATCTCCTATTGCGGCATCTGAAGTGACAATCCTCCTGCAGCCTCTAAACTTGACTCATCTCAGGCAAATATGACTCTTCTCTGCTCATTTCATTTTTTTTTTATACATTTCACATAAAAGAAGGAATTCTAGAAAGGACATTTCATATCCTACCTGAGGGGACTGGTAGTTTAATGGGGTAAAATCTGCTGACAGGTTCCCTTTACATAAGTCGGGGAAGGATCTAATCAAGGTCAGTAAATATTATTTAACTGAAAGAACAGATTCGTAAAAGAAACTTCTAGAAAAATCTACATGACGAGTATGTACGGCGCGTATCGGTCTCTCGCCCTCTTCTATGGTTTTTTTTTTGGTCTCGTTTAAAGGGCGTCCTCCAGTATGGGTGAAGGCGGATGACCTTTTACTACGGGGTCAGTGATGGTTTGCACGGATTAGTCCTTGTCTGCGGAGATATTCGGCCTGTTTCCTACCTCGCAGGTGACTTTCGTCTACGTCTCGAGACCTTTCTCCTCTGTCAGAGTGGACACTGTGGCTATTTAGCTTGTACAGCAGCGAGCACATGATCACAAGCGACCAATCACATCACAGGCTGTCACAAACACTCAACAAGATAGGACGTGGTTTAGTAAAGAGCGGTTGCACCAAGCGTCCACAGACAACAGTCACTCGTGTGCAATGCGAGGACACATCACCTCTGTCTGCAGCTTGTACCCCTCCGCAGACGCTAGAGCCTGGAGGGCTAGAGGACCTTTGATGATGTCATGGTCATGTGATTAGTGACAGGCAGAGGGGAGGGTGTGTGTTAGGTCGTGTGTAGGTAAAACAGGTTTTACACTAAGGCCATGTTCACATGAGGGTTTTATGTTTGTTGCAGCTTTTATATTGCAAATTGTAAATGTAAAAGATTTGCGTAACGTCGTGCTGTAGACACAGGGCCCACCAGTGAGATTGATTCATCAAATATAGCGATGAATATCATATTACCGCCATATACTGATTATCATTACCCCCATACAGTGACAGTAGTCCTGAGTAGATGCAGGGACTAGGGGACTGTGATAAGTTAGTTTGCTCATGGACCAAATATTGCCATCTTTACCCCCTTTTTGTTTTTGCGTTTCCATTTTTTACTCCCCACCGTAAAAAAAAAAATGCCTTTGTGACAAATTCTTTACAGCTTCCACTGTGCACCCCAAACGACATGTCCACTTTATTCTGTGGGTCAGTGCAATCACAGGGATAATATATTTGTATAGGTGTAATAATGTTTGTATACATTTACAAAAATTAAAATCTCATGTACTAAAAATAAAAGTCATTTTGCCATCTTCTGGTGCTTTTCCATACTTTGGTGTACGGAGCTGCTTGTTGTGTAATTTTTTGTGATATGAGATGCGCTTTCAGTGCTACCATTTTGAGGACTGTACAACCATTTGACCACTTTTCATAACATTTTATTACATGTTGCAAAATGGCAAAAAAGTCGCATTGGGGAATTCAATTTGGGAGGTGGTTTTTATGGCAAAGTGGTTGTTGTGGGGTGGATGCACAGGTGGATTTGGGATCACCCATATGACAGCTGTCCGTGGCCACATATACACTTGCCTCTGCCAACAGTGCTCATCACCTGCACCACGCTGCCAGTGATGCAGCATAGCACCCAGTTACATTGTACATAGGGTGCTTACTGTGGGGTTGTCCTGGCATCACTGGACGCCTTGTGCAGGTGAGGAGCACTTCAGATACAGGCAATGTGGCCACAGACAGCTGTCATACAGGGGGATTTGGGACACTAAACCACAAGTATTCATAGTTGGTTTAGTGTCACCTGTCAGGACCTCTGTAAGTGTGCACATGTGTGTGAGCCGCCCCAGCAGCTCCTGACCTTGTATCTCTGCTCTGCTGCTGTTAGCTCTGTTCTGTGAGCTGCCTCACTCCATTCTCTTCCCACTGTTTCCGGGCTGAAGAGGAGGAGGGGCGGGCACTGATTGGATACTACTGTCTCACTAAGGCATCACTAGTGAGAGCAGAGCCGATCAGCTTCAGGCTGTAATGGACAGAGCAGGAGCTCCGACTTTGATGAGAATAGGGAGATGGTACGCGTGCCTGCAGAGAGGGCTCTGCGTGCCATAGGTTCGCCACCACTGTCCTAGCTCATAATGTGCCACTCTATACCCCTTCATATTGTACCCCCCACACCCTCAAACCCCCACCCCTCATATTGTGGCAATTGTGGCATCTCATCTACTTACCTTCTGACCCCTCATGTTAGCCACATATTAAGCTACCCCCACCACCCACCCACCTCCATATTGTGGACACTCATCCAGTGGCCCCTTATTCTGGGGACCCCCTTTCTTCCTCATCTGCTTGTTTCAACTGTAAAAAAACAACACATACTCACCTTTCCCGTTTCCTGGCAGCTCTCATCTTCCTGCTGTTTACGTGCAGTGATGCCAGATTACTGCCTTCTTTACTATTTGAAATCCATGGTTGTCCTTCAAGGAGTCCACCCCAAACTGGATGGCCACCATGGTCCTCCCAAGAGCGATTGTGCCTCTGGCCGGTAGCCCTCCCTGTTAAAAACTTGATCTGGACATGCTGAGATAACCTCCTCTTTTCCCTACCCCTTCCTCCCTCCTTGTTCTTCCCTGGTGTCTCTCCCAACTATATGTTTAAATAGTCTTCTTTGCTTTTTATTTTTTCCTAGGTACCGGGCTCTATTTCAGGGGTCAGTCTCAGGGGTCAGTCTCAGTCTCAGGGGTCAGTCTCAGTCTCAGGGGTCTGTCTCAGCCTCTGGGGTCTGTCTCAGCCTCTGGGGTCTGTCTCAGTCTCAGGGGTCTGTCTCAGCCTCTGGGGTCAGTCTCAGCCTCAGGGGTCAGTCTCAGCCTCAGGGGTCTGTCTCAGCCTCAGGGGTCTGTTGCAGCCTCTGGGGACAATCTCAGCCTCAGGGGTCAGTCTTGGCTTGAAGGGCCAGTGTTGGGTATCAAATATGCCATTATATGATCTATGACTTCTGACCATGTCCTAAAAGGGACACTGTACTCTATATAAGTCTAGAATGTGCCAGACCTATGCCCCCGATGCTAACTTGTTATGTTTAAAGAGAACCCGTCAGGCAAAATAACCCCCTAAACAAAATATATTTTCATAAACTGCCATCAGAAAGCATTGCCTCTATCCCTTCATTGTCCCTCTACATGCCTGTAAACCTAAGCAATGAGGTCCTAACACTGTATGCAAATGACCTGTGAAATGTCCAATGAGTCATTAGCATATTCAAGCTGTCCAGCTTATTCATGAGTGGGAGGTACAGCCACACACCCCAGTGCTTGACTGACAGCTGCTCCATGTAATGGCTGCTCCATGTGCTTGCTGGTGGCCACACCCCCTGCAGCCTGTGTGTGTATAGGAGAGATACAACAGCTCCAGGCAGCCATGTTATAGCAGAACATGTCAGGTACTTGTGTAGCTGATGTCTGTGTCTCTGTGTATTCGGAGGATGCAGCATGTCAGCAGATACAGCACACACACTAGCAATGCTTTACTATACATTACACACAGACATGAGCAGGGGAAGGAGAGGGGAGGGGGAACAGGGGTGACATCACTGCCTCTGACCATGTGACCAGCCTCATTTACATAAAGAAAAGATGATTTTACAATGATAAATGTATGAATTGACTAGATAAAGGCTGGGATGGATCCTTGTGAGCTGCTCCAACAGGTAGAGGTGACAGAAATAGTGACACAGACCTGATGACAGGTGTCCTTTAATGTCTGTATACATTAAACCCATTTATGAGCTGAAATTTACGTATATGTCCACAATTGGTACAAATTTAACTGTACTGTTATATATATATCTATAAATGTCTTGATTACTCTATAAGCCTCAGAATGAATTTTCCCTCACTGACACTGTACATGATTTCCAAATTAGCTGCTCAGTATTAACAAATACCTGTATTGATTGGGTAAGGGCATAATGTATTTTCCATTCTTATATGATTTGTTCATTTCTGAGTCATCATATTCTCATTTAGGAATGTATTCGGAAAATTGAAGCTGGAAGGGTGATCTCTAAATAGACGGTTAATGGCGTTTTAATAAAGTCTGGTCTATGTCAATGTTCAACAAGCTGCAATAGTAATCTATTAAAGGTTTCTGTACAGTATAAACCTTTGGGAGTTTTGGCTTAATGAATGAAATCAAGTGTCTCTGTCTCATTCCTGACTTCATGATAAATGGAAGGATTTTGTTTTTCTGGTCAATACCACATGGAAATATTTGTCTACAGCAGAAATGGAATATTAATGAGACTTTCACTTTAAGGGAGTTTGCCTTTTGTGCCAATTAACTGCAGGTTTTGTTTTTATAGGTTCACTATGAAGTCAAAATAAGAAATGTGGGGGGAGGTGGGGTGGTCTGCATGGCCTGTATTATTTTTGGGGGTGATAAATCTGGCATTTGTATTTGTCTGGATTTTTATCTAAAAGTTAACTTTTTCCAACACATGCAGGTGAGTGTAGTTTTTTGCGCGAAAATAAGCAACTTTTTTTTCAAGGCCGTGTGACAATTTCTAGAATTCAACATCTGGATTCTGGTAATAAATCAGGCATAATTCAGGATAATTCAGCCAACATTGCAGTGTCTTAGGCGGAAAAACCAAATCCACTAAAGAATTTAACATAATTTTTTTTTTTACAAAAATGTTAAAAATGTATTCCTATATTGCCATATTTTTTTCTAGCTTTCATAGAATTGTCTATGACAGTTTTAGTTTTTACTCCTCCTAAGTGGGCTTGAACATGCAATCATCAGATTAATTATACCATAGAATACCAATACCAGTATGTTGCCAAGCTGTTGAACACATTCCAGATCATGTTTCTTTCACCCAGTGTGATGGCATCATCCTGAAAATCAACTTTGAATTGAGGAGTAAATTGGTTTTATAAAGTCAATGAGGCGGAGATTTTAACACTGAAGTCAAGCTCTCTCTCCCTCAGAAAGCCCCTTACTGTATTTGATGTTCCTACATCACCAAATCTCCTGAAGTCCAATGTATGATGTCAATCACAGAGGAGGAGGAGTCCAGAGCACCACACCTTGACTTCAGCATTAAACTCTCCTCCTCTTGACTTCCAATTTATAGCTCACTTGACAGTTGATTTTCTGGATGATGCCACCACACAGGACCATGAAAGAAACAAAAATAAGAAGGTGTTATGCTGCTTGACAATCTACTAATAGTGGTTTATTAGGCCAATTTCTGATGACAGGTTCCCTTTAAAGATGTGACATCTAACATATACAGGGGTAGCAGCCATAGCAGAGAGTCAGAGGACCTGGCCACCAAATCAGAAACACTAAGGAACGGAGAATGTATAATATTATATATATAATGGGGCATATTTACTTACCGGTCCTGTCGGGATCCCACAGTGCGTTGTCCGATGAGGATTCAGGTCTGCCGTGATTCACTAAGCTCGTACGCCTGAGTTCCAGCATCCATCGCTTCTGCGCGGAGGCCCGCCGGAGTTCACCTGCTTCTTTCTGGTGCTTGGAAGTGCGTGTCTTGCGACACAATTCTAAATGTTAAATCCTGCGCGTTGTCCAAATCTGTTGGTTTGTCCGACGGCACGCCCCCGATTTCTGTCACGTGCAAGCCGGCTTTGATGCGCCAAAATCCGGTCGCGTGTGCCAAAATCCTGGGGCAATTCAGTGCAAAACGGAAATCGTCGGGAAACCTGACAAAAATGCGTCCGACGGACCCTTAGTAAATGAGCCCCAATGCGTATATAGTTCTGCTCCTTATCATAAATTAGCATAACGCAGACTCCAGCATAACTGACTTTTTGCTAATTCTCCTCCATTGTATCTCCCCAGCCATGTTATAGAGTTACTTCTGAAGCAATCTTTATATTACAAAATACTGTGTTTATTTTTTGTGAACTTCTGGCATTCGCTTCACGCAACAAAATTGTTAGTTTCATATCTCGCAACAAAGATGTTGAATTTTGGCAGCCCCGCTCTATGGCCTCAGAGCCAAATACAACAAGCAGCGATAATGAGTAGTGGAAAGTAAATTGGTTGGTTTCCATCGCTAGTAAGTAAACCCGGCACGAAATAAACCAAATCAATGTCATTCTGCATTTCATCAGAATTCTCGCCTGGGTTATGTAGTCAGCGCAGGTAGGTAAGTATTTAACGAAAAGCCTCATCAAAGATAGAAGAGGATCAAAAGAGAAAGGGCACAAAAGGACAACATGACATCATACACTACACAACAGTGAATGATAGAGAAGAGTCCAAATAGGGAGAACAATGGAGTCGGGATAGACACAACAAAAGTGTAAAGTGCAGGTGACGTGATGGATGTAGACAGCCGGAGGCAGGACAACAAGAGCAAACTGTGCTAGACAAGACGGGCTAGTAACCCTATATACTATGCCAGATTATAGAAGACAATACATAGATGTGCACCTGTAAAATACGGAAGAGAAAACTCATAGAAAAAATCTGTTCTATGATTTGGCAGAGCTATGATTGTCCATATTCCGCTGTGCCAGGACACTTCTGGTCATCAAAGCAGGTATCACAGTTTTTTTACCCTTTGCAATTCTATCCAAAAAACAACTTTATTTCAGCTTAGACCCATCACTTTTTTAAAAAAAATTAGACCTTATTTCAATAATATAACACATTTTTTATGGTTAAAATATGAATTACCTACAGTTCAGTGGGGATTAGGGATGAGTTGATCTAAATCACAATGTTTGCCTCCTAGACAAACATTGCCGTTTGGATTCCTCAACTTCAGGTGGAAGTGTGGGTTCAAGTTCAGCGTTTGTGCTCACGCCCACCGGTAACAACCGCGATCGGGTGTTAACCCTCTAAATGGTGGTGCATGGTCACTTTTAAATCCTGGCATTTAAATGAATTTTAAGGGTTAGCAACCACAATTGGTACCAACACCAGTCACGTGTGTTGGTGGTTGGTTGGGGTACCCAACAGAACCTTGTTTCAAGGCTAGGCTAAAATTGATCAGGTCAGTTTACCCCTCATGGGGCTGTAACGCCCACCAGTTGTCAAAGTGATGGCAGTGTCCCACCCCAGTAAGCACCACTTCCACTCCCTAGACACCTCATATAATTCTCATTGGTCATAGGCCTGGATACAGTTAAAGGGGTTTTCCACCTTCGGCAAATAATTGAAGTTATACAATTTTCCAAAATACTTTCTGTATCAATTCCTAATGGTTTACTAGATCTCTGCTTGTTGCCTTTGTATAGTAAGCTTATGTTTTTCCTTCCAGTAGATAGAAATCTGTCCATGGTCATGTGATGGGCACGTAGGTGCATCACAAAGTTATTATTACTCTCTGTACTAGATACTAGCGCGCATGCGCTCATCTCCCCTTCATTCCTCGGTTTCGTCACTTCCGGTCATGCACATGGGCACCGCCATCTTGGATGCCGGTTATCACACAGCTGCAGGTGGGCTTCAATCCACATACACAGGTATTTATATGCATACATCACATTGGTCGGTTCGCGACGATACGCGCGGGGCATCTTTTTCGACCCTATTTCCCCGCACTGTCCGGACCAAATGGTAATCACTGTCTTCATCCACAACAGGTTTATTGTTGGGGTCCTCCTTTTTGCTCCCTCTTCCAGGGGTTGTAGCAGAGTGATTGTTTAGCATATCATAGGGGGGCTACTCTGGTCTGGGTGTCACACACATGGGGTTAGATACTCTTTTGTGTCGGCTGAGTCGTGATTAATGTAGCATTTTTGGTTTATCATTTCCTGAGTGCCCAGATCGGGTGTCATCCACCTATGCCCTGCCTGTGTGAGTTTTCATGCATTCGCATTTGCATGGTTCCTGGACAGTGTCTAGAGTAGGGTCGTTTTGGGGTGACAGGTTGTTTGCATTATCAGGTGCCACTGTCTCCCTGTTGTCTGTTTCTTGGTTGGGGGTACAATGATTTTAAATGATTTTATACATAGTTTTGTCTGATCAGGGTTTTTTCTTTGTATTCATTTATTGTTTACTAAAGATTATTCTTTTTTGCTACTTGACACGTGCTCTTTGTATTCTTAATATGGTTGTGTTCTCATGTGTGTAGCATATTATATGGAGTATCATTTGTGGCGCCACGTTCCCATTTCCCTGTATTTTATTACTCTCTGTGACACTAACCGCACATGGGTGTCCATCACAAGACCGTGGTCAGATTTCTATCAACTGGAAGGAAAAACATAAGCTTTCTATACAAAGACAACAAGCAGAGATCTAGTAAACCATTAGGAATTGATACAGAAAGTATATTGGAAAATTGTATAACTTTTACTTACACAAACAATATCAATTATTTGTTGAAAGTGGACAACACCTTTAAGTCTCATTCAAGTCAATGGGATAAAGTTTTAATGCCAAGACCAGCCATTGCAAAAGAGAAGAGCTCAAAGCACTTGTCTAAAGTCTCTTCCAATACAGCTGGAGGGTGTGGGGAATTTTGCTATTGAAATATCTAAAGAAAGGTCACTGACCTCTACGATCTGAAGAACTCCTTTAAAAAAGGTCAGGATGCTTAGTTGTTCACAGATGTTATTATATTCTATAATTATAACACAATATTACAAATACAAGTGTGCGCCCTCTGGTGGTGGCTGCAAAGAGTCATGTTTGTAATATTTGACACCTATTGTGATATGTCTCTTTGAATGAATATAAGAAAACCAATTTGGAGCATATATATATATATATATATATATATATATATATTAATAGAACATTCTCTGATTCCCTCTGCTACTCTTCATATACTTTTATAAATAAATTCACAACTAGGGTGTGTACTATCATCGTCTGACAGAATGTGTAGGAACGCATCCCCAACTGGTAACAACCGGCTGCCAAATATTGAAGAAGAATTTGCCTCTTCATGAGATTGAGATCAATCAGATAAATCAATCTGCACAGACCTGAAAACACAATCAAGCAGATTTCCTTATACTTAGTAGTAGCAGTATTTATTTAGACTAAAGGGTTTTAATATGCTGTGGCTTAAAATTTCTATTATTTGGCTTAGTTCCTGAAAAGAGAGAATAAGGCTACATTCACACTAACGTATGGAGGGCGTATATACGGCCGATATACGTCCTCCATAGACGTCAATGGGCGCACGGCGCCCTACGGGAGCGGTACGGTGCAGCAAACGTGAGACAGCGTGCCGCTCCGTACCCGGAAAAAGATAGGACCTGTCCTATCTTTTGCCGTAATACGGCGCCGTGCGCCATTACTTCCTATGGAGAAGGGCGGGGGCGAGCTGCACTCACCTCCTCCTCCTCTCCCCGTGTACTGCGGTTGCCCGCTACGGTACGGTACGGGCGGGCAACGGCAGTGTGAATATAGCCTAAGGGTGTATAATTCTTGCTCATTTTCTGTTAAGGGAAGTCTAACATCAAAATCCAGCATGATATACCAGAGACACTTAGGAGCATTATCAGAGCTGCTGCTTCACACACTGTTATATGGTTTCCTCTTCTCCTCGATTGCATAATTTTAAAAGTTGATTTTAGAAGGCAGGAGGCTACTTAAAACAAATATAAGAAGATTTCCGCAGTCACGGTGCCTGGATCTAAGTAAGTGTCCCTGTTTATCATGATGGATTCCTTTAAATCACACCCCTTTCTGCTGAACATATTTACAGCTCTGCATTATACTCATTGGGGCACATTAACTTACCCGGTCCTGCTCGATCCCCGAAAGTGCATTGTCCGACCGGAATGCACATCTGCCGCGATTCACTAAGATCGTGCGCCCGATATCCTGCATGTGTCGCTTCCCCGCTCAGGTCTGCCAGAGTTCACCTTCTTCTTCCTGGTGCATGTAAGTGCATTCAATTTGCGATACAAATTGAATCTTAAATCCTGCGCTGAATCCGAATCAGTCAGATTGGATCAGACGGCCCGCCCCCAAATATCTGTTGCATGAAAGCCAGAACAGCTGCACCAAAATTTGATCACATGCGGCACAATCCCCAGTTGAACACCTGTCCCAGAGGTGCAAATCCTGAAAACATTGGAAAATCCGACGAAAGTGTGATCCGCGAACCCTTACTAAATAAGCCCCATTCTGTAACTGAAGTACCACAGAAATCACTAGATCCTTTCAGTATATGGGTAGAGACTTCAATCCTTTGACTCATCCTTCCTCTCGCCTCTCCATTGAGCTTCATTGTAATGTGATATCTCATCGAGCTTCTATCTGTTGTGTTAGCAAGACAGAATTCAGCAGAGATTTCAAATTCATTTTATCAGGAAGTTCATGAGCAAATTAAGAGAAAGCGACACCTTGCTTTAAAGTTTCTCCATTTTTACTATTGATTAATGCAAAATCTATAAAAAATTTACATTACATTATGAACAGAATTGGTTTTGTGGTCCTAAATCCAGTACAGGCAGTCCCCTACTTAAGAACACTCGACTTACATACGACCCATAGTTACAAACGGACCTCTGGATATTGGTAATTTACAATAATCAGCTGAAACAGTTATCAAATGTGTCTGTAATGAAGCTTTAGTGTTAATCCTGATTCTTATGACAACCCAACATTTTTAAAATCCAATTGTCACAGAGACCAAAAAAGTTCTGTCTGGGATTACAATGATAAAATATACAGATCCGACTTACATACAAACTCAACTTAAGAACAAACCTACAGACCCTATCTTGTATGTAACCCGGGGACTGCCTGTAATAAAATATAGTTGCGAAGCCAAGGTTTATAAAGAGGTTATAACCACCGGGATACTAACATCTGATTCCCACTTGTTTGCTCCTTTAAGAATGCAAATAAACATTTGCTGCACCCTCTGAAATGTGTCCACATTTTCATTACCACCCAGTCCGGGTCTATGATCCTCCCTAATCATAAGCAGACGTTCCCACGTTAGGGAGCTCTCCGGTGCTGAGCCCACACTCTGGAATGCATATGCTCGGACAATCTTACTAACCTCCCACCTCCGGAGCTGTAGGTGTGCCCAGAAAACACATCTCTCTGCCGATGATTTATAGTTCATTGTTTTATACAAAATCATTGAAACAAAAACATCTCCTCTGTATTATCCAACACTCCGGCAGACATCATCCTCCTGCTCCGTTCCTTCTATATATAAGAATTGTGGAAAACTCAGTGTTTTGACGCCGGAGATAGATTATTACCACCATGTAAATATTATGTTGTGTCTTCTGCCGATGCGACTAGATGAGAGGTAGCAAGGTCACCCGACGTGTAAATAATTGTGCAGAATCGGAAATATACCAGATATATATATCAGACATACAAGACATAATGCAGCATCTTCACAAGGTGCTAACAGGGGCACAGTCATCACTGCCGACTACTTTACACGTACAACATCAAACCTCAGGGATCACAGCTTTTTCCCATCATTTATTATACATACATTTTCAAACATAAACGTTCCAAGCAGAAATCTTTACATGCTGTTTTATAATTTAGTTTTTTACCTTTGGGCCCATTTTTGGTACATATGCTCTACTAATTGGCTATTTTTATTTAGTTTGGGCGAATAATTGCAAAAAATGCCCAAATTCCCCTTATTATAACCCATGATAAAGTGCCCAACCTTTACCCTGTTATTAAATGCTGTGCTCAGAGACAGGGTAGTGGCCCAGTGTGTGAGAGACACTTATAGCTAGTAAGAATATTGATATGAGGTATTGTTACCACCTACCTCAATATTGAAACGATGATGTGGAAGGCCCCGTTGTTTAATCTTTGTATTGTGACTTTTTCAGATTTATGTGGGGATTCATGACCCACATAAACCAATATGTCTTGTCTTGTTTGTATATTTATGGTTATTATTATGTGTTATTCCCCATTCTCTGGATTCGGCTTTCTGTGTGGCCGGGGAAGAATAATTCAGTGTTAGGGTGGATATTTAATGCTCTTAAATGGCCATACTGATTATAACAATTCTACATTATTCCCCCTAATTATAAAATGTCTATATTCAGCGCTCTAATTATAAAATGTCCACACTGTGCCCCCGATTGTTAAATGTCCACATTGTGCCCCCAATGATAAAATGTTCACACTGCGCCCCTGATGATAAAATGTTCACACTGCGCCCCTGATGATAAAATGTCCCCACTGTGCCCCCTATTGTTAAATGTCAGCATTGTGCCCCCGATTCTGAAATGTCCAACACTGTGTAACCTTATTATAAAATGTTTACATTGAGTCCCCTGATTATTAAATATCCACACTGTGCCCCTGATTGTTAAATGTCCATATTGTGCTCCCAATGATCAAATGTACATATTGTGCCCCCTGATTAATAAATATCCACACTGTAATGCTGATTATAAAATGCCCACATTGTGCCCCCTGATTAATAAAAGTCCACATTGTATCCCCTGACATTTTAGCACTACACCCCTGTTTAAAATAAACACATGCACCGTGGTTATAAAAATAAATCTCATTATCCCCCTATTAATAAAAATAAAAATATGCCACCGTACTCCTTGAATAAAAAAAAGTCTTTTTTAGGTTGAAATATTCACTTTTTGTGTGTGTCATCATCCAGTCAGTCCACTTTTGGCATGGAGTAATGATGTCATCAAAGAAAAGGCACATATATAACATAAATCCACCTTTTTACCCCGTAGTTCCTGTCTCCCTATTTTATCAAACATTACTATATAGAAAAGGGATTGGCTACTCAAAATAATATAAAATAATACAATCACTGCTCCAATTAGGGGGCAATGCAGCTCCAGTCCATGTGTGACACCAATTGGATGTCATGGCTACTATTAAATTAGGTTGTTTGTGAATATTGCTCCGTAGAACAAAGACGTCCATTGCTTTTAGCTCTACAGAAATGCACGTGGTCAAAAAAAAACATTTCTGCTTTTATGAGAACAACATCACATGATGTATTACACGGTCTAATATCATTTTAGAGGGATTTGCTCTTACAGCCTTTCCAGATCCGTAGCGCAGTACACAGGGGGCACAATGGAGGTTTTCTGTTTACTTGGAATTAACTTTATTGACTCAATTGGATTAGCATCAGGAAAACTGAACTGAAGGATGACTTTTCCATGTGTAGTGTGAACTCTGGAAAAGAATTCTGTAGATGTACGGTAGGTTCAACAAGAAATGTCTAACTTAAAGGGGATTTCCAGCTTATTAATATCTATAGGATAGGTCATCGACTTCAGATTGGTGAGGTTCCTACATTCGTGAGTGGAGCACCATAAGGCAGTACATCTGAACACAAGGAGAAACCCCCCTAAATGTAAATCTCTGAAATATAAGTACATTCAAACCCCCTATAGCAGTGGTGGCAAACCTATGGCACGGGTGCCAGAGGTGGCACTCAAAGCCTTTTCTGTGGGCACCCAGGCCTTCACCCCAGCACAGAGTTTGCCAGACAGGACGCAAAGCTTCCTCCTGTGGTCCAAGACCACATGCCATGCTCAGCGGCATTTTAAGGAAACATCTTTGGCTGCCAGGAGTACAGGAGGAGCGGGAAGGTGTGGATAGAGATGAATTAACGTTGGAGCTCCTGCTCTGTGTCCCCTGATTCTTCCTCTTCGGGGGACCCTGGAGGGAAACTAAAATCCAAATTTCCCCATCATCTTTCTATTGTATTGGTGAACTCAGGACGCCAATACAATTGAAACCTATGATACAGCTGGGATCAATAAGTTACTACTTAAATTGTCATGTTGGCACTTTGCGACGTATAAAAGGGTATTGGTTGTAGTTTGGGCACTCTGTCTCCAAAAGGTTCGCCATCACTGCCCTATAGCCAGTGCTGTGAGGAGACTGTATCAATGCCTTGTCCACCATGCTGTACATCTAGCCAAGGTACAGAGCTAATTGTCCTACCATCAAACCATTACTGCTGCCTTTCCAGTCTAAGAACTGAGCATTGTATTTAGAGACAATACCATATTTACTATAGTGGTTTCCCATATTCACTTTGTGCATTAATTAATGTGGCTTTTTATGCATATGTCCCTCTAGTGCCTCACCTGACTGCTGACCCAACTTTCATGATATCCACATTTCTACTTAACGCAATTTATCACTGCACCTACTTTTCTTTTTTTATTAATGTTCTATATTGCCACCCTCATTGACTGGATAAGCAGTGCTGTAGCGATAGAGGTTTCAGCTGTAGTAATCTCGAAATCCCCCTGCAATTAGATTTTAGGAAGCCTTTCAGTTGCAAAGGCAGCCAAGAACCTTGTGAAGGTTCCTAGTGCTGCTTTAGTAGTAGTGCTACTATTGAGCCCTGCTTATTGCTGGGTTTAAAGGGAACCTTTCAGTCATGTTAACCCCCAAAACTAAATATATTTTCATAAACTGCCACTAGAAAGCATTACCCCATCTGTACATTGTCCCTCTTCATGCCTGAAAAATTAAGTTACTCAAGCTGTATGCAAATGACCTGAGGTGAGTCCGATCAGCGTCTTCCCTGAAGTGACGAGGTAGTGATGACAGAATAAGTGACAGAGAACACATCACAGGTTTCCCTTAAGAGAAACACAGTGGGTTTTTTATAGCTCTTAAAGGTGCTAAACATAAAGTAAATGGGAGCGTTTTAGAATCTGAATTTTCATTATTTAGTTCAGAGCTCTTCAGCCTTAGCTACATTTTTGGTTCAAACTATCTTTCCCGGCTTTGCTCCTCTTTTTGCAGCGCAGAGAAATCACCGAAAATTCAAACTAACATGAAATCTTGGGAGCACACTGGGGCACATTTACTAAGGCCCCTTTCACACTTGCGTTTTTCATGCGCGTTTTCTGCGTGTGCTTTTGACGCGCAGAGCTTGCATTGCCCTCTGACCCATTGTAACCAATGGGTCTTTTCAGACTTGCATTTTTTTTCACGCACACACGCGCGTTTTTTTTAACGCGCATTTAAATCTCGACATGCTCTACTTTTGCAAGTCACGCGCGTGAAAAACGCATCATACAAGTCTATGGAGATGCATCAAAAACGCATTGCACTCTGAGACACTTGCAAGTGCAATGCAAGTGCAATGCGTTTTTCACGCATCAATTGCCATAGAAAAGAATTGCCATTTCACCTGCATTTTCTGCGGGTGAAAAACGCATTGAAATTGTATCGAAATTGCATTGAAAACGCGTGTGAAAAACTGAGACACTGAACAAACTCTGACTTAAAACTGATTGCACTCTGATGCAAAATGCGCGTTTTTCACTGACCAAACCCTGATTGCACCCTGATCAGACTCTGACGTGATCTGCAACGCAAGTGTAGAAGGGGCCTAAGGGTCCGAAAAGCGCATTTTCATTGGGTTTTCCGACTTTTTACCGCTGGCCTGCATGCGACACAAACCCGGGGGGGGGGGGGGGGGGGGGGGGGGGCCCCGTCCACCCCAAAATTTTGGGAAAACGCGGAGTTTAAAAAAAAAATTGTATCGCAAGATCAGCACTCACCTGCACCGGGAAGAAGAAGGTGAACTCCGGCGGACCTCAGCGGGGGAAGCGACAGATGCAGGAAATTGGACGCACGATCTTAGTGAATCGCGGCAGACCTGAATCCTCGTCGGACAACGCACAGCGGGAATCGCGAGGAAACAGGTAAGTAAATGTTCAACACCTAACTACTGATTTACTAATGGAAACATGTATTCTTCCTGGCAAAGCCATATCTTCATTGCCCAGGCTTCCCCTCATTGCATAAACTTTCCTGCTAAGAATAAAGGTATATAGTAAAAACTTCGGAGGAAGGAGGGGGCGGGGTCATGTTTACAATCGGAAAGCTAAGAAAAAGTGAGGAAAGTTACGTAACTCAATAATAAACAAACTGGATACTTTCCTCTCTCTGAATAGGGAGAATAGGACTGTGATTGTGAAAGCAACGACTTCCAAGGATCACAACAACCACGAATACAGCGGCAGAAAACAAATAATTTGAGACATAATTGATTTGGGAGAGAGCCAGAGCCTTCTCATCCAGGTTTATGGTGATGGAGACTCTCGCTTAACGTTAATAATACCGATACAATGTTTATTTTCCTTGCATTTTGCTTTACTTAAGAAGCGGCCGTCTGCATGAAGATCCCGGCAATATTGGCTGAGGTTGTTTTTGGCTGCCATCCACAAGACAACGAAGGCAGAGATCAGTTTATTCAGCGCAGAGCTCCGGCGAGGTCTGATTTTTCAATTATACAGAATACTACATTGGAAACCATCAGGGAAGCAGAGGAACTGTTCATCCAGTACTTGCAGATATACAGTGAATTATACTGGAAAACCGTCATGTTTCCAGCAGACTATTCAACCAGATGTGTTTCTAAGTTATGGCTCAATACTCTTGCATCATTGTACTTCATGACTATGATCCTATAATGTGCTGCAGATAAAGTATAATTATAACTAACAGGATAACCAGCAAATCAGGAAGTTCAAGTCATCCTCTTCCCCTGCTCCCTCAGCACTTTGCCCCTCCCCCTGACTGCTGTAACAGCCTTTGAAGCTACTGCACCATGACGCCCTTCAAGCTCATTAGCATAATTCTAAAAGTTGATTTTAGAAGGAAGGAGGCCATGGATAACAGATATAAGAAGATTACCACAGTCACAGTGCCTGGATCTATGAGTAAGTGTCCCTGGTATATCATGATGGATTTTGGTGGTGGATTTTCTTTGAAGGGGTTTTCTAGCCCGAACGTGTCAATAATCTATCCATATCGGTTGATAACAGTGCTGTAGCACATTCCCCAAAACTTTACAGCAATGAGCACCTTCATGGAAAGGTGCATATTTGTAGCTAAATACGGTATCTGATTCAATGGGGAAGATTTATCAAGCTGTCTGAAAGTCAGAATATTTCTAGTTGTCCATGGCAACCAATCACAGCTCAGCTTTCATTTTACCAGGGCTCATGAATATTTTAAAGGGGAGCTGTGATTGGTTGCCATGGACAACTAGAAATATTCTGATTTTCAGACACTTCCTAAATCTGCCCCAATGTGTTCAAGATTTTATACATGTTACCTATAGCCACACATTTGGATGGACATCTTAATGCAATGCTCCAAACTATAACATCCCTGTACAATATCCATGTCACGACTGAAGAGATTAAATTACTGATAAATGACAACTGGAAGAAAAGTTCCAGAATGTCTTATTTTACTCCTTAAAATAACTAAAAACAAGCGTATTTGCCAGCACCAGGGGGCTAGTACTAACATCCATGTGGACATTATCATCAGGGCCTGATTAAGGGTGGTGGGGGCCACCCCACAATATAGCAAATTTTGCTAGTAATATATAACCCCCCCTCAGTAATGAATATATACAGCTTCCCAGTATATAGCGCCACCCCTAGTAAAGCGTTTATACATAGCGCCATCCCCAGTATTGGGTATATTTTACCTGGCGCCACTAGAAAGTACAATGGGGTGAATCCTTTAGGACTAGCATTTTAAACAAGGTCTGATCTGCCAAAGTTTTCTTCTTTTGTCTCAGTCGGTTTTCTGGCAGAGACTATAGTGCAATCTCAACTCTGCCCTTTCACTAACCGCCCCGCTCCCCGACCTGACATGCCCAAAGTGGCGCATGCGTTAGAGAATTATGTGCCTTCACAGCCAGAAAACTGGTGGGAAACACATAATGAATCTGCCCTAATATGTCTTGCAGATAACAAGTCCTCATTTATAAAGAGAAAAATCATAAAGTTCTGCCTTGTTGGAGGACCGGAGGGAAAAACAGAAATGCTGATCCTCAGAAATCCTGGTAATGAAGAGGTTAATGACACATTTCCTTTAAGTTGAATCTTCTAAATATCATGACATCACTGAGGAGTAACAGTACAGTGGAATTTCCTTTTAACCTTTATTCACGCTTACATTTCGGCACAAACAATTTTCCATCGCTATAATCCAATGTTTGTAGACTTCCTATGGAAGGAGAAGTGGCACAATGTTCTCTTAGCGGTTATGATTCCTTCCAGTGAAGTCTCCTAATTCACCGGATGGACAATATGCTGAAAGACAATCTTCATAAAACAATGTCCATTTCCATAAAACTGTCTGACTCAATAGGAATCCACCTTTTAAACCCTTCAACAAGAATGTGAGGTCAGTTCACTGGAGCAACACATTGTGGATGTTTTCGGTCCCACATGTCATCACAGATATTAGTCTGTAACCTACTCAGGTGGCGGCCGCTGCTGTGCAACGCCTGATAAGTGCCGAGTTCAGAAAAAGTTTATGCTCTTCTATAGGAATAGTGAGAAGAGTTTAAGGCTAAGTAATTACCGTTATTATACAGGATTATGTTTCATTTCGATGTAACCATCGGATATTACTACATAAGATACACAATGTGGCTTCATTTATGCCGTCTGCTTTTCCTACTGGAAAACAATTACAATTGGGTTTCACCGTTGCCCTGGTTCAGCAGGGGCACAAACCTTAATAATTGAGTTTTATGAGTACAAAGTCTCAAAAATCGCCAGATTATCATGACAATCCAGCACCTGGATTTCCTAATAAAAAGAATGATGCTGTAAAACTATTGTAATAACTGGCATGGATGTGACGTGAGTGCTCGTCACCCCTCCTTCCTCCAAAAGCAGATGAGCGGCTGCGCCTCGTATCAGGCAAAGTATAGTCTCTCTGTTAGGGTTGGGTAACACAGAAGATAGTGTGCCCTGAGCTCGTCCCAACCTCTGTCCCTTCCTACAGCCCCCCCACGCTAAACCGTGGGGCGACTACTTGAAGACTCAGAATACACTAAATAAGTGCGGGAAGGGAACAACACAAACAGACTGACAAACATAAAACACAAGAGTGGTAAACTAGCCGGAGTCACAACTAGAGGGTACGTCAAGAACAAAGTCAGTAATTAAAGAGCCAATGTCAAAAAACTAGCCGAGGTCACAACAATACAGATACAGAGCAAGTCAACCTAATGCAGAGAGCGAGAGATGAAGGGATTTCAAACACTGGCACAGGTGACTAGTGAAGCTGCAATTTATGCAGCCAGAACCCCACCTCCAAAACCTGATAGGAGCTGGACTGATTCTGGGAATTAACCCCTCATGGTGTAGAACAACAAAGCACAATAGCAGGCACCATGCAGAAGTACCACAAGTCACAGCAGTTCAGAACACAACTCCTAGACAGCGCAAGGTCTTCACAGCCATTGCCTGGGGCGCACGCCAGAGACCGCTGGTAGCGGACGAGAGGTGGAGTTTGCGCAGATACACGCCGGAAGTCGGAGAACGCTGCTAGCACCACCAGAAGTCCCAGCATTTTCCCCAGCGAACCTGACACTCTCGACACAATCACGGTGCGATCATGCACCTTGTACTCACCGGGCCATTACCGGGAGCCATTGAAATCTTTGGGAGGCGTGATCTGGTCCTAAATCTTGTGACCAAATTACGACCCCCATTGCAGCCGTGTGAACGAGGCCATATAGTGAGCCAAATCTAGATGAGGCAACTAAAGATATGTAAGGTATAATGGAAAGTGGTCGGCTACTCTTCTTTTTGGCTTATAATAACTGAAGACCCATCTGAGATGTGCCCTAGTAGAAGCTGTGTGTGCCTTACTTTTCCAAAATTTTGTTGAAAGGGTTTAACCAAGTTTTATTGTTGGGGATCAGTGAGGGTCTGACTGCTAGGGCCTGCACTGGTGACAAGAATGAGATCCCGTTCTCACTAACTGATGGACTGGCCGGTAGACCATACGCTGTACCACCCCATTCATTGCCAAGAATAACACCCAGGAATCCTTGATAATCTCGTAGGTTGCTGGAGATAACAGAATGCTGTGCTTTACAATTTCTTGCACTATCCAACTGTTCCCATATGGTTGAGCATTCGCAGTACACTCTGTGTTAAACCCAGCTGTAAGAAAGAGGTCAATGAACCCCAAAATAGGTGTTGGTCCCAAAGCTAGGACCCACAGCTACCATCTATTTATGACATGCCCACAAACCTTACAGTTGGTATAATAAAAATGGTTAAGCCCTGGTCCAGACTACTCATGTCCAATTTGGGGTAGGATTTCCCAAGCCTTGATGCCTTTACAACGCCAAAAGTTATCTCAAAGGACCAGAGACTTTTATAGTTACAGAATTTTCGGAAGAAGAATGGCTCAAAAGCAAAGTCAGTTAGAAACAAACAAAAATCATGGAAAGGTCATCAATCAATAAAAAAATTATGGGTGGAAGGTGATGGTTGATACATGCCTTGGTATTTACGAAAACAATCTAAACCTTGTTTATGCCGATGGCATCTGTCATTACCGAGAATTCACACAAAGAGTATATACTGCATTCTGGAATAACATCACACGTGCGGACGTCAATGTATTTCCCTGCATGTTCCCGCTGCATGTCAATAAGACTGCATGAAGATGTAAAAGTAAGAAGTAATGTCTTAAGAAAACAACAAAAACAAGTTTGAGACTGATCTGTGCTGATCACTGGGTATTTGGTGGGGTTTGCATGCGAGGAATCATGAAAATTCCTGACCCGTGTGGCACATCGCATGCATCTTCTGTCTATAATAAGTAACACTGCCATATTGTGACATTTTAGACTCTGTTCACACCACAAAGTGTTGTATAGACTATTACAATCTTCAGATTTACGTAACTATTTGCCATCCTGCTACATAATTTTTCAGGGCTTCTACACAAGAAAACTGGTGCAGAAGCAACTACCAGGCTGTGTGATTATTATCCATATTACATTATCTCCACACGTCGCATTGTCGCACTTTGAACATTCACGTTTTTTGTGCAGCTGCCAAAGTTTTGCCACTTGTGCTAATTTCATCAGGATAGATTAGTGATGGGTGGACCCATTGAGGTTTGGATTTGGCTGAGTTCACCCGAACCTCAAAATTATGTTCGAAGTTCGGTATTGAGTCCAAACCGGTACTCCTGCTAACTAACAGCTGGATGTCAACTTCTTTAAAGGCCAACAGAGCCATTTTCTTTGGTAAAGTCACTCCGATGGGGAGAAATGCCTTAAAAGAATATGGCGGTGCTTGCATCTACCGTCTGCATTTATATGCCCCTGGTGGCTTTGCCTGGCGCATTTAAAGAGTTATCACCCGCACGATAAATAGCGGGGACTGTGAACCAAACCCAAACTGCTGGCCTAACCCTAAACTTCTGACTAAAGTCTGGGTTCGGAAGTCACAAACCCACAATATTCGGCAAGTACCGTATATACTCGAGTATAAGCCAAGTTTTTTAGCACAACTTTTGGGCTAAAATTCAATACTCGGGTATACAAAACTAATAAACTTAGTACTCACCCTTCCGACGGCCCGGACAGCTCCTCTTCATCTTCATGCAACAGTTCCGCAGCAGCTCAGTGGCCGCGCCTCTTCTGTCTTCATGCTTGCTGTTGGGGCCCTGAGCCGGCATGAAGACAGAGGAGGCGTGGCCATTGAGCTGCCGCGGACCTGTTGCATGAAGATGAAGTGGAGCTGTCCGGGCCATCGGAATGGTGAGTAGTAAGTTTATTAGTTTTTTACCGGAAACAGGGGGCTGGCAGGCTATATAGATAAATAGGCTTGCAGGCTATATACATAAAGGGGCTGGCAGGCTATATAGATAAAGGGGCTGGCAGGCCTAATATTAGTAAAAGGGGGCTAGCAGTTATATGATGAAGGGCTGCAGGCTATAGAAGAATGAAGGGGCTGGCAGGCTATATACATAAAGGGGCTGGCAGGCTATATAGATAAAGGGACTGGCAGGCTATATAGATGAAGGGACTGGCAGGCTATATAGATGAAGGGGCTGGAAGGTTATATAGATAAAGGGGCTGGCAGGCTATATAGATAAAGGGGCTGGCAGGCCTACATAAAGGGGCTGGCAGGCTATATAGATGAAGGGGCTGGAAGGTTATATAGATAAAGGGGCTGGCAGGCTATATAGATAAAGGGGCTGGCAGGCTATATATACATAAAGGGGCTGGCGCTATATGGCTAAAGGGGCTGGCAGGCTATTACATAAAGGGGCTGGCAGGCTATATAGCTAAAGGGGGCTGACAGGCTATATAGATGAAGGGGCTGGCAACTTTATAGATATAGGGACTGGCAGGCTATATAGATAAAGGACTGGCATGCTATATGATAAAGGGGCGGGCAGGCTATATAGATGAAGGGGCTGGCAGGCTATATAGATAAGGGGCTGCAGCATATAGATGAAGGGCTGGGCAGGCTTTACATAAAGGGGCTGGCAGCTATATAGATAAAGGGGCTGGCATCAATATTAGATAAAGGGGCTGGCAGGCTAATATATATGAATGGGGCCTGGCAGGCTATATGAAAGGGACGTCAGGCTAATATAGATAAAGGGGCTGGCAGGCTATATAGATAAGGGGCTGGGCAGTCTATATAGATAAATGGACTTGCAGCTATATAGATAAGGGACTGGCAGGCTATATAGATAAAGGGGCTGGCAGCTATATAGATAAAGGGTCTGGCCGGCTATATACATAGATGGGGTGGCAGGCTATATACATAAGGGGCTGGCAGGCTATATAGATGAGTGGCTGGCAGGCTATATCCAGAAGGGGCTGGCAGGCTATATACATAAAGGGGCTGGCAGGCTATATAGCTAAAGGGGCTGACAGGCTATATAGATGAAGGGGCTGGCAAGCTATATAGATATAGGGACTGGCAGGCTATATAGATAAAGGGGCTGGCAGGCTATATAGATAAAGGGACTGGCAGGCTATATAGATAAAGGGGCTGGCAGGCTATATAGATGAAGGGGCTGGTAGGCAATATAGATGAAGGGGCTGGCAGGCTATATACATAAAGGGGCTGGTAGGCAATATAGATGAAGGGGCTGGCAAACTATATACATAAAGGGCTGGCAGCTAATACATAAGGGGCTGGCAGGCCTATATAGATAAGGGGCTGGCTGGCTATATTGATGAAGGCGGCTGGCAGCTATATAGATGAAGCGGCTGGCAGGCTATATAGATAAAGGGGCTGGCAGGCTATATAGATAAAGGGGCTGGCAGGCTATATAGATGAAGGGGCTGGCAGGCTATATACATAAAGGGGCTGGCAGGCTATATAGATGATGGGGCTGGCAGGCTATATAGATAAAGGGGCTGGCAGGCTATATACATAAAGGGGCGGGCAAGCTATATAGATAAAGGGACTGGAAGGCTATATACATAAAGGGCTGGCAGGCTATATAGATCAAGGGCGGGCATCAAAGATAGGCGGCAGGCTATTAGATAAAGGACTGGGCAGGCTGATATAGATAAAGGGCTGGCAGGCAATATAGATAAGGGCTTGGCATGCAATATAATAAAGGGGGCTGGCAGCTATATATATAAGGGCTGGCAGGCTATATACATAAGGGCTGGCAGGCTATATAGATGAAGGGGCTGGAAGGTTATATAGATAAAGGGGCTGGCAGGCTATATAGATAAAGGGGCTGGCAGGCTATATACATAAAGGGGCTGGCAGGCTATATGGATAAAGGGGCTGGCAGGCTATATACATAAAGGGGCTGGCAGGCTATATAGCTAAAGGGACTGACAGGCTATATAGATGAAGGGGCTGGCAAGCTATATAGATATAGGGACTGGCAGCTTATATATAAAGGGGCTGGCATGCTATATAGATGAAGGGGCTGGCAGGCTATATATAAAGGGGCTGGCAGCTATTAAGAAGGGGCTGGCAGGCTATATAGATAAAGGGGCTGCAGGCTATAATAAAGGGCTGCAGTCTATATAGATAAAGGGACTTGCAGGCCATATAGATAAGGGGCTGGCGGGCTAATATAGAATGAAGGGGCTGGCAGGCTATATAGACTGCATCTAAGATGAAGGGGCTGGCAGGCTTATAGATAAAGGGACTGGCAGGCAATATAGTAAAGGGGCTGCAGGCCTAATAGATAAGGGCTTGGCAGCGATATAGATGAAGGAGCTGGCAACCTATATAGATAAAGGGCTGGCGAGCTATATAATAAGGGGCTGGCAGGCTATATACATAAAGGGGCTGGCAGGCTATATAGATAAAGGGGCTGGCAGGCTATATAGATAAAGGGACTGGCAGGCTATATAGATAAAGGGACTGCCAGGCTATATAGATAAAGGGACTGGCAGGCTATATGATAAGGGGCTGGCAGGCTATATAGTTAAGGGACTGGCAGGCTATATGAGATAAAGGGGCTGGCAGCTTATGAAAAGGGGGCGTCTATATAGAAAAGAGGTCTGGCAGGCTATATAGATAAAGGGGCTGGCATGCTATATAGATAAAGGGGCTGGCAGGCTATATACTGAAGGGAGTTGACAGCTATATACTGGGAGGCTGTGACCAATGCATTTCCCACCCTCGGCTTATACTCGAGTAAATAGGTTTTTCCAGGTTTTGGTGGTAAAACTAGGTACCTCGACTTATACTCAGGTCGGCTTATACTCGAGTATATACGAGTATCTAACATTGCGGGTCTCTGTCCACTCAGCACTAGCATCAGGGCGCTGTGAATTTTGCCTATCATGGGCTGCATTACTATTCGCTACTGGGAACCATAACTATTTACTAATGGGGCACCATGACTACTGGCTAAAGGGGACTATGTGACTATTGCCTACTGGGGTCTCAAAGACTATTGGCTCCTGGGGGCTTTGTGATTATTGGCTACTGGGGAGTCCATGACTGGTGGATACTGAGGGCTTTGTGACTATTGGCTATTGGGTCTTCCATGACTGTTGGGTACTAGGGCTTTGTGGTTATTGGTTAGTGGGGCCTCCGAGACTCTTGGATAGTGGGGCTCTGTGACTATTGGCTACTTGTGGCTCTGTGACTATTGGCTACTGGATGCTCCATGACTATTGGCTACTGGGGGCACTGTGGCTGTCATAATGGAGTAGCTCTGCATGTTGCATTAATGTACTTTCTAGTAGTGCTTTGAAGGCATGTTTTGTGACAAATGAATTGAATTGGATTTTTGATAAATTTGCTCATCTAATTTAGATAAATATCTTTGGGTTTGGGTGTTGTTTTTGGACATATCATCATTTTGCAACAGTTTGAAAGCTGCATCTATCTGTTCCTTTCTACCTCTGTCTTCTCTCGGAGCCCTTACTTTCCTGGAGTAAAATAGATAGAAATAGTTAATAATTACAATTTTTGCCAGGACGTCAGTCACAGATAAGGCCCGGGTCATCATCATGCTCTGGATGGTGAGGTTCTGGTAGAATACGCTGGAGGAGCACTTCTATGGTTGATCTGGGCAGGACTTACATGTCTCATTATTAAGGAAATTCTAAGTACGGGATAATAACCTCCAAATATTGGAAGATTGATGAATAAAGATGAAGCCTCGATGATCCATCAGTTGCTTGGAAGGCTGTCACTATACAATGACGATAAATCCTGCATAGAGATCAATAATCTTTAGTTTTACTGATCATCCATCAATGACATCTTCAATGACACCAAGTGTATGACTGAGCTTTTTTTTAATTGCTGGGGGGGGGGGGGCAGGGGTGGATTGTTTAGCAGGGGACCACAGCAAAACCTCTAAAAACTGGTCTGCATTTAATTTTCATCTCCCTGCTGCTTATAACTGTGAACTATCATTTTCCATTCTGTGTTGCCCTTTTTATAGTGACATCACTGTGTATATTATCCCTGTACTGTGACATCACTGTGTATTATCCCTGTACTGTGACATCACTGTGTGTATTATCCCTGTACTGTGACATCACTATGTGTTTATCCCCTGTACTGGACTCACTGTGTGCATTATCCTTGTTACTGTGACATCACTGTGTGTAATTATCCCTGTACTGTGACACACTGTGTTATTACCCTGCACTGTGACATCACTGTGTATTATGCCTGTACTGTGACTCAACTGTGTTATTATCCCTGTACTGTGACATCACTGTGTGTATCATCCCTGTACTGTGACATCACTGTGTGTATTAACTATGTACTGTGACATCACTGTGTGTATTATCCCTGTAATGTGACATCACTGCGTGCATTCCATCCCTGTACTGTGACATCACTGTGAATTATCTGTACTGTGACATCACTGTGTGTATTATTCCTGTACTGTGACATCACTGTGTGTATTACCATGTCAGTGACATCACTGTGTGTATATCCCTGTACTGTGACATCACTGTGTGTATTATCCCTGTACTGTACATCATTGTGTGTATTACCTGTACTGTGACATCACTGTGTGTTTATCCCTGTACTGTGACATCATTGTGTGTTTATCCCGTGTACTGTGACATCATTGTGTGTATTATCCCGTACTGTGACATCACTGGTGTAAATCTCTGTATCTGTGATATCACTGTGTATTATCCCTGCACTGTGACCGCCATGTGTATTATATCTGTACTGTTGATAATCACTGTGTGTATTATTCCTGTACTGTGACTCACTGTGTGTATTATCCCTGTACTGTGATATCACTGTGTGTATTCCCTGCACTGTGACAACACTGTGTGTATTATCCATGTACTGTGACTTACTGTGTGCATTCCCTGTACTGAGACATCACTGTGTTGTATATCCCTGTACTGTGACAACACGTGTTGTATTATCCCTGCACTGTGAATCGCGTGTGTATTATCCCTGTACTGTACATCACTGTTGTGTTTAGCCCTGTACTGTGGACATCACTGTGTGTATTATCCCTGTACTGTGACATCACTGTGTGTATTATCCTGTACTGTGACATCATGTGTGTATTATCCTGTACTGTGACATCACTGTCTGTATTACCCTGTCTGTGAACACACTGTGTGTATTATCCCTGTACTATGACATCACTTTGTATTATCCCTGTACTGTGACATCACTGTGTGTATATTCCCTGTACTGTGACATCACAGTGTGTATTTCCCCTTGTACTTTGACATCACTTTGTGTATTATCCCTGTACTGTGACATCACTATGTGTATTATTCCTGTTGTTACATCACTGTGTATTAATCCCGCCTGTGACATCACTGTGTATTATCCCTGCACTGTGACATCACTGTGTGTATTATCCGTGTACTGTGACATCGCTGTGTGTATTATCCCTGTACTGTGACATCACTGTGTATTATCCCCGCACTGTAACATCATTGTGTACTATCCCTGTACTGTGACATCAATGTGTGTATTAACCCAGTAATGTGACATCACTGTGTGTATTATGCCTGTAATGTGACATCACTGTGTGTATTATGCTGTACTGGTGACATCACTGTTTATATACCCTGTACTGTGACTCACTGTGTGTATTTATACCCTGTACTGTGACATCACTGTGTGTATTATTCCTGTACTGTGGCATCACTGTGTGTGTTATCCCTGTATTGTGACATCACTGTGTGTATTATTACTGTACTGTGACATTACTGTGTATTATCCCCGCACTGTAACATCATTGTGTATTATCCCTGCACTGTGACATCACTGTGTGTAAGTATCCCTGCACTGTAACTGAAACATCACTGTTGTGTTATTATCCCTGCACTGTGGACATCACTGTGTGTATTATCCCTCGCACTGTACATCACTGTGATACCCTGCACTGTGACATCACGTGTGTATTAACTCCCTGACTTTACATGCACTGTGGTATAACTTGTATGACATCATGTGTGTATTATCGGTGCTTACATCGCTGTGTGTATTATCCCTGTACTGTGACATCACTGTGTATTATCCCTGTACTGTGACATCACGTATGTATTATCCCTGTACTGTGACATCACTGTGTGTATTATCCTGTCCTGTGACATCACTTCTGTATATTACCTGTACTGTGATATCACTGTGTGGTATTTCCGTACTGTGCATCACTGTGTGCTTATCCCGTACTGTGACATCACTGTGTGTATTATCCCTGTACTGTGACATCACTGTGTGTATTTTCCCTGTACTTGTACATCACTGTGTGTATTACCCCTGTACTTGCTGACTCACTGTGTGTATTATCCCTGTACTGTGACATCACTGTGTGTATTATCCGCTGTCGTGACATCACTGTGTGTATTATCTGTACTGTGACATCACTGTGTGTATTTCCCTGTACTGTGACATCACTGTGTGTATTATCCCTGTACTGTGACATCACTGTGTGTATTTATTCTGTACTGGTGACATCACTGTGGTGTATTATCCCTTACTGTGACATCCTTGTGTATTATTACTGTACTGTGACATCACTTGTGTGATTACTGCGGCCTGTACTGTGACATCACTGGATACCGGTGCCATATGTGTATTATTACTGTACTGTGACATCACTGTGTGTATTATCCCTGTACTGTGACATCACTGTGTGTATTATCTCTGTACTGTGACATCACTGTGTGTATTATCCCTGTACTGTGACATCACTGTGTGTATTATCCCTGTACTGTGACATCACTGTGTGTATTATCTCTGTCCTGTGACATCCCTGTGTGTATTATCCCTGTACTGTGACATCACTGTGTGCATTATCTAAGCCATTTTAAACATGCTTCTTGTAGTTGGGCCTTTTACTATGGGTCCCTCATATTATGGATCCTCTATGAAGCATCTATTGTTCCCTTATATGCATTGTATACTGCGTAGATCTCATTGTTAACACCCTGCTCTTGTCGGAGCTGGGAGTCTGTGGACCCTCTGGACCATTGCAGGAGTTGGTGGGAGCGGGGTCTTAGTGGCACCCAGTCTTCACCAGAGCCCGCCGCAAAGCGGGATGGACTTGCTGCGGCGGGAGACCACCAGGTCGTTCCACACATGCGACTAGCCCGTGGTGGCTGCTAAGGTAGTAATACAGGAGACAGTCTGTACCCGGGGTGTCTGCCGGAGAATAGCACAGGAAGGAAAACTAGGGCTCACGTCAGGAATCGCAGGAGCTGGCACACAGATCAGGAACACAGGAACGGACTGGCACAGAGGAACGCAGGACACACAGAAACAGACTGGCACACAGGAACGCAGGATACACAGGAGGGCTTTCTCTTCAGGGGATTGGTTGAAGATCCGGCAAGGGTCACAGGAAGGGGCAGGAATTTATATCAGGCCAGCGCCAATTATCGACGGGAGCAGCAGAGACCACCGTTGGAGCTAGGGAAGGTAAGAACCGCCGGCCTCCGTGGGCACACAGAGAGACACGGGTGCGCCAGTGATCTGAGACAGGGTTTGCGGGAGCACCCGTGACAACTATTATTATACTATGTATGCTACACCAAAGTATTATTGCAATATTTATAATATTTATTTGGCAGTTTTTTTTTTATTCCATTTTATTCGTTTATGGCCCTTAAAGCAAATGTCATAAGTTATAGCAAAATGCTAAAATATAGCAGCTGTAATCGGATGAAAGGATGTGAAATTACTATCTGTAGTGACATATTCAGTCTTAGGCCCCTTCCACCCTTGCGTTTTTCACGCGCGTTTTCTGCACATGCTTTTGACGCGCAGAACTTGCATTGCACTCTGACCCACTGTAATCAATGGGTTTTTTCAGACTTACATTTTTCTAACGCGCGTTTAAATCTCGGCATGCTCTACTTTTGCAAGTCACGCGCGTGAAAAACGCACCACACAAGTCTATGGAGACGCATCAAAAACGCATTGCACACTGAGACACTTGCAAGTCCAATGCAAGTGCAATGCGTTTTTGACGCATCAATTGCCATAGAAAAGATAGGGCTCAGTCCCGAGTCCTTTTCACGCGCATTGGGGGTCATTTACTAAGGGCCCGATTCGCGCTTTCCTGACGTGTTACCCGAATATTTCCGATTTGCGCCGATTGTACCTGAATTGCCCCAGGATTTTGGCGCACGCGATCGGATTGTGGCGCATCGGCGCTAGCATGCACGCGACGGAAATCGGGGGCGTGGCCGAACGAAAACTCGACGGATTCGGAAAAACCGCCGCATTTAAGACAAAAAATGTGTTGCGAAAATTACACTTACCTTCACCAGGTATAGGCCGGTGAATTTCAGGGCATTCCAGTGCGCCTCCGGGGAACTTCAGTGCAGCAGCGCCACCTGGTGGACGGCGGAGGAACTACCTTAGTGAATCCGGCCGGACCCGAATCCACTGCAGAGAACGCGCCGCTGGATCGTGAACGGACCGGGTAAGTAAATCTGCCCCATTATCTGCACGTCAAAAACGCATTGGAATTGCATTGAAAATGTGCATGAAAAACTGAGACACTGAACAAACTGTGACTGAAAACTGATTGAACTCTGATGCAAAATGTTAGTTTTTCACTAACCAAACCCTGATCGCACCCTGATCAGACTCTGACGTGATCTGTAACGCGAGTGTGGAAGGGGCCTTATAGTATATGTTATGCACTGATGAAAATACTCAACACTTCTGAACTGTATAGAATGTGAATGTTGAAAAAGTTGATAAGGAAGAATAATCCTGATCTATCACCTTCTACCAGCCAACGCTGTACATACAAGTATCTCACTGTGTGTATTATCCCTGTACTGTGACATCACTGTGTGTATTATCCCTGTACTTTGACATCCCTGTGTTTACTACCAAAGTATTGTGTATTACTGTGTGCATTATCTAAGCCATTTTAGACATGCTTCTTGTAGTTGGGCCTTTTACTATGGGTCCCTCATATTATGGATCCTCTATGAAGCATCGTTTGTTCCCTTATATGCATTGTATACTGCGTAGATCTCATTGTTAATACCCTGATATTGTCAGGGCTGGGAGTCTGTGGACCCTCTGGACCATTGCAGGAGTTGGTGGGAGCGGGGTCTTAGTTGCACCCAGTCTTCACCAGAGCCCGCCGCAAAGCGGGATGGACTTGCTGCGGCGGGAGACCACCAGGTCGTTCCACAGATGCGACTAGCCCGTGGTGGCTGCCAAGGTATTAATACAGGAGACAGTCTGTACCTGGGGTGACTGCAGGAGAATAGCACAGGAAGGCAAACTAGGGCTCACGTCAGGAATCGCAGGAGCTGGCACACAGATGAGGAACACAGGAACGGCCTGGCACAGAGGAACGCAGGACACACAGAAACAGACTGGCACACAGGAACGCAGGACACACAGGAGAGCTTTCTCTTCAGGGGATTGGTTGAAGATCCGGCAAGGGTAACAGGAAGGGGCAGGAATTTATTGCAGGACAGCGCCAATTATTGGCGGGAGCAGCAGAGACCACCGTTGTAGCCAGGGAAGGTAAGAACCGCCGGGCTCCGTGGGTACACGGAGAGACACGGGTGCACCCGTGATCCGAGACAGGGTTTGCGGGAGCACCCGTGACAACTATTATTATACTATGTATGCTACACCAAAGTATTATTGTAATATTTATAATATTTATTTGGCAGTTTTTTTTTATTCCATTTTATTCGTTTATGGCCCTTAAAGCAAATGTCATAAGTTATAGCAAAATGCTAAAATATAGCAGCTGTAATCGTATGGAAGGATGTGAAATTACTATTTGTAGTGACATATTCAGTCTTAGGCCCCTTCCACACTTGCGTTTTTTACGCTCATTTTCTGCGCGTGCTTTTGAAGTGCAGAACTTGCCTTGCACTCTGACCCATTGTAATCAATGGGCTTTTTCAGACATTTTTTTTCTCGCGCACACGCACATTTTTTTAACCGTGAAAAACGCATTGAAATTGCATTAAAATTGCATTGAAAACACGTTTGAAAAACTGAGACACTGGGGCACATTTACTTACCCGGTCCATTCGCGTTCCAGCGGCGGCTTCTCTGACGAGCGTTCGGGTCTTCCGGCGATTCATGAAGGTCCTGCGCCCGATGTCCACCAGGTGGCGCTGCTGGCATGCCAGCAGCGATGCACCACAAACCAATCGCGTGCGCCAAAATCCTGGGGCAATACAGGGAAAATCTCTGCAAATCAGAAATATTCGGGTAACACGTCAGGAAAACGCGAATCGGGCCCTCAGTAAATTACCCCCACTGACTGAAAACTGATTGAACTCTGATGCTAAATGTCAGTTTTTCACTGACCAAACCCTGATCGCACCCTGATCAGACTCTGACGTGATCTGTAACGCAAGTGTGGAAGGGGCCTTATAGTATATGTTATGCACTGATGAAAATGCTCGACACTTCTGAACTGTATAGAATGTGAATGTTGAAAAAGTTGATAAGGATGAATACTCCTGATCTATCACCTTCTACCAGCCAACGCTGTACATACAAGTATCATGTGCGGTGTCCTACTAGGGTTTGGCATGATGATAAATGACCCTCACTGTAATTTGTGATTAGGTGCCAGGGTGCGTTATCATTTGCCTTAATATCCATAATGTCAATCAAATCCATACAAAGTGTCAATCCATAGTGTCCATCCATTAAGTATCAATCCATAGTCACAGCAACTACAGAGACACAATACACATATACACATCCTCCTCATCCATCATTATCGCAGGGGGTGGAATCAATTGTTCCTGACTCACAGTAAATTAGATTTGCATTGTTGGATAACCAATGGCAGAGACGTATATACTTCCATATGTATTAGATTACCGGATGTGTAGGATAAGGATGAAGAGGCGGATTCCCCTCCATAGACTTGGAGGACGGATCATTTTATTCTTAAATGTCACATGTGCAGTGTTACTTAATGACATTGTGCAGATTCATCTCCCTGTCACCGGTGACAACTTCCTCCGCACATCTGTGATTGCTATAGATTTCTATTGATTGATGAATTGTAAGGGATATTGATCCAGAAGTGTGTGCTCTTAATTTACAAAAAGTGGCAGATGACTTCTCTCTGATTATGGCTAATTGTAACTAAAACAACTCCAATTACTGCTGATGTATGACACTGCCGCTTAGAGGTGACCGAGTATGTTATAGGTCCAGTCCTGTTTGTAGAAAGAATGTTATAGATCATATATCTATCTATTGGGAGAGAGAAGTTTCAGTAAATCCCTTTTCTTCCTATGCTAAGGAGTCCAGTAAGTAATGATGCTCGGTAATTCCTGTATACATCTATACTGGAAAGACTTGTCTGGACCGTCTGCCGAAACATGCTGCCTGCTGATAGGAGACTATGTACAATATGCACAGCTCTCCCTGCTCTATAACATGCTGCCTGCTGATAGGAGAGCTGGTATATATTTGGGAGTGTTGTATATTCAGTGCTATTATACATAAATTTATTTGTGCTGTATATTCACTGCTGGTATATATTTGGGAGTGTTGTATATTGCTGGTATATATTTGGGAGTGTTGTATATTCAGTGCTATTATACATATATTTATGTGTGCTTTATATTCACTGCTGGTATATATTTGGGTGTGTTGTATATTCAGTGATGCAATTATATATACATTTGTGTGTGCTATATATTTACATGTATATTCACTGCTGGTATATATTTAGGTGTGTAGTATATTCAATGTTGCATATATGTATATGTGCTGAATATTCATAGCTAGCAGCTATTCTTTCCAAACTCCACATGCACATGCACATCTGGCATGGCAGAGCATTCACGAGCCAGAAATAACTGCATGCTTCCCTTGAAGAACTGTAGCTCTGCCTTTCTGACCCTTTTCTCCCCAGACATTTGCCATCTAGAAAGGGTCTGAACTCCCCCATGTTAAAATTTCTTTCCACTTGAGGATTCCCAAAAGCTTACTGGGGTGTACATATCGAGGTGTACAGTACTATAAATGTCTTGATTACTCTATAAGCCTCAGAATGAATTTTCCCTGGAGACTATGTACAATATGCACAGCTCTCCCTGCTCTATAACATGCTGCCTGCTGATAGGAGACTGTGGACAATCTGCTCAGGTAACACGTCGGGAAAAAGCGAATCGGGCCCTTAGTAAATGACCCCTATTATCTACTCACCTCCTCCTGCTCTATAACATGCTGCCTGCAGATAGGATTCTATGTACAAACTAATCTTCTCTTCCTGCTCTATAATATGCTGCCTTCAGATAGGACACTTTGTACAATCTGCTCAGCTCATCCTGCTCTATAACATGCTATCTGCAGATAGTTAACTATGTACAATCTGCTCAGCACCTACTGCTCTATAATATGCTGCCTGCAGATAGGACACTTTGTACAATCTGCTCAGCTCCTCCTGCTCTATAACATGCTGCCTGCAGATAGGAGACTACGTACAATCTGCTCAGCTCCTCCTGCTCTATAACGTACTGCCTGCAGATTCTATGTACAACATCAAAGATTCCATTTTACTTTCATTTGCTCCAGAACTGCTGATGATTTCTGCGGATGAGGCAGCCCGAGCTCTATCCTAAATATGTTCATCACTCCCAATTCTTTTTGATAGATTTATACTATATTTTTTTTGGAACCAACAGAAAAAGACCTATTGACATTTCTAGTTTTCCAGTGATATTTAAGAGAGCTAATTTTTCTTTACTATAAGCTCGTTCCTTCAACAAATATGATAGATTTAAAGGGTAAAAGCTAAACTTAAGGCATTGGGTGTAATTCAGCCTCCCTTTAATTGAATCAAATGTGCAATGACTGACTGTAACATATTTCTTGACATTTTGGGTAACATTGTGAAGTATGGCGTATGCCAAGCACCGCAGCGTCTATACAATAGCCTCGGTAGCTCACATCTGGGCTTTTATCTGAACACCAAGGAAAAGTTCAGCTTTGTTGAATCAAACAGGGGAAAGTTGTCAGGCGTCCAGCATTGTTCCTATCGAGATGAAATGCTGGAGCGCTGCCAGTTGTTTCCTATGATCATCCGAGCCAAAGCTTTTGTACATTTGCAGATGATACGCCGAGCAAATTGCTGGACAAAAACATGATCCTTCAACAATTAACGTGATAAAAGGGAGAGATAATGATGAGTGTCTGCGCTGAAAGCTGGAAATTAATTAATAATGAAAGGACTATTTTGCAAAAACAAGACATAAAGTACTAATAAGGAAATTGTCGGTGGTCGAGTCTTCAAAGAGAACCATGTGGAAGACATCGGCTATACAGTGTACGTCCTATACAATATTAGGTGTAAGTGAGGAGAACATATCCAAGTGCTGAGTTCTGAACATTTTTTGCTTTGCCTTAAATTTGTTTTTCCATTTCTTTTTTTAAGTTTGGCATTCGGAGAAGTAGATCATCCCCCGAGTGACTGGACAGCCATACTTACATGGGGAAGCCAGACAGAGGGTTCCCACGAGCTATGATGGTGGAGCTAGGACAAGCCCATCTCTGCCAGGGCATAGATCATCTGGTTGTGTCACCCATTATAGTGGGTGTAGGGAGAATTTATATAAACGGGATGTTCAAAACAGTTCTATAGGGAAAGAAGCAGCACAGTACTAAAATCATTAGGAGCGCAGTCGGTTGGAGTTGACGGTCCCAAGTGGCAGGAGGAAAACTACAGGCCTCTCCAGATCAAGAGAATGGAGAGCCAAGAGTGGTTTAACAAATTTGTTGGCAGAGAAATTAGCAAAACTGGAACTAGAGGGGTTGGGGTAACCACATTGCTTCTCCCTCAAGTCTTTATTATATCAATGGCATAGAGGGACCAGGAGCTATGGTCACAACTGGTAGTTATGTACATAGGCTTTTGTGTATCTGCACAGTGGTATTCAGGTTTTGCATTGTCACACTCTACAGGCTTTCCATATTTTTGCATTTTTCTTTCTTTGTTAACCGGTTCGCGACCGCCCGCCGTGTATTCACGGCGGCGGTCGCGTTCCGATGCATGGAGAGGGCTCGCGGGCCGAGCCCTCTCCATAGCCGGTAAGTCTCTGCTGCATATTGCAGCAAAGGCTTACCGGTAACACCCGGGATCGGTGCCGGCACCGATCGCGGGTGTTTTCTTGCAGAACGCCGCCGGCGCATGGGCGCCACCATCTTTCCGAGGATCACCACTCCCTGTGACGTCATCGGGCTTCGGGTCTTTTGTGATTAAAAGATTAGGTTTTATTATGTAAATTGACCCTGCCTGAACAGGACCTGCTCTATAATTTGTGGAGAGGACAGTCGGCTTTCCTGCTGGCCGTGAGCACTTAAAAATGACTGCTAGCATACCCATGCTAGCCCTTAGTGTACTGGGTAGAATAATAAACCTGTGCACGTAAAACGCTTTCTGATCGATTTCTGCATACAGGTGACCTGGTATACACATTATAGCCCCGAATCAAAGGCAAGGCTATTCATTAAACTGAAAAGGGCTGATGTGTAATGAATGGGCGTAAAACCATCATAGAAACAAATTACCGTATATTCCGGCGTATAAGACGACTTTTGAAGACCGAACAATCTTCTGTCTTGTCTGGGGTCGTCTTATACGCCGGTAATCGCAACCGCCCGCCGTGTATTCACGGCGGCGGTCGGGTCGCGCTGCATGGAGAGGGCTCACGGGCTGAGCCCTCTCCATAGCCGGTAAGTCTTTGCTGCATATTGCAGCAAAGGCTTACCGGTAACACCCGCGATCGGTGTTTTCACAGCGATGGCTGCCGGCAGCCTCAAAAAGATCCGTCTCTATGGTAGCCTCGGGTCTTCAGAAGAGCACATTGTAATGAATGAGGAAAATCCCCATATACTGCCATACTGTAGTATGGCAGTATATGGTAGGATCGATCAGACAACCTAGGGTTAAAGTACCCTAGGGAGTATGAAAAATAGTACAGACCGAAACGTCGCCAAGGAAACTTTATGATCTGTTGTTAAAAAGCAGTACCTTATTTTCATAAACCCGGTGGAGCTGTAATTATGAAATATATGATATGAAATAAATGATAATTTAAAATTCATCACAGGATGTGTGCTACGTTTCTCTCTACTATATAATTTTTTTATGTCACCCCAAAATCTTTATAACGCTACAGAATATGATGGCGCTATATAAATAAAAAGTTTCATTATAAATATTATTATTCGTGCAGCCGGGACCCTCCTACCCCCAGTATATAGCCATTCAGTCCCCTACCCAGTATATAGCCAGCCAGCTCCCTGTATATAGTCAGTCAGCTCTCAGTATATACCATAGCCATCCTGCCCCATTATATAAAAACTCAATACTCATCTTTTCAATGCCCCCTGTAGGTGCTCTTCTTTCTTCCTGTGCTCCAGTAGTGACAGGCCCATGTGTGATGTTGGAGCACACATTACCATGTCAGCAGCATGGACCTGCCACTCCCAGAAGAAAATCTGCTGAGGCCGACTGAAAGATGAGTAATGATTTTTATACTCAGCCAAGTTTGGGGTTTTCAGCACATTGTTTGTTATATTTGAGTATATACGGTATACAAGTGCCTATTAGACTAATCTTTTGGCTCCTGCTGATCCATATACTCCACCGCGCATTTTCTCTGATTCAAACCTTTTGCTTGTGCCTTCAGACTATTCTACTGCCTTTCAATTTTGTACTTCGCTGCAATCTTGGTTTTGACTTGGTTTGTCTGACCTTGTTATATGTTTGTCTTTTCTCTCCTGTTTGTCTGTGTTACTGTTCTGTGGAAGTACCAAAGTTTGGGACCACTGCCCAGCTGACAGGTGCAGTTTTTTGCAGGGCCAGCAAGTAGGCATAGACAGAGGTTGTGGGAAGTACGTGTCTCACATTTTTTCTTGACATATACCTTTGTGATCATGCTGACCCGAAGAATAAAGGGAATGTGTCATTTGGACTACATTGTGGAAGCCCCCAAAAGTAAAGTCTAAACAAAAAGGTGCAACTGTGTTTTTCTGTCTTTTACACTACATTTGGAATTTTTAGTATATGACATGTAATAGTAAAGATTGCTACAAGAAAGTACAATTTATCCCACAAAATACAAGCCCTCATGCAGCTCTGTCAATGGAAAAATAAAAAAAAAGTACAAAACAGAAATTCAAAAATAGAAACAGGTCCAGTATATAAAGAGGACCAGTCACCCAAATATTGGCTCCTAGCACTACCCCAGTAATAGCAGTGTTAAACGTTTCACTTTATCAGAACATACCAATACAGCTAGCAAACATTGGACGATGTAGCCCTCAGGACACTGGACAAGCTTACAGAGGTCCGCCGTATTCATGAGGGAACGGTCCATAGCTTCTCCCCCGGACTGCCCCTCCTACATCATAGGAGGGTTCATGTGGGAGTCACCGCCTCCTAGAAACACCCCTCTTGAATACACCGGACCGCTGTAAGCGTGGCCCAGCGTTCTGAGTGCTATGTACTGCAGTGTTTGCTAGTTTTATTGGTATGATCCCAGGGCAGGATTAAGGGTGGTGGCGGCCCCTGGGCGCAAACTGGTGGGGGCCCCTTTCAACAATGTTTTTGGAAGTATATAGCTTGCCAGCCCCCTGTAGTATATAGCCTGCAAGCCCCCTGTAGTATGTAGCCTGCCAGCCCCCTGTAGTATATAGCCTGCCAGTACCCTTTAGTATGTAGCCTGCAAATCCCCTGTAGTATATAGCCTGCCAGACCCCTGTAGTATATAGCCTGCCAGAACCTGTGGTATATAGCCTGCAGCCCCCCTGTAGTATACAGCCACCAGCCCCCTGTAGAATACAGCCACCAGCCCCCTGTAGAATACAGCCACCAGCCCCCTGTAGAATACAGCCACCAGCCCCCTGTAGAATTTAGCCGCCAGTCCCCTGTAGTGGAAATGGCCACAAAATAATAAACTTCATACTTACCTCACCTTCCCTTTTAGTGATCCCACTACGCTGCAGGCTCTCCCTCGCTCTTCAGGCAGCCGCCAGCCACTGAAGACACAGCTGCCATCGCTGGTGGAGATCGCTGATGCACTGTTTTGGCAGCAGCATGTAGTGATTGGACGCCGACAGCGTGATGCCATCACTCGCCGCCGGCGTCCCATCACAGCCTGCTGCCGCCAAAACAGTGCATCAACGATCTCCACCAGCGATGGCAGCTGTGTCTCACTGACCGGGCCACTTGCATCGCACACAAAGACAGTCAGTGACTCAGCTGAGTCGCTGACTGTCGGAAACTGGTGGGGGCCCCTTAAAAGTGGTGGGGGCCCCAGGGCTAGAGTCCCAGGAGCCACTCCTTTAATCCTTCCCTGTATGTTCCGATAAAGCTAGCGATTTAACACTGCTATTACTTGGGTAGTGCTAGGTATTTAGTAAACAGCTCCTAGAGCCAACATTCGGATGACAGGTCCTCTTTAACCGGTTCGCGACCGCCCGCCGTGTATTCACGGCGGCGATCGCGTTCCGATGCATGGAGAGGGCTCGCAGGCTGAGCCCTCTCCATAGCCGGTAAGTCTCTGCTGCATATTGCAGCAAAGGCTTACCTGTTTTCTTGCTGATCGCAGCCGGCTCCCCGTGACGTCATTGGGGAGCTGCGATCCGTCGCCATGGTAGCTTCGGGTCTCACGAAGACCCGAAACTACTTCGGGTTAACCCATGAGGAGTAAAATACTGTAGTATGGCAGTATATGGTAGGATCGATCAGACAACCTAGGGTTAAAGTACTGAAAAATAGTAAAAATTAAAATTAAAAAAAAGTTAAAAAAAATATATAATATAAAAACCTAAAAGTTAAAATCACCCCCCTTTCCCTAGAGCTGATATAAATATTAACAAACAGTAAAAGTCATAAACACATTAGGTATTGCTGTGTCTGAAAATGTCCGATGTATCAAAATATAATAACGGTTTTTCACTGCGTTTTACCCCGTAACGGAAAAGCGCGTCCAAAGTCAAAACTGCCACTTTTTTGCCATTTAAAAAAAAATTTAAAATTCTATAAAGAGTGATACATTGAAGTATGGCAAAGTTATAAGCACAAGAAGACGGCAAAATAAAAAAAAAATTTTTGTTCATGAGGTTTTAATTTTTGTAAATGTATGAAAACATTATATTGGTCCCCTTGAAAAATGCTCGAGTCTCCCATTGACTTCAATGGGGTTCGTTATTCGAGACGAGCACTCGAGCATCGGGAAAAGTTCGTCTCGAATAACGAGTACCCGAGCATTTTAGTGTTCGCTCATCTCTAACCAGGACTTATGGTCACAACTGGTAGTTATGTACATAGGCTTTTGTGTATCTGCAACTGCAACTAGCAATCACGTCATCTGGGCCCAATGAGCCTCCTGATTGGCTGCACCAGTTCCATGATCATTGATACTTCCACCCCAGCCAGGAGTTGTAGAGAAGCTGGAGCAGGGAGCCGGAGCAGGGGAGTATACTTGATCAATTTCTTTAAGTAACTACTCAGGAGTTCCAAATCTCATGGAAAAACCAGTTGGTAAAAGGTTTACCTCATTACGACATCACCTGCCCACATATTTTTTCAATACATCTGTGTTACATGTGTAGTGCCCTGTAACAGAGGAGCATTGAACTTTGGACATTTGTGAACATTTGAACTTTTCCCCTAGGCAAACTCAGTCCTTCTTACTTTATTTTATATCAACGTTTAACTTGCTTTAATCTATAGTGTTTTGTTATATACATTCCATTTTAATATTACTGTATGTGTATAGTCAGTAATTTTCCACACAGCTACAGTAGGTTGTTGTGCAGAAGAAAAACAGACGTGTCTACCAGACAAGCAGACTGCTTGGCCTTTAGAGTGACAGGTGCTGTCTGGAAACTTGTTTACACTTTAGAACCCTAGAATAGTAAGGCTTTGGGAAAACACCCTGTCGTTGTTTTTGTGCTAAAATGTAACCACTCCTCCCCTGGTAGAAAGTATATGAGGAGAATAGTCCCAGTTCTTAGTGTCTTGCAGATATGGAACAGAGCTTGGAGAAGAAGACTCCGGTCTACCTGAGCAACCAGAAGAAGCTGAAAAAGGGATACTCTGCCATAGACCCTGGGCCCCTACATGTGACCAGGGCACCAGCTTTCTGAGAAAGAGAGGGAGAGGTTACCCAGTCCTACCCTCAGCATGGAATCCTTCTTCTGCCAGGGAGGAGATTGGAGAAGTCATCACTCTGATTTGCTTGTATTGCTTTGTACCTGAATTTCTTCAGTAAAGAAGGAAACTGTTCACTGCAGACCCTGACTCTCCAAACATTTTCCCATTGCGGTGCACCAGGCCTCGTCATCATCCCTTCCGGAGAGCAAAAACATGTTGACAACTCGACCCAGCATAGCGTTGGGGCCACTCCTAACCTGGGCACTGCACACCCTCCATTTCAAACTAAACTTCATCTCCATTGGGGCACCAATTTTCCTGGTGTTTTCTTTGATAAGATGACCGACCCCTTTTATCGACCATGTACAGAAGAGGAGGAAAACATGCCATCCTAAGTTGCCATAAAAAGTTTAAAAGGATTAATATTTCAACTAAGTCATTTATTAACAAATAAATGCAGAAAATTTTAAATCTACCATAAAACAAACAGGCCTTCTCAAGAAGTTGGCTTTTAGTAAAATAATTTACCATCCCACGTCCGGGGAAAAAATGTATATTTTTAGCTTGGATACAAGAAATAAAACCTACACTTTGCTTTCCAGTATCTATACTGATGGAGAACAGATGAGGATGTGGCCAAATTTTCCTATTTGTATTAAAGATTTAATTTCTCTACACGTCTATAATAATAATTCCTATATTTATAATGCACACAGATTACGCATATATAAAAACAATTTAAAAATAAGAAAAAAACATTACTCCTCGCTATTAAAAGCAAGAATATAACCGGCTAAAGGCAATTTTTTCTTACTTTTTTTTAACCAATTTTCTCCTAGGACCATGTGATAGCTCCAGTCACTTGTAGCTGCCATTGGAAAGGCATTGATATACAAGTGTTACATAAACACTTCAGGGGAACAGTGAGCGATTATGGCTGATATGTAGAGAGGCTTCGAAGTGCTACTGTGTAAAGACTGAATGAATTACCCAGCCGCAGAGTGGTTTCAGGAGAGGAGAATAAGCAATTGAGAGGAGGAAGATTTCACAATGGACGGTATGGCTAAGTCATAAATTATAAATCAGATAACAAGTACATTATGTTCTATGGTGATGGGGACCTGATGGCTTAAAGGGGTGTTCTGGGATGAGCACATATGTGGGCAGCAGCAGGGGATATTGTAAAACAACTAAGTAACTTATACTTGCTGTTAATGATGTTTAGGCTGTCAGGCCTAATACAAAACCTTTACAAGATCCACCAACTTCTATATATTTAGGAAGATAGCGGAAAGGGAACACAACAGCGCTCATAGGGTGATATTGTCTGGTTAAAGGTATTGGACGTGGATTGACAGTCGCTTACCTGGGTTAGTTGTGCTTACATGTAAGGCACAACTCTCGTAATGATATGTATGGTTTAGGTCGAGGTAATCCAAGCGCGAGATGCTAAGTCGGCTGGAGTCAGAGTATCAGTATAGTGGGGTCAAGAACAATTGGCGCACATCAAGACCGGATATTGGTTTCAAGGATAATTTTAGCTTTATTAATTCGATTATGATATGAGCACGGAAAAAACACAACGCGTTTCGGGGATCTGGGTCCCCTTTTTCAAGTGTATGGGTATTCTGTTGGTTGGTGAAGAGAAAAAAACAAAAACAAAAATACACAAAATATCATATTATATCTAAAAGGAATGGAGGATGAGATATGGTATAAAAAGATGAGTCAGGATAATAGTCACAGAGACAGTATAGAGTGGATGTAAGCTGTAAGGGTGGGAGTAAGGTTGTGTTGGATTGACACATCAAGATTAGATGGAGGGTTGAATTAGCCAAAAGTTACATAGAGCATAACGGTATAGAATCGTGGCGGCTGTAGGGATGGGAGTAAGGTTGTGTTGAGTTGACATATAATGATGGAAGGGTGAATGTATTGAGGAACATCCATAGATAAAATTTCATATAGCAAATGAAGTATAGCAGAGGAAATACATAAATGGGAAATACATAAATATCCATATATAAAAATCCATATATAAAATTTCATATGGCAAAGGGCATACAAAGATGGTGGAAGAATTACATAAATAGCATAATTACATGAATATATGGAAATCATACATAAAGCATGGAGCAAGGGTGGGTACATAAAAAATGAGGGGGGTTGTTTCCTATGATGGAGAATATATATATAAATTGATGGATAAATAAATAAATAGTTAAATATATAAATGATTAAATGAATGTATATGTAGGCTATATATATAAAACCATTACTTGGTTGGTGAATACTTGTTAGATGGGTGATTTAAGGTTAAAATGCGAGAGTTTGGGACTTACCAGATGCTGGAGGGCCGTGTGCATCGCTCCAGTGCGTGTGCGTGGAGGTTCGCGTTCTGCCTTAAAAAGCCGCAAACCCGCGAACTTCTATATATTGTACCGATTTCCTCTTAGAAAGAGCCACCTTATAGACCACTATGGTTTCTTGGACCCTTCCTTGAGATACGCCATCTAGTCCTGATGTTTCTATTTTCCTTCACTACTGTAACCAATATATGACTATGATGCCCAAGGTTGACCATACAATAGACCTTTTACATGGTTGACCATTTGACATAAAAAAAAAAAATTCATCTGCTTGGTTGGATTTTTTTTACATACTTCAATTGCTATCATTGAAGACTTGTTCGTGTCAAGCCTGCTCCCAGTGAGCAGGCTCTTATATACTCAGTGCTCCCGACATCCAACTTTCTCGCACCTGAACCCCATACCAAAACTTAGGGTTTGGGTCCACTTATCTCTCAGCTTGTCTGCATGCGTGTGCTTTCCAGCCTCCTTTACTTTATATTTAGGATGTAAGGGAATGATAGTTTTTAGTAAATGTGGCCCATTGTTTCTCTTTTCTGGTGTAAGTGTTAATCGTAAATCATTTTCACAGTTTAAAAGATATGAGAGAGATGGTTGGTCCAAAGGGATAGAAAAGATAGTGTATGTCGGACCAACCCAAGAACTGAAACATAACTGCTCAAAAGTCAACTTATTTTATATGACAGTGGTGGCGAACCTATGGCACGGGTGCACGGGTGGCACTTTGAGCCCTCTCAGTGGGCACTCAGGCTGTTGCCCCAGGACAGAATTCACCAGATAGGAGATTAAGGGATACTCCTGCAGGCCCAGGTAGCCCAGGAAGTGACACGCTGAGCATTATTTTAAAGTGAAGGGGTCTACCTGAGACTGCAGGGAGAGAAGGTATAGACGGGTCAGATTATCGTTAAAGGCGATCAGAATTTTCCCTCTTTCTGTCAACAATATTGGTTTCCTTAGTAACGTTGAAAGCTGTGGTATAGCTTGCAGCAAAAAGATTGCAATAAGTTACTGTCTAAATTGCTGTGTTGGCACTTTGCAATAAATATGTGGGTTTGGTTGAAGTTTGGGCACTCGGTCTCTAAAAGGTTCGCCATCACTGTTATATGAAATGTGATTTTTTTTCCCCACATAGTGTAACCCATTTTTAATTTGGATATTGTTTACTCACAATGTAATTCATGCTTATTGATTATTGTATTGTCTTATTTTATTTGTACGTAGCCAATGATTTTTAATACGCTTCAAAATACGATGGCGCTATATAAATAAAGATTGATAGGTCTCTATTTAGGAACACAATGAAAGAGTGGTGGGAAAATGCTTTTGAACCCTCCAATTGCCCTAGGAACCATATCTGAGACTACAGACTACATAAAGTTACTCTCTTGTGGAATAACCCAGTGAGAGAAGCAGTTTACATTTTGAGGCACATTTACTAAGAACAGTGTAAAATTCAGGATTTCTGGTGCATGTTCTTCATGAATCTGGCACCCCCCTGCACTGCCCCGACAGAGTGTACCCCTTTTTTTGGTGCACCTTTAACATGGAGTGTACAACACAATTCTGTTGGACTTTGCATGTTAAATGCGCTGCACAGTCAGACTGAGCACTGGAACGCCCCCCCTAATTTGTGTTGCATGATGACTAGTGTAGCTGCGCCAAAAGTGATGCAGGCACTTCTCAAATACCTGTGCAAGCAGTTTACACTAAAAAGAATTTGTAAATTCTAACAGAAAATTGGCGCAATAACCTTAGTAAATGTGCCCCTATGACTGATGATAACTTAGGGAGCACAAAGCTGGAATGAATGTAATATGGGTTACATGACTTAAAAAATGAGAAATATTACCGTGTATATTGCCACAAAATTGGAGAAAAACATCCCTACGATATTTTTAATAAAACTTTATCAGCTGATTGCAGAACAAGGAGCGCTTGGAAATGTAAGATAATGTGCAGCTCTGTTCCTGAACATGTGCTTTCTGGCTGTCACATCATATGAGGGCAATACTCCTGCTTACACTTAAAATAACACCAAAAACAAAAGTGACCTAAAACGTCTTCTGATGAGTTGTTTTCCACAACAGTAAAATCTGTGAAGGAAATATGTGCAGACAATAAACTCTTTCTTAAGGCATCGGGGGGAACCTATTACCAAACTATCCCAACTACATTCTATTACTCATCCTGGCCATGTGATTTCCACTACACGTTACACCATGTGGCTGGAGAGATGAACCTGTGACTAAATTAGTTGGATATCAGCTCATGGAAACTCAGAATGTTTTGTCTGTATTTATTCATGAGCTTAACAGGTATGTATAGGCAAATATCTTCAGCACCAAGATTGTCCATAGGTTGTGTCAGGTCAGCCCCATTCTCTTGAATCTCCTCCAAAACAAAAATTATAAAAAAAATGTTAAAGATGGAAATTTTTATAGACTGCCCACTCGGTCAGTCACATGAAATAGAAGATCTGTCAAACAAAGGGGTTATCGAAAAAAAAAATTGCATGCTTTAGGCCTGTTGACCCTAATCTTACACAAGGATTTTTTATTCCTGTATGTTGACAAAGTAGACAAGACTCCCAGCAGTCATCTTAGTGGATTTTTATATATATTTGCTGCTATTACACAGCAGTACAACTATCCCTATATTGTTATTCCTCATGCCTGAAAAGTTTCACTGTCCATTTGTAAAGTTGACTCACCATCTATACAGTCATGTTCTTCTAGCTCAGCCGCACCTCCAGCTTGCCGATTTCTAGCTAGCTTTCTTTTCAGCCAAGTAGAGCTGAGCAGAATTCATAACGCAGGGTTGAATAAAGGGATTGAGAAATATGCTGGCTATATGTGACTGTCTGAAGAGAAATCAGCTCACCCCTTTAGCAAGGGCCACTACAGGTACACCAGAATCAGGAAGGACATGAATATGCTGGACACAGCTCAGAGGAAGACACTGATTATCATCTAACATAGGGTCATTTTCAAAGATGGTGAATCAATTTTACAAACAGGCTGTGAAACGTTTCAGGCATGGGGGATAACAATATAGGGATAGTTGTACTGCTGCATAACAGAAGTTTTCAAAGACATGTTTAGTTAGTATGGGTTAGTTTAAGAGACAGGTTCCCTTTAATTCAAAAAATCGTGCTCCAATCATAACAGAGATCATCATTTTGATAATGTAATTATCTTTGTAATTAGATTAGGAAACAAGAAATGCATCTTGTAGAGTCTATTACTGCAGCTAATATATCAGAAAGGGCTGTCAGAAACTGAGCAATGCAGGTTATAAGAGGACTCATTACCACAGACACATTTACAGGCAAAATTAAGTATATGGCACAAATAAAGAACTTGCATTAAACGCAAAAAATATTTAAAATGATACATACAGGGGCTCATTTACTAAAGGTGCGCGGACCACACGTCTTATATTCCAACGATTACCATCTTGAGGCGCATTTAAAAGGGGATTGTGGCGCACGCGATCGGATTTTGGCGCATCGTTGCCGGCTTTCACGTGACACAAATCGAGGGGCGGGCCGTTGGACGATCCAGCAGATTCGCACTGAGCACGGGATTAAACATCTAAATTGTGTCGCAAGACAATGCACTTACATGCACCAGGAAGAAGAAGGTAAACTCCGGCGGACCTCAGTGGGGAAGCGACACATGTAGGATATTGGGCGCGCGATCTTGGTGAATTGCGCTGTACTTCATCTTCGTCAGACCATACGGATCGGGGATCGTGGCAGGACTGGGTAAGTAAATGTGCCCCACAGTCTCAAAAAATATTGATATTGGAACAAGAAACTGCATGATGAATACCTTAGAGAAGACCAGGGAGAGACCGTGAAGGACCTGATTTCCGGCACACGGTGATTAACAATGACAGTCATAATTACCCCTCCAACACACAGTGATTAACAGTGAGAGTCCTGATTACCCCACCCACACACAGTGATTGATAGTAAGAGTCCTGATTCCCATGCCCACTCACACACTGATTGACAGTGAGAGTTCTTATTACCCCGACCGTGCACAGTGATTGACAGTGAGAGTCCAGATTACCCCGCCCATGCACAATGATTGACAGTGAGAGTCTTAATTACCCCACCTACACAGTGATTGAAAATGAGAGTCCTGATTACCCCACCCACATACAGTTATTGACAGTGAGAGTCCTGATTACTCCATACACACAGTGATTGACAGTGAGAGTCCGGATTACCCCACCCACACACGCCCATGACCTTATTGACAGTGAGGTCTCTTCATTACCCCACCTAC
>CM033645.1:195317439-195424850 GCA_019512145.1 Engystomops pustulosus | reverse complement strand
ATTACCCCACCTACACAGTGATTGAAAGTGAGAGTCCTGATTACCCCGCCCACATACAATTATTGACAGTGAGAGTCCTGATTACCCCATACACACAGTGATTGACAGTGAGAGTCCTGATTACCCTACCCATACTCAGTGATTGACAGTGAGAGTCCTGATTACCCCTCCCACACTCAGTGATTGATAGTAAGAGTCCTGATTCCCATGCCCACTCACACAATGATTGACAGTTTTTATTACCCCGACCATGCACAGTGATTGACAGTGAGAGTCCAGATTACCCCGCCCATGTACAATTATTGACAGTGAGAGTCTTAATTACCCCACCTACACAGTGATTGAATGAAAGGGCAGAGGTCTGATTACCCCCACCCACATACAGTTATTGACAGTGAGGGAGTCTGATTACCCCACCCACACTCAGTGATTGACAGTGAGAGTCCTGATTACCCCTCCCACACTCAGTGATTGACAGTGAGAGTCCTGATTACCCCACCCACACTCAGTGATTGACAGTGAGAGTCCTGATTACCCCGCCCACACTCAGTGATTGACAGTGAGAGTCCTGATTACCCCTCCCGCACTCAATGATTGACAGTGAGAGTCCTGATTACCTCACCCACACACAATGAGAGTTCTGATTATTCCAGCCACACACAGTGATTGACATTGATAGTCCTGATTATTCCACCCACACACAGTGAGAGTCTTGATTACCCTGCCCACACTCAGTGATTGACAGTGAGAGACCTGATTACTCCACACATACCCAGCGACTGAGAGTGAGAGCTCTGATTACTCAGCCCAGAAACAGTGATTGACAGTGAGAGTCCTGATTACCCCACCCACACTCAGTGATTGCAGTGAAGTCCTAGATTATAAGCTCCTACCCCACCTACCATACCTTAGCCACCACCGCCCACACGTCGTGATTGACAGTGAGAGTCCTGATTACCCCACCCACACTCAGTGATTGACAGTGAGAGTCCTGATTACCCCGCCCACACTCAGTGATTGACAGTGAGAGTCCTGATTACCCCTCCCGCACTCAATGATTGACAGTGAGAGTCCTGATTACCTCACCCACACACAATGAGAGTTCTGATTATTCCAGCCACACACAGTGATTGACATTGATAGTCCTGATTATTCCACCCACACACAGTGAGAGTCTTGATTACCCTGCCCACACTCAGTGATTGACAGTGAGAGACCTGATTACTCCACACATACCCAGCGACTGAGAGTGAGAGCTCTGATTACTCAGCCCAGAAACAGTGATTGACAGTGAGAGTCCTGATTACCCCACCCACACTCAGTGATTGACAGTGAGAGTCCTGATTACCCCGCCCACACTCAGTGATTGACAGTGAGAGTCCTGATTACCCCCCCGCACTCAATGATTGACGTGAGAGTCCTGATACCTCACCACCACACAATGGAGTTGATTATTCCAGCCACACCAGTGATTGACATTTAGAGCTGATTATTCCACCCACACACAGTGATTGACAGTGAGAGTCCTGATTACCCCACCCACACTCAGTGATTGACAGTGAGAGTCCTGATTACTCCACACATACCCAGCGACTGAGAGTGAGAGCTCTGATTACTCAGCCCAGAAACAGTGATTGACAGTGAGAGTCCTTTGGGTTTGGGTGGACACCTTGGTGAGAATTTATCAAGCACTGGTACATTGTGTTCCCCCCGTCCTGCAGGTCACACTGGATATATTAAGTTGTACACCCAGATGAATGGTCGTGTAAGGGACTTTTTTAGGGCTTGTTCGCATGTTCATATTTTATTTACTCCAACATGTCCAGAGAAGTAAAAAATTACACGACAGTTTTTGCATTATTTTGAAGCTCAAGCAAGCTTGTTGTGTATCCCATATATTTGGGCGGTCTCCATTATTGGTAAGCAGCTGTCTGTACATGTGACCCTGGTAATGAGCCCTCATATAACATGCATTGCCCTCTTCATGACAGCCCCTTCCGAAACATTAGCTGCAGTAATAGACACTACAAGATGGATTTCTTGTTTTCCTCATCTAAAACTCTAATTACAAAGATAATTACAGCACTCAGCATTAAGAAAATAAATATTTGATTGTTAATATATTTTCGTCATTAGCCGGCTCTTGACTCAATGACTACAGAGCGGCAGAGGAGGAAACTTCCAAGTTTTGCTCTGTCATTTTAATGATGCTCAACGATATGCACCGCAGAGCATCGCACCTGAAGCGAGTGCACGAAGCAAAAGTAGCATATGTTTTCTCAGCATCTATGTCAGTGCTATCAGAACCTCCTCACAGCGGGGAACTCTCCTGAAATAGAAGCTGAGCACGTACTGGCTGTAGCAAATCTTTTCTGAAAGGTGTATGCCTTGCAGCACCATTGATTCTTCTCAAGAAAGAACAAAGACAACAGATGCAAGAAGTGTAAAGACAGCAGAGAATTCTGCCGCTAAATTATGGCAAACGCTTCATCTCACGGCATCGAAGGAAAAAGTGCAAACTAAAATTTTATACTGTAAGAATGTATATGCATCAGCCCGATCCTGCTCGAGAGGTTCTTAGGGAATAAGAGAAGTTTGGGAAAGTTTATAAGATATTTTAAGCCTGGGCACAGCTGGGGGTGACTCTAGTGAAACATGTGCCCTGAATACCAGATGATAGTTTTCAGATACAGTGCCAGGGCGGCAAATGAAATCATTACCCCGGGTACTGGAAGGCCGCGCTCATGACTGTGTTTGAGGTTCAAGTTTGGAGCCTCTTTAAATATTTAATGCAACCCTCCGGTTCACAATACAAATTTTACAATAAAACTTAATATATAGTTGAAGTGCATCCTCTGACTGGCATGGTTCATCCACCTTCCAATCATGTCTATCTATCAACTCTTCAGACTACTCTGTGGACAATAGGACTCATTTACTAAGGGTCCCGCAGGTTCGTCAGGTTTCCGTCAGGTTTTCCAACTTTTCGGGCACCGTGCAGGGATTAAGAAGGGCATTGTGTCGCACACGATCGGATTTTGGTGCAATTACGCCAGCTTTAATGCGACACAAATTGGGAGGCGGGCCGTCGGACGATCCGATGGATACGGACATACACGCGGGATTTAACTTAAAATTGTGTCACAATCCAATGCACCGGGAACAAGAAGGTGAATTCCGGTGGACCTGATCGGGGAAGCGACACATGCAGGAAATCGGGCGCATTATCTTTGCGAATCGCTTCGGAGTGCATGATCGTCAGACAATCAGGAACTCAGGAACTCCTGTGGCCAAGTAAGTAAGTAAATGTGCCCAAATGTGCTTCACTAGTGTGGGACATACCACCTCCCTGGGCTGATCCAGAATTGGAGGGGGCAGCGGAGGTCTCAGATTACCAAAGAAGAAATGGAAAAAGGAAAACTGGAATTCTAATGCTACTTTTTGCAGACCCGAAAACAATGCATACGTGGTCCGCACGACATCAGCGTGAGAGGTCCGCTCGCATGCTGATGACCAGAGAAAACTCCCCAACAGAAATAAAACCTGCTCTGAGTTTTTGGGTTTGGGCAGTCAGCTCACACACAGGTCACGGAAACAATGGTCATGTGCACACCCATAGAATTTACATAAGACCATGTGATAGCTGTTGAAACAAGATCTAGCACATGTCCAAAAACAATGACTATGTGCAGGAGGTCTTGGTACCAGTGTTGAATTGTGGAAGTTAGCTCACCATTGGTCAATACTTGACTTTTAAGAAACCCTGTGACATGGCTTGGAATCTGGGTCAAAACAGTATCCCCCTTCTCTATCATAAACACATGACTGAATCCAAGACTTTGCATCTCAATAGTGCAGAGTAAATAGCCTACAGACATGGATCAGAATTGGTGATTATTCTCCTTGTGGATATTACTTTAAGAAATCATGTAAAAAGGCTTTTCGAAAGTTGGACATTGCCTTATAGAGAGATTTCTTCAAAAAGGTGGCACAAGAGGTACTGTTTTACCTAATTTGCAAATCCATCCCCTGAATTCCTGGTGGACGACTTTGAAGATCCTTCCACATAAACCTCCTTTAACACTAGACTACCAGGGCACAATAACACGGTCTATGAAGAAGTACGAACAACCAGGGGTGCACCATCCATGAGGCGAGTTGAGCCTCTTGCCTCAGGCAGCACCGTATGCAGAAAGATGGGGGGGCCAGGTTCCTGCTATAAAGCAGGACTTGAAACCTAAAAATAGTGTCTTTTCAGAACCGATGTGAGCATGGGAGTGAGACACTGCATGGAGTACTAATTTACTGAAGAAATAACCTGATAAACTACTTCTGGATGGGGTGGAGAGGGCGCCGTTCTATAACTCGCCTCAGATGGCAAGGACTTTACAGGTGGATTCATCCCTGAGATCAGCACATTTCTAATTGATTACAAGGGAAATAGAGATTTTCATGGGGACCCAAACTATTAATAGGTTGTATCATTAATAGGTGGTCAGTAAGGATGCAAAACCTGTAACTCCCACTCATCAGTTGTCCACAGCAATGCCTGAGGCTCCCGTAATGTAGCTGCCATCTAGGATTACTGCTGGCTTAGCTCTCATTAAAGTCTATCTATCTGCCATCTCTGACAACAGACAGGGACATACACAGTGACAAACCAGTCCAAAGGTCCCACTGCCACATAGGAAGACACCATTATTTTAATTAGCATAAAGTATAGTGGCCGTTCTACACAATGCACATCAAAGCTTAGGACCTTCTGGTCCTTATCTAAACAACTATTAGATGAATATAGAAAATGTGATAAATAGTGGAAATAGTGAGCATTTTAGTAATACAGGCAGTCCCCGGGTTACATACAAGATAGGGTCTGTAGGTTTGTTCTTAAGTTGAATTTGTATGTAAGTCGGAACTGTATATTTTATCATTGTAATCCCAGCCAGAACTTTTTTGGTCTCTGCGACAATTGGATTTTAACCCCTTAGCGCTCTGCGCCGTAGCTGTACTGAGTCCCGCGAATAGCGCTCAGCGCAGTACAGCTACTGCGCAGAGACGATGCCGATTCAGCGCTGCATAGCAGCCGAACCGGCATCGTTAGCCGCGGGATTTCAACGGTAATCTACCGCTGACATCCCCGGCTGAAACCCGCGGTCGGAGTGGGCTCTGATCGCGGGCGTTTAACCCGTTAAATGGCGTGGTCAACGCGACCGCGGCATTTAACATGCCTTCCGGGGGTCTTTACCCGGGGGTCTTTCGCCGTTTTCGGGGGGGCTGATCGCTGCTATGGCACCTCTGGGGTCCGATCGGGACCCCAGAGAAGCCTGAAGGCAGTGCTTTTAAGATGGCGTCTGTGACGTCATCTTAAAGGCAAAGTGTCAGCCTATGCATCTGCATAGGCTGGCACTGCTAATACCCTGCAATACATCAGTATTGCAGAGTATTATCATGAACAAGCAATCAGATGATTGCTTGTTCATATCCCATGGTGGATCAAGTAAAAAATGTAAAAAAAAATGTTTTTCAATAAAAAATAACTTTATAAATCACTAAAAATGCCCATAGGCCCCAAAACATATAAAGAGACATATAACGCTCAAAAAAGTCTAAATCATAACACAAACCCCACACATATAGTATCACCGCGTCCGTAACAATCCATAAAATAAAACTAAATAACTATTGAACCCATATGATGAACGCCGTAAAACAAAAACGTTAAAAACCGGCCAAAAATTATGATTTTTACCTATTATATCCCACTAAAAATGCAATAAAAAGTGATCAACAAAACATATGTACTCCAGATACTGTTGATACAAAGAACAACATGTCCCGCAAAAAACAAGCCATCAAACAGCTCCGTAGACAAAAACGTAACAATGTTATGCCACTTGGAAGACGGCGATGCAAAAATGATAGATTTTTCCCCACATTAGGGTTTTATTTGGCAAATTTAGTAAAACATAAAAAAAAATATTCATGTCTGGTATCCCCGTAGTCGTATCGACCCATAGAATAAAGATAACATGATTATTAGGATATACGGTGAACACGGAAAAAAAAAGTAAAAAATCCAGTACAGAATTGATGCTTTTCAACTCAATTTTCAAAAATAGGTGATACCAACCCCAAAATGGTAACACTGGAAAAAGCATCTCATCGCGCAAAAAAAATGCTGTCACATGGCCCAAATAACGGAAAAGCAAAAATTTTATAGCCTTCAAAAGGGGGCAACCAGAAAACTAAAATCCTGGCAGCTGCAGGGTGCTCCTTCCCTTCTGCGCCTCGCTGTGCCCCCATAACACAAGTAACGGCAACGTGTGGGGGGTCTCTGCACTCAGGAGAAATTTTAGAACAAATTTTATGGTGGGTTTTCTCTTTTTATCTTTTGGAAATGTGTAAATTTTAGGGCTAAATGAACGTATAACCGACAAAATTTGACCATTCTAAATTTCACCGCCATTTTGATTCAATTACTATGAAGATCTCAAGGGGTTAACAATCTTTGTAAATGCTGTTTCTGATAGTTTGAGGGGTGCAGATTTGAAAATGGGTTGGTTATAAAGGGGGTTTTTGATGCTAAATATGTAAAATTTAATTTCAAACAGTATTTATCCCCAAAATAGTCAATTCGGAAAATACGGAAAATCGCTATTCGATTTGTAGGCCGCGTGACGTCAAAATAAATTATCCAGACATTTCAAAAATTATGAAAATGTAAAGTAGACAAATGGGAAATGTTATTCGGCAAGTTATTTAGGTGGTAAATCGATCTGCCTGAAAACGCGGTGATTTTGAATTTCGAAAATGGCAAATTTTTCTACAAATTCATAATTTTTTTCCTTTTTTTGTAAATAAACGCAAAACTTATCAGCCAAAATTTACCACTAAAATGAAGTACAACATGTGGGGAAAAAACAATCTCAGAATCGCTTTGATAAGTAAAAGTGTTCAAAAGTTATAACCATATAAAGAGACGCAGGTCAGAATCCAAAAAATGGGACTGAGTCTTAAACTGTAAAATGGCTGCGTCCTTAAGGGGTTAAAAATGTTGGGTTGTTATAAGAATCAATATTTACACTAAAGCTTCATTACAGACACCTGTGATAACTGTTACCCCTGATCATTGTAGCCTAGGACTAAAGTACAGTAAATTACCAATATCCAGAGGTCCGTTTGTAACCAGGGGGTTGTATGTAAGTCAAGTGTTCTTAAGTAGGGGACCGTCTGTATTCGTACATCAGCTGATTGTCAGAGATGTCGGTTGTTGTACCTCCATAGATCTTCTATTGATGACCCATTATATTGATAGGTCATTAGTATTTCAGGATCAGAAATTCCCTTAATAAAACGGGTGTAAACGACAAACACAATGGGGCTTATTTACTAAGGTCCTCGGGCTGCACTTGCGTTGGATTTTCCTACGTTTTTGGGATTTGCTCCACTGTGAAAGGTATTTAATTGGGGATTGTGTCGCACGCGATCGGATTGTGGTGCGGCTGTGCTGGCTTTCATGCGACAAAAATTGGGGGAGCGTGCCATGAAGCGATCTGACTGATTCGGACTGAGCGCGGGATTTAACTTTAAAATTGTGTCGCAAGACAATGCACTTACATGCACCAGGAAGAAGAAGGTGAACTCCGGCGGACCTCAGCGGGGAAGCGACACATGCAGGATATCGGGCGCACAGCGCATTATCGTCGGACAATGCACTTTCGTGAACTCCGCAGGACCAGGTAAGTAAATGTGCCCCATAGTAAACTTAGTGGATACTAAGAAAAAAATAACCCTATAACATACAATCAGTAATTCCTAGTTACATAATCCAGATTTTTCCCACAACGTCTATTTATTGTAAATGATTTTGACTTTGTAAAACTTCTCAATTTATTTCAATAATTCACGAATGCCAGTCACAGCGCGGGACCATTCCACACGTACATTTGTTACACAGAGTAAACATATTGTCCATTAGTGTAAATGACTCAAATACAAGTAAATTATTTATTGCCAGACCACAACACGTTCTTATTAGCTCCTGGAGCGTTTTAAGCAGCATTATAAATTCAGATGAAATCTTAATCAACAGCACAATTCTAAAAGGTTGCATTGATCTGTATGTCATGCGGTGAAGGAAACTACTCAGTAAATATAACCCCAGGGATAACATGAAAGTTCTAATACATCCATTAGGTATCTGTCATCGCCACATGATCCCGGGATCTCAGCTGACTGCCGATTGTCAGGGCACTAACAAGTTTCTTGCTGGTGGTTAAACTGTGGGTCAACAAAGGTGTGAACGTATGAAGAGAAAGCCAGGAGTGATACATAATAGGGGACGTGTTCCATAATACTTGTGTGTTGAGCGGTGCAGAACAGGTCCATGGTGGTGAGCCGTTGCATAAAGGTGGTGGGTACAGGATATCATATCGGAAGAGAAGGAGAGCTCTGTGATATATCATGTTTATTGAATGATTTATTGAAGGACTCCTAGGATAGACACTGAGGCAGAGATTTATCATACGCCAACCAGGGCCCTTTGTGCCGCCGGACAAATCAAGACATGTAGGCCTGTTGATGTATCTGGGCAAAACCACCTGGTCTGGGCAGACCCGACCTGGCCTGGTTTTATGTAAAAACCAGCGAACAAAAGTTTGCAGGTTTTTCAAAACTACACCCCATGCTCGCGTGCTCTGCTGGCCACTGCACTCCTCTATGTCCACATGGTGTGCAGGTGGCTTAGTCTTTCACTGCTTCAATGCCAGTTTTCAGTGATAAATCTCTTCCTGAGAGTCCTGATTACCCTGCCTACACACAGTGATTGATAGTTAGATTCCTGATTACCCCACTCACACACACAGTGATTGATAGTTAGATTCCTGATTACCCTGCCCACACACAGTGATTGGGTTTGACCACTCTTTTACATAAGTTTCCCATGTGCCTTTGCTGCCCTAATAATAATCCCTGAATGTTCATCAACCGATTCTGCACTCCTGCTACTTACTTTTGTGCTGTCTGCAGACTCTCTGTGATTCTTTGTTTACGTGCCTGAGCTCTGATGAATAGGAGGAGATGTAGCAGGAGAATTATGACTCATCCTGTTCCCTCTTCTCCACTCTTCCTGTGTCTGTCATTGAGGACAAACTGTGAGAGAGAGACCCAAAGTGGGAGATGCAATGAGGACGTCCTGGAGCAGTGAGAAACAGTAAGTTGTGAATACATGCAGAGGGCAGCATAATGAGAACAGGGCGGCAAAGGCGGCAAAGACACAGGTACATCTAAATGCAGTGTCATGTCTAATGGAACTGATTTATAGAAAAGTGGACAATCCCTTTAATGTAGGAACTTGGGAGTCCTAGGGTTCTATGTAAAAGAAATTCCATAGGGGTTGAGAACAATTCTAAATTCTGCTGCCTACATGTCTTCATTCCATTCTATAATCTCTTTTTGTCTCTGATACATAATATAAATCAGTTAGAAAATACATAAGCCGTGCCTAAAATAAACCATCAAGAACAACCCAAAAAAACTGATAAAAATAATTGGCCCTTATCTTCAATTAAATTCTGCAGTTCAGCATTTCAAAGGTTTTGGTGTGTGCAGCGCCTCTTATCACCTGTCACAGCCCCTCGCAGGTAGATCAATATAATTAACAATACATATACAACTCCAATTAAAAGCAGAGGAATGATCTTTTAATGATAATCCCTGCATTATCTTTGTTTGTAATATGGGATCGCAGGGATAATTGGCCTCCGAGTATCACAGAGCTGTAGAAAAGGGGAGACTTTATGTAATGCAATGCAATGAAGATAAAGAAGACATAAAAAGGCGACAATTTCAAGATCAACTGCGTGGAGCAGCAGGAATCACTTGTTATAGAACATGCAATTACAAAGTAAGTCATAGAGAAGAAAGACACCACTATTATTGTGTCACTTGTCACAGTAAATTATAAGAAGGGCTTTAAATACAGGGTTTGTCTAGAGTATGAATGCGTTCAATGCCGCACATCTCTACTAGGCGATCCGAAACTATGCAAACGCTCGGAGTCTCTGGGAAGTTTTTATGTCATGTCATGATTGATATAATAGACGCAAATAGATACAAACTTTCTGCCTGATCCTGGAATGGAAGATTCCTGAATCAACAACCCCAGAAAGTATAGGAGGATTGTATTTAAAGAGATATTCCAGTTATAAGGTTGTGGCATATCACTTACCATCGGTAGGGGTCCAATCTCTAGGACCCCCACTGTTTATAAGAACATAGAGCTGTGGAATTGATGGGGTTGTCTCATAGTCTCCTGCACGGTGGGTGGCCGAGAGCCTCGCTGTGCAAGGAAAATCTGTGAAGAAGCAGAAGTGTTTAACTAGGTCTGTAGCTTCATCATTCGGAAAAATGGTGGGGGTCTTAGGATTCAGATCCCCACTGATCAGTAATTGAGGTCCCAGCTCAGGAATATCCTAGCTTTAAGGGAATTAATGAGAACCTTGGGGAGATGGATACAAGGCAACAGCCACAGCGGAACGAGATGAAGCTCACACCTTAGTATAGATTCTGAAGGACCTGAGTAGTTACCGCTTTGTAAGCAGCTCAAGTGCTATCTCATGATTCCTCCATGGTGCAACATAACGTTCAATACATAATTGAGCCAATCCAATATAGATTTGGACCTTAAAGGAAACCTACCATCAAGAATCTATCTATTACGGTAGATGCGATGGAAGATTCCTCCTGACTGCCTCATCCCCATCAGTATTTGCCTAGTCCATATAGATAGGTAATTTTATAAAAAAAACATATCTTTGTATTATGCAAATTAACTGCAGAGGCTACTGGGGCGTGTACTAGCCTCTATGAGCTAAGGAAGCAAAGACTACTCCATGCCCCAGTAGCCTCTGCAGTACCACCTCCAAGCTCATCCTTGTTTCGCTCCTCAGCCAGTCCTAGTGTGTGCTCAAGCTGAAGTCGTGCCACTGGATTCTTTGGAGCTCTGCGCATGTGCAGTTTCTGCAGCTCCAGTGCTAGCAGTAGTGCAGATACGCATGCTATCTGCATAGACTGATGCCTATGCAGAGCCTCACCAAGGAGCACAACGGGGATGAGCTTGGAGGTGGCACTGCAGAGGCTATTGGGACATGGAGTAGCCTTTGCTCCCACAGCTCGGACAGACCCTAGTAGTCTCTGCAGTTTATTTGCAAAATTCAAAGATACAGTTTTTAATATTTCCTAGTTACATGGACTAGGCAATTACAATTTAGGGTTGAGGCTGGCAGGAGAAATCTACCATCACATCTACCATAATAAGTAGATTTCTGGTAGTGGGTTTCCGTCCTTATGAGGTAGCCATCTGTCGAACACTGAGAGAGAACTATCACCACTGCAGTCTATGCTGTATCAGTTCTATGTTCTCTGATTTTATTTTCACTGGATAAGAAATCTAGAAATCTTTACCATATGTGGACACTATGGGGCTCATTCATTTTCGTTGGTTTTACCGCCGATTTCCGGGGGGCGTGGGGCGTGGCCATCGGACAACCCGATGGATTCGGACAACGCGCAAGATTTAACATTTAGAATTGTGTCGCAAGACACACACTTACAAGCACCGGGAAGAAGAAGGTGAACTCCGGCAGACCTCGGCGCGGAAGCGACGGATGCAGGAACTCGGGCGCACGATCTTAGTGAATCGCGGCAGACCCGAATCCTCGATGGACAACGCACCGCGGGATTGTGACAGGACCGAGTAAGTCAATCCCCTAGTGATGTTTACACAACAAAGATCATTTTTAACCCCTTACTTTACAATTTTACTCAGTTTTATTACTCCACAGCGTCAGCCAAGATGACTGTCGACCCTAAAGTCACAAGATACTTCTGATGGGACGGAAACAAGAGGCAACTGAAATTGTAAACACCAGAACTGATTGGTTGGAATTATATCTGTGAAATGCTGTATTTTTGTTAATAACCATGAATTAGAGAATGTGTTATTTTGTTATCCTGCGTATGTTTAAGAATCTTGTCTTTGTGGGAATAGCCCTTTAATAATAGATGGCTCCAGTATAGAGAAGGAATATTTGTATAGAATCGCTCCCTGTTTGCAAACTCCCAGTATTTGACAGATTGTGATTTAGTGACCTCTTTGTGACTAGTCTATATTTTTGCAGTGCATTAACTTAATGCATTAAAATAATCAGTCAGCGTAACCTAATTGCTTGTCTTTCTGTCACATTAATTTGCAATAAAATGCTGCCAAAAGGGAAATTGAAGGAAGTAGAATGCACTGGAATGTAGGGAATGGCAGACGAGTGAAAGATAAGAACAAAAGGAGATTGGGACGGAACATAAACTGGGAGATTATTGCTCCAATGTTTATAATTTGTATAATTTTTACATGGAATATGTTAAGTTCTCGGGATAATCACTCGAGGATCAGACCTTATATTTGTAAGTACAATCAGGTATACAATTTTCTGTTTATGAAGCTCTAGCACATATGGAGCTGAGTTGATTGCACCACTTCCTAAGACATTTTAATGGACGGATGATAAATTCTGGATCGGCATGGTTGTAAAGGTCTGAACGGTGGCTAGGAGAAGTGTGAATGGAGTGGGGGTCAAGCTTGCGAACCTAATACTTAAACATCTATGGCATCAACAGAAAACTTTGACTCCTGCCAATCTAATATCTACCAAAAATGACATTGGTGGAAAAGCTAATAGATGCCCCCATTTTGAATACCACATTTAATTTTATGCCATTTATGCCATCTCTCATAGATGTAGAATTTAACATGTCTTATCCACTGGAGTGGTTTTCTGGTGAAGAAGGCATGTAAAAGGCCCCATTACCGATTTCGTTGGTTTTTCACCAAGTGGAGAGCTGAGAAGACATGGTTGAGTTTATGTGTGGACACCGGAACGTCCGTATTTACTACATCTGAAATCTAACCTGGTGGAGTTTTCATTCTGCAGGCAGAACACACCCCCTGATATACTATGAGGCCTCTTAGTATGTCCAGCATAAAGTACGCTGGCAGTGAGAAATTGGAGACTTGTGTTCAATATGCCAGTCTTAATAATTTCCCACCAATGAGTTTTGGTCACTTTCTTTAGGCCAGATTTCTTCTACGTTTTCTGAGCCATAGCCAGGACTGGATTAAGCAGGATGGAAAAGACTTTATACAGGTAATCCCTGACTTAAGAACACCCAATTTACAAATAAACCCCTAGTTACAAACAGACCTCTCTGCCAACTGTAACCTTTAGATCCTGGTTATTTACTAAACTTCAGCTCTAGGCTGCATTGGTCAACATAAGAGTTATCGGTTTTTATTCGGCAACGCCCCCCGATTTCCGTTGCGTGCATGCTGGCGCAGATGCGTCACAATCCGATCGCGTGCGCCAAAAACCCAGGGCTATTCAGGAAAAATCGGCGCAAACCAGAAATATTCAGGTAACACGTCGGGACCTTAGTAAATGACCCCCTCTGTCTTGAAAAATATACTTATGCCAACTTAAGAACAAACCTACAGAACCTACCATGTACCTGACCTAGGACCTACACACAAACATACACCCAATAAAGCATCAAGAATTCCGCTGGTGACTTCAGCTTTGGAATGTTCTCGGTGCTTCTGGACCAAGAAGTGTTGCAAAATAACAATACCTCACACTTTGACGGCAGAGCCTTGACTGGTGGCAGCCACCATATCCACACATACAATGGAGGGAAGTAATGCTTATGAATACTATTTTTCTCTTGGGTCCAACTATATGAAAAATCCTTGGCGGAGTCAATAGACACCAAGGAGAATCTGCATCTGGTGTGGACACCTGGCTCGTGTAAGTTGTGTAATATCCTGTTTTCAAGTTTTAAGGTCAGACAAAAAAACAAGATTCGAACACTAAGTCTCTGCTCACATGACTCAGCATGGACGGGAAAGATACAATACATATTGGCTTGCATATAAAAAGTGTTTAATGTGGTGTGATTTCTGTTTTGTAGGATGTTTTAAATCACACTCAACTATAAGACTGTATTTCAATGACACCAGCAAAATGTTTACCATTAGGATGCTCCATTGACCCCACAGGCGGTCGCTCGGTTACATACAGGATAGGTTCTTTAGGTTTGTACTTAAACAGAATTTGTATGTAAGTTGGAAACTGGCATCATTTATAATTGTAACCCCAGAAAAATGTTTTATTGTCCATGTGACAATTGTTTTTTAGACACCTTACAGCTGATCATTGCAGCCGGGGACTAAAGTAACATCCAGAGAGCTTCACCAGAGGTCACAGTGGGCAGAGAGGTCCATCTGTAACTAGGGGTCATCTGTAAGTCGAGTGGCCTTAAGTTGGGAACCGCTTTATACCCAAGGGAAAATCGTGGGGATTTTTCATTGCTTTTTCTTTACTCTATTTGTTACAAAAAGTTACAAAAAGTCACATCTAATTTTTGCGAAATTTTTGAGGCCAAAAAGTTCCATAGAGCATTTCACATCACTTAAACATAGAAGCACTAACCAACAGATTTATCAGTCAGTTGTCTAGTGCAAAGTTGGATTTATGAATTGTGACTTTCTAACAACTTCCTTACTAGCACACAATTACGTCGTGTAGCGGTAAGGGCTCTATGCAAAGTCCTTAAAGTGTAAACTGCTTTATACAGAACATATCTGCCATTTACTGCATCAAATGGTCCTGTAACCAATTGTGACAGTCAACCTATTTGCCTAAGTGCCGTGAATGAATCGACTGTGGCGCTTAAACAACAATATTGATAATTTTTTGCTTACTTCCTGTGGATGGGAATCTGTCCATGGTCATGTGATGTCACACAGGTGGACAGCTCAGAGCTGTGCGCTATAAAAAGCAGAGTCACATCTACAGGAAGTTAACATTGAAGCTTTTGAGTTCCTGTCGAGTGACATGAATCAGACATCTAGAAAACTGGGAGGAATTGATCAAGAAAGTATATTGGAAAACTGTATAACTTTTCAAGAAACAGACAATATCCCTTAGTTACTGTAATTAGACAACCCCAATAATGTAATTCATTTAAGGACAACACTATATATTCTACTAGATATATACTTTCTATGTTTTATAATAAATTATAATAATTTAAGGGGCGTTGTAAAAATTCTTTTGAATTCAGTGGGTATAATTTTGAGGACACTGCGTAATTTATTAAGTGGGTAATATGTTTTTAGATAAAAATTTTAAGGGTTTAAAATGTGTCTTTTACAGACAGGGGATACAGGGTATTATATGTGGAGGGCACAACATGCTGAGGGGAAGTGTCGGACTGGCCCACCAGAGTACCAGAGGATTCACGGTGGACCCTGGCTCAACTCAATACTGAACCCCAGAGGTCCATCAGAAAACACCACAATTTGGTGGCTGCAAGAGTATATTTCCTAGGGAATAATGGAGAGTGGGCCCCCAAATTGAATTTCTCTGGTGGGCCTAAGAAAACCCAGTCTGACACTGCTGAGGGGTATTTTGATTTAGGAGCACAGTGTGGGTAAAAGAGGTTATCCAGTGGACCCTATAATGTAGGTGACTGTGGCTGTTTTTTGGGCGCAGTGTAAGGATGGAGAAGGTTAGGAAATGTCATCATACAGCTCTGTACCAAATGGAGAAGACAAGTCATCTGTGTGTTGCGAGATGCCTCTTCTGCCTGCTACTGATCAGTTATGTTGTCGGTAACTTACCTTCTAGAATGTAAAATGACACACTTTTTGAGAGTTGACTCATAGGGGCAGATTTACTTACCCGGTCCATTCGCGATCCAGCGGTGCGTTCTCTACGCTGGATTCGGGTCCGGCCGGGATTTATTAAGGTAGTTCCTCCGCCGTCCACCAGGTGGCGCTGCTGCGCTGAAAAGCATGGGAACGCGCTGGAGTTCACCGGCTCGGGCTGAGTGAAGGTAAGTGCAAGCTCCGCAACAGATTTTTGTTTTAAATGCGGCAGTTTTTCCGAATCCATCGGGTTTTTCGTTCGGCCACGCCCCTGATTTCCGTTGCGTGCATGCCAATGCCCATGCGCCACAATCCGATCGTGTGCGCCAAAATCCCGGGGCAATTCAGGGGAAATCGGCGCAAATCGGAAATATTCGGGTAACACGTCGGGAAAACGCGAATCGGGCCCTTAGTAAATGACCCCCATAGTGTGTCAGTACACCTTCCAGAATTGGGCCAGCAGCACTAGGGTGTAGTAGGGACCCAGCTAGGTACATGCTTCAGGTCCCATGAGCCTCTAGCTGCTCCCCTGCATATAGCGTCAGTTAATCTTAATTTTAATCTTAAAAATACAATAACGATTTATGTAACAACAATTGAAACCTGCAAACTTTAAGCGTTCACCAAACATTGTCATCTCTCGTCACCACACCCAGCACTTGACAAAAGAATATACAACGTGACTGAGTCATTATACAGAATTACCATAATAACCTACTTACATTGCACGTTAATTAATAGGAGCTATAAATTACATTACTTCACTAATTGTCATATGGAATGATTTCAGCACAGGGAGGGAAATGAATGGCGTGCCAAAACCAGTCTCCCATAATACAAATAATTATATCTAGAGGACAGATAGCTGGTGCTCGCTTCGTACGTTTCTCACCAAATTGATCTGTGCTTCTCAGAATGCAAAATATTCAACGACAGCGTTAAAATTAGAAAGCGTGTCAATCAACTTGGAAACACTTAAACATGACCAGGAACTGTGACTAAAAGCCAGGGATTGTTCAAAGCAGCAAGAATAAAGTTGTCAAATTTAACTCCACAATTTATATTCTGCTGTTACTGACAAAGTTTTCGTTCAATACAGGATATTTCCTGCTCTCCATGTGCAACAATGTGAGGACCATGCAAGAGCGATAAATCCACAGAGGCAGCGCATCTTCAGAAACTTCAGCGTATTTATTCATAAGATCAGTAGGTAAAACAACGCGTTTCGGACCTGAACAAGGTTCTTCATCAGGTTTAAGATCACATAAAAAGATGCTATAATGTAAATAACATGTGCAACAATAAAAAAAACAACATTGTGTAGTAAAAAGCTTTGATCCATTGTTAAAGTCAAAAATATTGATTGAGTATATCTATAAAATAGGTCATTGGGCCACATTTACTTACCTGGCCGACGGAGTTCACCTGAAGTGCATTGTCCGACTGGAATGCACTGTGCCGCCATTCACTAATATCGTGCGCCCGATATCCTGCTTGTGACGCTTTCTCGCTCAGGCCCACTGGAGTTCACCTTCTTCTTCTGGTGCATGTAAGTGCATTGGATGTGACACAAATTGAATGTTAAATCCCGCACTCATTCCGAATCAGTCGGAACGTCCGATGGCCCGACCCCAATCCATGTCACATGAAAATGTCCGGAAGTCCGACGGAAATGCGATCCAAGGACCCATAGTAAATAAGCCACATTGTTATCAGATTGGGTTCGGGATGATCAATACAAGGACATGTTATGCAGACTAAATACAGAGCTACCTTAGCAACTCTCTAACCGAGCGTTGCTAAGGAAAAACATTGGGGCCAGTTTTAATAAAGAAAATAAAGTCATCAATAAAAATATGTTCTAAAAAAAAAGTACAGGTAATGGATTTTTTATTTCTCTGTTAAAGATACTGTATGAGGGCTTCTTTTTTTAGGACATATATTTTATTGATTGGCCTTAATTATTCTGTTTTGGGATATTGAATGCAATTAAAAAGTTTTAATCAACTTGATAGCCCGATTAACAAAATAACAATGTAGTATATGGACATCATTAAGAGTTCCATTGCCGCGGAGCCCATTTTATTAGCCGAAATAAAGTACACTAAGTTATGTTGGCTCTTATTCTGATGAGGTCAGCACATGTATGATATATATATATATATATATATATATATATACAGTATAATGATACCCTGGGAAAAGTGAATAATTTAGGCGGTTATTCCAAAAGTGTTACTAGGCAGCACCCTATGCAGTCAGTCAGTGCCCTCTGTAGTCACTAATGAGAACACAATGATATTAGACAGTGACATTGACCATTCTCCCTCCTGCTGACTGGCTATCAGGCCCATTTAAAGTGATTATTTGTCATCATGAAAAAGCTTTTTTAAAGCAGAAATTTCCCTGTAATGGCTTGATACAAGGAGTCTGCTCAACCTCTTATTTTAGGATTTGTTTATTTGGGATTTTAAAAGGGTCTTAAAGTTTTCAGCCTCTAACTATAACATTACATGCTAAAATTTTGGGTTCTTAGAGTTGCCAGTAGGGGGAGCTGAATCAATACATATTTTTGCCGCTAATGATAAATGAAGTACTGACTTCCCAGTGGAGGCTGTGGGTATTCAGGCTTTAGTAGACATGAGCCGAGGTGTGGACCTTTGACTCGCTAACCCTTTCTTTGTGTACACGTCTGCACCAATTAAAAACCAATATATGGCCAAAACAAACACTTTGCTCTACAAAATAACCCGTAGCATACAGTCATAAGGATATGACTCGGTAACATCTTATCTCTACACCATAAACTATAACAAGTGTCACTCCAGAACTTTATCTACTTTATATGCAAGTACTGAAAGGCGTTCCTGTAAGTCCCAGCACATCCGTGTGTTGTATGTTACAGAACGGATGCCCTTGTTATGGTCTATTTCAACAAAGTATATTAAAGGATTATGCAAATCAGACTAAATCAACATAATTACACATGTAAATAACCATAAAATATCAAGCAAGGATTATCCCACGTCTTCTTATTATACTCCTCGGTACAGATAGAAGAGGAAACCACTTCCCATAAAATTGGCAGACAAAAACAAGATTGTAAATTTCACCGGAAGCATGATCTCATAGAAATCAAATAAAAACATAGCCATGTGCCATCCTTCTAGGCCCGGCACTAGACATAGAACAGTTTTTAAGGTTTTTCTTAAAGAATACCTCATCCCAGGGTCGGCACCAGGATTCAGTAGGCCCCTGAGCGACAGAGCCTCAGTGGGCCCCTTTGCAGTGAACTCACAGGGCGCGTTAAAAATTCTGAAACTAAAACAGTCTCCTGTTCCCTAAAATATTCCCTAGTCTATCATAACAAACAGCCCCCTCATGGTTATTTTATATAAAGCCCTCCTCACATCCTATGGATTCATGAGATACAGCCCTCCTTACCCCCATGCATTCCATATATACATATATATGGGCCCCCCCAGCAGCTCTGGGCCCCGACGCTGCTTGTAGTCGGTGTAGATCAGGGACCTACACGTTTCAGCTTTATTCTAAGCTTTATAGCATACAGCCGAAACACATATTTTTTGTGCAAATTGTTTTAAAAAGTCCCAATTTCACATCTATATTCAGGTTCTAGCTCAGGGAACTACACAATGGTGAACTTTGAAGGGAGACTGTCATAAATAAAGTCACATAAAATAAAAGGCAGGCAAAAAGTTTGATACAGGTGCCCTATTAAGTTTATAGGGGCCAAGCCCTTAAATGGGTTAATCCGTGATTGTGTAGAGTGCAGTCCGTCACGGTGAGAACCCTGAATCCGCACCAGGCTGCATGCAATGAGCTTTTAATCACAATTGTTTTTCTTTCCGACAGATATAAAAACTTTGAAGCATGCGATCTGTCTCGTCCTGTCAGTAAAGCCTTTCATGCGGCTGTTTTTCTAGGCCTTATATAAACATTTATACTACCGCTGTATACTGTAAGGCCTGGACGGAGGAGAATCGCTGTGTGATAAGGGGATGGAGTGCGCTCTGCAGGCTCCATACTTTCAAGATATTATCCTATAGTGTATATTTCTGATAAGATTAAGTTGGATCTCTTGAGAGGTCAAGCTCTTCTGTTTTACTTAAAGGCAAAGGTTAACTTTATTGTTTGAAGATTTAGCTCTGGAAGCTTCTGAAAATTGGGATGTAGCAGAGCACCAGTAGATAATGTTCTGCTTCAACTATATCAAAGTCAGGTTCCAGGCCTTTAATGGCCACAGGGTTTACGATATTTGGGAAACAAGACTGAGAAGATCTAAAAAGTAGAGTAGATGCTGTCATACAGAAAAGGGTCATAGTCTTTGTACTGTGTAAGGGACTATTATGTGAGCCATGTATTGCGGTATTAGTTTTTGTACTAATACTTGTGTTTTATGAGCACTGTGTGGCAGTATTATTATTAGGGCCCATGTATATGTATGTATTATGTATGGCGCCCATGGTTTCACTTGGCCACTTTGGGCTACATAGAACCAGCTAAGGACAGTATCTTTCGAGATCATTTGATTCCTTATCGACTGATTCATAAATAACATCTGACCACTTTGTTAGTATGTTAGGCATGTACCAAAAAAATCAAGATGCTACTACATGCCCCCTGATGTATCATTCAGCCGTGTGCTTGCTATATATTTTCACTGATATGACATACGGGAATTTTGTAAGGGACAAAGTGATCCATTGAAATGATTGGGTCAGTGAAAACTTTGGAGCACTCATCTTCGTGTGAATGTAGCCTAAAATACTGCCGCAGGACAAAAAAAAATACTGAAAGTGATCAGGACTGGAAGGAAAGGAAATAAATCCAGTTCTGAGGACACCCCATGTGCACCAACAACCTCATATTGGAAAAAAAGCTATGGAAGGTTAGTAGCCATTGGCCAAGAATAATAAACACTAACCAATTACAACACTACAACCCAGGAGAAGTCGTTTACAATGTTTGGGGGCAGTGGTAGACCGCCTTTAAACTCAAGGCCCACTAGCTGAATTTAGCCCACTACTTCATTCTATGTGACCTCTGAGCTTAATTTGGGTTTTAGATGCAGCACCACAACAGCCAAGAATAGATCTTCATTGGAGCTCCTGCCCCAGGACCTGCAATGACCCCAGCACATGAAGGTGATCAACACTCCATTCCATGCTCCAAATGTTCCAGCCAGTGATGGTTAAGTCAGTTGGATGTCAGGAGTTTTGAAAGAGTACAATTTAGGAATGGCTAAGAGGAGAATACGACTATAGGCCCTTTAAACCTGGCCATTTATTTGAGTTTGCCCTCCTTGTATAGACTATAGAAAGATGTAGGTCTAAAGCAACATTCATATTGCATCTTCTGTGTACTCTCAGTGCATAACCCAGGAAAGCTCCTGATGTATACACTGAGCATATACATAGACGTACTGTATACTGGCAGGTGGGGCCATCTTTTTTACCTCTGCCTGCCTAGTATACTTCATGCGTATACACAGGATGGAAAGATGCACAAGTTACATCTTTCCATCCTGCTGAGCGGAGGTCATCGGAGGAAATGGGGAATAGATGCAAAGTATTGCATCCCTCCCTTGTGCTCCACCGAACATACTCACAATTGAGGCCCTAGAGATGTCCCCGTCCATATAAAGACAGCGACATCACTGGGGGAAACTCTCTGAATATCGGCAGCAGCCAATCACCGGTTGCAGGGGAAGGGCGAGGAACAGGACAACTTATCTTACTGTATGTGCATACAGTGGAATGGGTCTTAGCCTTCCATTGTAAGGACACATTAGGATTCCTCCCTACCTATCCTTACAATGGATTGCTTAAGCACAAAGTGCTCCAAGCACACATCTGAAAATGGCGGCTGTGAGCTAGACCAAAAATGGCAACTAGCTCATGGCCACCATTGAGATGTATTGTGCGTGTCTAAACCGGGGGGGCTGCACCGCAAAAGATAGAGACCTATTCTTGCCTGGATTTGGAACGCAGCTCTCCACTCCCTATGGAGAGATGAGGGGTGAACGCTGTTCTCCATTCGGATCGTGGCTCACAGCATACGTCTGGCCACATGGACAAGTACATGAAGCCTAACACTTATTTTGCAGTCATCTATTCCTCCTGATCCCGTACGGTCGGCTCAGCCAAGCTCGGGCATCTTTCCAATAAACCGAAGGGAAACGCCCAAGTACATAACTTAAGTTACTGTCGGTCACCTCTACTGGCAGTTTATCTTTCCTGGAAAGGTGCTGATGGGACATGTCCAAATCCAAAACCAGTGACTGCTGACTCTGCCCTCTGAACGCCTTAATAAGAGGCTTATGAAGAATTGATATTGACATGGCAGATTATAGGAAAAATAACATAACTTGATTTAAACAACATTTCTTTGCCTCCCTTAAAAATAATCTTTTCCTATTAAATTTGCATTACTCTCCCTTCTCTGCGACTTCTATAGGGAGGAAGTATTTGGCAGTAGTAACTGGCAACGATCTGTTCTCCCTTGGCTCCTACCAGTCATCTGCTCTGTTGTCTGATCTTACCGTGTTCCCGACTCAAAAAAAAATCAGAAGGGGCCAAAAGATATTATTATGTTTTTCATTAAACCCAATCCACCCTAACCCCCAAATCCCTCTATCCAAAATGGCATTTGAATAACAAAATCCTCATCGGCTCCTTCTGCCAGTTGCCAGTAGTCGGGAAGCATATGCTAGGAATTTAGATTAGAATCTGCTAATTTGTGAATGGTATGCAAAACAGTACCGCGCCACGCCGAAAACATGACGGCTAATTTATGGTGGTCTACTTTCATTAGAGATGAATGATGGCCCTGCTATTTCCTGGGGAAATCAATGCTTTTCTGCTTTCAATTTGCACAAACTGCACAAGACGATACAAAACTTTGGACACGTTTTCGGGAACGTCAGGATCCAATAAAGATATTGAATGGAACCTTTAATTACTTACTGTAAAAAATCTTTTTTATTTTCGTCCCGGCCAAATTGTTTCTGAAGACTTTTCAGCCGGACCTTCTCATTAGAATATGCTCATTTTGCAATTCAATAACATGTATAATTTCCCTCTGCTGAATGTGTTAAATAAATGTCTCTGCCTAAATGCTCCGGGGCAAGTTTAACTTATTATGTTAATGACTATTTGCCCTACTGAGCAAGCTTGTTCCATCATGATTCTTTAGTCTCATTCAGAGGCTGAATAATGCCAATCTTCATGTACAAGCAAGCCGAGAATCAGCTGCACAAATTGCAGGGGACGACTGTGAGACGGGAGTGATAGTCAGCAGCCGAGTACAAAGAGTGCCAGAGGGAGACGCTTTATGGACTATACCAGACAATTCTGGTTTTGTCAGCCTCGTAAAGTAAGAATTATAGACGGCAGAAAAATCATTGATAAATAGGTCTTTGATTGTGGCCATAATAGACTGAGTATGACTTAGGGCCAGAGTTCTCTTTATTCTGTAAATTACATTGGTTTATGTAGGATTTCTCATTGAATGGCTCATAGGAACTATATGAGATTTAATTTAAAGGGATTGGCCACTTTACCTCATGTTTTTTTTAAATATGTGTAAGTGTGTGGGGGGCAGGATATTGGGTAATTTACCAATATAGATCTAGTAATAGTTCTGCTCCGCTTTCTTGATATGTAAAGTGAAGCCTCCTGTCTTTTACCTCATCAGCCAGAAATTCCTGACCATAAAATGGCCGCAGATGGAGGGTCATGTGATCTTATCTGTCAATGAGCAATCATCCTGCAAGGACCTTCATCTTATATTCATGAACACTAGCATAAGGTCCTGGCAGGTAAAGATCACATGACCCTCCATCTGCGGCCATTTTATGGACAGGAATGTCCGGCTGATGAGGTAAAAGACAGGAGGCCCCCCACACTTACACACATAACAAAAATCATGAGGCAAAGTGGCCAAAACCTATGGTTCTAGTAGTCAGACTATTAGGCACACAACCCTAAACCTTCAACTGGCTGGCAGCTATTCCTTCCGACCCTCCCATTCACATGCACTCTTGATTTTCACTCAATGAAGAGGGGAAATAGACCACTTTCTGGTACCTCTGGCAGCAGCGTATCTTTCCGGAAAACCAAAAGATCTGGTATGTTGAATTCCAACATGTTAACCACCTTCTCTCTTACATTTCCCAAGAAACATTGGCACGTATATAATATGTGTCATCAAAGGTGGTGAATTTCACTGACCTTTTGCTTCCTATTCCCCCTTGCGATGACCTTAAAGGAGTGAATGTGATTCCTGTCAATAGATGATGCTAGACGATGCAAAGTTTCGTATCTGACTGGACCATCAGAGATGCTGACATGTAAGCTCTTGGGATTAGAGCCTTCACTCCAATGTGCCATCTGAACATGTTATTGCTCTGTAACATCATATATTGTTTCTATATGTCCCCCATGTTCCATAAAGAACTGCTTAATATGATGGAGCTATAGAAATGAAGATTTATTAAAAAATAAATGGATATATAAAGGACAATAGTGAAACATTGATATGTAAAGTGAAGCCTCCTGTATTTTACCTCATCAACGGGACATTCCTGACTATAAAATGGCTGCAGATGGAGGGTCATGTGATCTCTATCTGTCCATGAACAGTCACCAGGAACTTATTATAATATTCATGAATATAAGATCAAGATCCTGACAGGGCGATTCTTCATGGACAGATAGAGATCATTGCTAGCGTTATGGGAAACCTCCGATAACGCTAGCAGACACTGCCGCGCTGTACAATGGAAACGTCGGACCACGCTGTAAGAGGTCCGGCGTATTCATGAGAGGGCGGTCCGAGGATCTGCTTCTCCCCCGGACCTCCCCTCCACCTCCATAGGCTTCATGTGGCAGTCACCGCCTCCTAGTGCCTCCCCCTCATGAATACGCCCCACTCCTTACATCACCATCCACCATTTCTACTGTACAGCACGGAGGTTTCTGATAACACTAGCAGTGTAAGGCTACATTCACACACATGTATGGGCGACGTATATACAGCCAACGTATATACGGCCGATATACGTCCCCCATACACTTCTAGGGCTCACAGCCCTGTACGGGAGCGGTAGCACACGTTCAGCACCGTACCGCTCCGTAGCCCGGGAAAAGATAGGACATGTCCTATCTTTTCCCATGATACGGCGCCGTGCGCTGTATCTTCCTATGGAGAGGGGGGGGGGGGTGAGCAGCGCTCATCCCCTGCTCCTCTCCGCAGCGCATCCTGTGAATGTAGCCTAACACTGCTACATCTGTTGTAGCACCAGGAGCTGCTTACTGTAGTAAACAGCTCCTAGTGCATTTTATATGGTCCTCTTTAAAGATGCGGTGCAAATCAAAAAATAAAAGAAACCCTCAATGGACATTTTTAAAGATCTGGTAGACTTCTATTAGTGCTTATACAAGATTATAGTCTGAAGCGAATCAGAAAATATTCTGACTTTGATTCAGTTCCTGATCATCACCAAATTTGTTCCAAATCTGTGAACCAGTGAAAGATTTAATTTGATCTCTAATAAAGATGGAAAACTGCCTGACCTAATCACTGCAGGAGATAAGTGCCCTATAAGCCCCACAGGGGTTGTCGCAGGTTTACAAGTTATTCCCTCTAGGGCATAACAAGCGGATTGATGAGGGTCCATCTACTGAGACCCCCTCGATCACGAGAAAGCGACCCCTGTGATCTAGAGAAATAAGTAAAACTAAAGGACAAGCTTCTAAACTTGGGACCACCCCTGTAATGGAGCACTGGTCAGTCAAGGGCACTGGTGCTCCTTTCATATGAATATTCTGGGCCCCTTTTCCCATGACTATTAGGGGTCCACATGATCATGTACTAATCCCCTATTCTGTGGTAGGATACAAAGAATATAAATATCTGTAACCCCACATTATCTAATCGTCTGTATCACATTACCCTTTTATATATGCATCTGTACATGTTCACACTAGACTTTCTTTCATCCCATTGACCTAGACACATGAATGAGCATTAATATATCTCGCATAAGCCATCAGTTTATGGAGTCATTAGCAGGTTAATTACATGTAAAAGTTGTAATAACACATTACATAATACCGCAGTGTGTATTGTGCCATTGATTTTCAGCGACTTAACCTGTTCTAGTAATGTGAAGAATTAAGAATGAACCCCATACACATTCCCACACATTGATGGCAGCTACACCCAGAGAAAGACTGAACCTGATGAGACAACATTACAAATTCACTGGTGTAACTCGTAGTTCACAGGACAAGCGAAATCAGACACCCATGTGAATAATATCTGGGGTAACCTGTTTTCCGCCTTGGAACACACCATGATGTCATTTATAGTATTAATTATATGGTTTAGGTTGCAGGGCTATTGAGACGATGTGGGACAGCTCAAAACAATAAGGACACAGAAAAACATGTATGTGTAAGGAATGGGAGGTTATTATAGCCCAGAATGAAGTTTCAGGATGTAAACGAGTAATACTCCTCTTTAAGCGAACTCCAAAGATCCATAGAGATTTAACTGTAGTGCAACAGGATCCCAATTATTGAGAAATTTGCAATAAAATTGCACCAATTTTGTACATTTAGATCCTTAGGCATCTCTGTTTGGCATCTCTGTTTGGCTAGGGCTACATGGTGGTCACTCAAAAACGAAGGAAAGAGCAGTGGCACTCATTCGGTAACATCCATCATTTTTATTTCATCACAGTGAAGGTGCAAGGGGGACTCCAAACACGGCACAGGTTACGGTCCGTTTCGCACTATGGAGTGCTTCCTCAGTGGAGGGCTTCCTCAAATACCCACGTCGCACGTCATGGAAATTAACTTTGTATATAGTGGGGCACATTTACATAACCGGCTGCTGGAGTTCACTGAAACTGCATTGTCTGACTTGTGCCGTGATTTACTAAAATTTTGCACCCTATATCCTGCATGTGTCGCTTCCCCGCTTAGGTCCAACAGAGTTCACCATCTTTTTAGTGCTGCATTTAAGCGCTTGGGCTTGCCACACAATTTGAAAGTTAAATCCCATGCCCAGTCTGAATCAGTTGGATCGTCCGACTGCCTGCCAAAAAAGGATTGCGTGCTCCAAAATTCCGGTGCAAGCTGTATAATTCACCACAAAGTTCGGTGAAACTGCGATCCGCGACTCTTAGTAGATGAACCCCAATGTGTCGGCGTCCACCTGTATAATACAATTTAATACAAGTGAAACTAACGAATATCCATAATTACAAAAGACATAACATCCAAAACGGATTAGCACAGAGCTTAAAAACAATCATTAATCATAGACGCCAAAACTGGGATACACCTTTCTATTTTGCACTATTCGTAAGCCCTCGTAAGAACATGCCTTACCTGTGGTTTAACATATCAATGTTTTTACGCTAATTGTACTGTAATATATAAGTATGAATGAGGGGTTACCCAACAATCAAACGGGACCTAAAGAAGTACATATGTGAACACGTTAGACCAGGCAAGGAAAAGTAAACGGAAAGAAAAGTGGGAGGAAGGATCAACAGAGTAACCTATAAGAATACACTTAGGTCATACCGATCATTGAGGCCCACGCGACCCATAGACACCTGTCTCAATAAAGTATGCGAACGATCTCCGCCAGAGGGATGAAGTTCCACTCTTTCTAAGCCTGCAAAGCGAAGTACATCTGTTATTCCCCACATGTGTTTCTCATACATGAGCAATCAATCTAGGACATCCATTGCCCGATGACATCAAACAACATGAAGATTGCAATGATACTATGATAACTAATGTCGTAGCACAAAATACTTTTGGATGCAGTTTGCAACTCCCAACGCAACTTCAAAATGATAAATCTTAGAGGGATTGTCAAGTATTTTAAAAAAGCTATATATGGCTTTGGAAGCAGGATGGGGGAGCGAATAAAACAATAAACATTTTATACTTACCTCCTCTGGGGCTCCTGTTCACCCACAGTGCTGTACGTCACTGCCAGCTCTATTCACAGAGATTTTGCCAATTAAGGCCGCCTTGTAGGTGTAACGAAACTTAACGAAAAAGATCCTCCATTAGGGGATTCTGGGAAATATGCAAATAATATTTCCAGCATGCCACAAGTGGTTGGAACATCATTGCCAGCCTCTGTAAACAGAGACCTGGAGGCGATGCACCCCTGTGAATGGGAGCGTTGAAAGAGGTAAGTATAAGATATTTTTTTAACAGCAACCCCCCCCTCTGAAGCCACATATAGCTTTTTTAAAATCCCATTCACCCACTTTAATATGAGTTGTGTGTTGGTGTGACGTATCTGAAATTGAATTTGAGGGCCAAATGATGCATCTAAAGTAGTGAGGAGTAGTCATGCAACAGGAAGTTCTAGACACATTGTACACATTTTATGACTGCCTTTAAGTGAACAATTTCAAAAATGTTTGGTGGGAGTAAAAAGTATTTCAAATTTTGCATACATTTGGTATTTAGGGTTTGGCTTTTAGGCTAAGCTCACACAGGTACAGGGAATTCGTAATGGAACCCCCCCCCCCCCCCCAACGCCGGTGTGATTGCCCTCCATTATTTTCTAATCTTTGTTTAAACCAAATAAAAAGAGGACCCTCTTTATGCCAAACTAAGATATCTCCATAGGCATGAGATGGTTGGGTCTGGTCAAATATATCTAATGCGTTTGGTGACACTGAGATGTGTTCCTGTGACTTTGGTTTTTACATGTTGTTCATTTTGAGGCCATATGTTTTCCAAAGCCACTTTCGTAACTGTGGCCCCTAAGGTTAAGTTCACATGTAACTAAGCCTCCATATGAAGGACAGATGCCCAACAGTAATCAGTGAAGTCCATTGAGTACTCTTGGTGCCCCTTCTGGCATCTGTTAATGGGGCTACTATAACTAAAAACTAGATGTATATTACACCTGATCAATGTTTTTCTAATTGAAATTACTGAAAATGTACATAATATAGGGTAATGGTCACACCTTCAAAGAGCAAAGCAAACTTTTATGTTTTATTGGTGGGCGGTGAGTGCGTGATGTCTCCCACACATCTCACAGAGGGAAGAGGAGTTGCTCTACTCTATCTCTGTAGAACTTAAAAGCAGAGCTTAATGGAGATATTATACAGCAATGCTGTAATGGAGGTAGATTTCAACTATTAGGTGAATGACCAGTGCAGGAAGTGCAGGGAGCATAAAAAGTGTCCCAGAAGTGGAGATGGAAACATGCAAATATGTTTCCAAGGTGGGAAATGGAGAACAATGCCTCCTTTTGCTACCTTGTAAGGCAGCCCCCTTAACACCAAGCGTGACCCACAATAAGCCTAAGAACATGATGTGCGATTAAGCCAAACCAGTATATCTATTCCTGAAGAAACAGACTCCCAACTTTAGACAGTTTTCGACCTGTTTGGGTCTCCTCAGTACAGTGTCGGGAACTGGTTTGACTCAGGGAGAGGCTGTTCACTATGTCTGGAAGTAAGTGTTCTCCTTATGGAGACTTTGCCAATATAGGTGGCATTATAGGCATGTGAAGAAGCTCCACTAGGGGATTCTGGAAAATATGCAAATATGTTTTTTTAAGGTGCAGAAACCTTACTCCCTGACTCTAGTCAAAAGCTTCTCACTCAACCAAACCAGTTTCCTACACTCTACTGAAGAGACCCAACCATGTTGAAACAGTGGTATCTACAGTTGGGAATGTGCTCGTTCTGAAATGGATATATTGGTTTTGCTTCATCATGTTTCTTGTAGGTCATACTTGGTGTTAGGGGCTGCCTTACAAGGTAGCAAAAAGAGGCATTGTTTTCCATTTCCCACCTTGGAAATAGTATTTGCTTATTTCCCAGAATCCCATGGTGGAGTGTCAATGGCTATAAGTCTCCACATGCCTTAAAGTTCCATAAGGAGAACTATTATTTCCTGACCTAAGTGGAAAAGGAGGCATTTTTCTGTAGTTAATCAAATTCTATAGAAGAAAAAGTGTCAAACAAAAAGATTTTACAAGCTTGCAGCCACCACTAGGGGGAGCTCACTGTACACAAAGGTATACAGTGAGCTCCAACTAGTGGCGGAAGTGGGAATGCAACTTGATTATCATTATTTAGAAATAGTAGTGCCCCATATAATAAACCTCTCTGTGGTGGGATGAGATGCACATTATTCAGCATATGTTAAAAGTCTTAGTATAAGGTTGAGGATTCCTCCTTTTAATCTACATGCCAATTATATTGATATGTGACATTCGCATGCTCTGTAGTCAGCAAACATATTGACACTGGGGCCTCTGGAGGTAAATAAGCCGACCGTCTCGCTGTGATAGATACGGAGATGTAATTTATGTCTCTCCGGCAGAAGGATCACTACATAGGAGCTACAGAAGGGAATGCTTTAAAGAAGGGATATTTTTGTTAAGTTGTCCTTTTTCAGCAATAATTTATCACCGCAGTTGTCGTCTGTCTGTGGTGTCGTCCTCTGGGGAATGTTAAAAGATATATTAAATTATACTGCTGTCTATGACACCTGGAACTGCCAGATTCATAAATTACATCAGAGATATGGAGAAAGCAGACTTCAGGCTTTTTTCTTAAAGTGAATACTTTACAGCTATTGCTGGGATAATTATTATTTGTATCAGGTTTTATATTGTGTCTGTTCTCATTGCATCTTTCTATTGTGGAAAAAGGTTGTCTATGTAAAACAAAAAGTGCAGGACACACTTTTAATGTTAACACAGACTGTCATAGACTGTAAGCTCTTGTGTCACCCCCTCATCCTCATAGACTGTAAGCTCTTGTGTCACCCCTTCATCCTCATAGACTGTAACCTCTTGTGTCACCCCCTCATCCTCATAGACTGTAAGCTCTTGTGTCACCCCCTCATCCTCATAGACTGTAGTCTTGTGTCACCCTATCCTCATGACTGTTAGCTCTTGTGTCACCCTTCATCCTATGGACTGTAAGCTTCTGTGTCGCCCCCTCTCTCATAGACTGTAAGCTCTTGTGTCACCCCCTCATCCTCATAGACTGTAAGCTTTTGTGTCACCCCCTCATCCTCATAGACTGTAAGCTCTTGTGTCAACCCCTCATCCTCATAGACTGTAAGCTCTTGTGTCACCTCCTCATCCTTATAGATTGTAAGCTCTTGTGTCACCCCCTTCATCCTCATAGACTGTAAACTCTTGTGTCACCTCCTCATCCTTATAGATTGTAAGCTCTTGTGTCACCCCCTCAGCCTCATAGACTGTAAGCTCTTGTGTCACCCCTCCTCCTCATAGACTGTAAGCTCTTTTGTCACCCCTTCATCCTCATAGACTGTAAGTTCTTGTGTCACCCCTCATCCTCATAGACTATAAGCTCTTGTGTCACCCCCTCATCCTCATAGACTGTAGTTCTTGTGTCATCCCCTCATCCTCATTTGTGAAGTGCTGCGGAATCTGATGGCCCTACATAAATAAAGATTATTATTATTATTGTAGATAATCTATGTCCAAATCTGTGTTGCACCATCTGGTTGTATGTTCTGATGCCCCCTGTGTTTGCTCCAGTCCTTGCCTGTCACACTAAAACTATGCCTGTCCGGAACTTGGCCTAGATGATAACTGTTACATGCAAAATATGTCTGCCCTGACCTTAGCCTAGTTTACTGTTACACATAAACTCCGTCTGCCCTGACCTCAGCCTATTAAGGCTGTATTTAGTGGTCAAGCTTCCCTGGGCACTCTCAGTGCTCACTCCCCCTATTGGTGCCATCATGCTAATGCCTCTGCCAATAACCCCCAGCATGTTGATGGAAGAGCGCAGCTCTGAACCTCAAAGGAGACTCTCCAATGATCCACTGCCGACATTAGATTAAAAAACTACTTCAGGCTCCATTCACATAATGCATTTGCATTGCATTTGGGAAAAATTGCTTTATTACATGCAAATACATTGGGGCACATTTACTAAGGGTCCGAATCGCGGTTTTCCGCCGGGTTTTCCAAATTTTACCGTTTTGCATCAAATTACCCAGGGTTTTTGGCGCACGCGATTGGATTGTGTCGCATAGGCGCCGGGTTTCACGTGGCGAAAAACAGGGGGCGTGGCCATCGGAAAACCCGACGGATTCAGAAAAATCACGCTATTTTTAAAAAAAAACAGTGTCACTTGACACACACTTACATGGACCAGAAAGAGGATGATGAACTCCGGCGGACCTCGGCGCAGCAGCGACTCCGAGTGGACATCAGACGCACAACCTTAATGAATCGCCGGAAGACCCGAATCCTCGTCGGAGAACGTGCCGCTGGATCGCGATAGGACCGGGTATGTAAATGTGCCCCATTTTCTTAGTAGCAACATGCATGTGGTGTGTGACATAGTCATCACTATTAATAAAAATTACAAAACACATGTCACTACTCATATAATACATATGCGTTTTGCCCAATGCATTTGAATTGCAAACGCATCATCAGATTGGGGCCTCTGACATCTGATTGGGGCCTCATTCACACTCTGCGATTGAATTACATTTAGGAAAGCAATTCAAGCACAGTAGGGGAGGAGTTTCTCTCGATTGTATGTGCTTTTACACTGATGTTTACACTAATGCTTGCGATCGGGAATGTGCACCACGTGTTTTACATCAGGAGAAACTTCTCCCCACTGTGCTTGAGTTGATTTCCTAAATGTAATCCTAGCAAGGTAGGTGAAAGTAGCCATTGGGAACCTAAGTGTACCCACTAACCCTAAGCCAACTAAACCTCCACAGAGAGTCGCTGTGAGTGTGTGTTGTCACTGCTACATCTCTGTATATATACCAAGCTGGGTGGTGATAGGGTGCCCAATGCTGGACCGGAGCACCAAAGTGGAGGAAGTACAACTGCTGTCTTGTTTTCACAGCATCCCCACTCCACTGGTAAAAAAAAATATAAAAAAACTAGACACCCCTTTAATCATGAAGGCCATATATGCATACGTATATACATATATTATCTAAAGATATTTATAAACACACACATACCGGGGCTCATTTACTAAGGGTCGCGCACACACTTTTCTCGGACTGTGCACCGTTTTCGGGGCTAAAACGGCTTGCATAGGTATTTAAGAAGTGTGTGTGCTGGGATTGTGGCGCACGCGACCCCGAATCTCTGCTCGGTGCATTATAGTCGGACAATGCACTTTCTGGGGTACATTTACTTACAGGGTCACCGGAATTCACAGAATGTGCATTGTCCCACTATAATGCACCGAGTAGCGATTCACTAAGATCGTGCTCCCGATATCCTGCATGTGTCGCTTCCCGGCTCAGGTCCGACGGAGTTCACCATCTTATTTGTGGTACGTCTAAGGGCTTGCGACACAATTTGAAAGTTAAATCCAGCGCTCAGTCCGAATCAATTTGTGTCTGTATGACCCTACAATGCCTCGGCATGCCCCTGATGAGGTTGCCATTGGTCTCCTGAGGGATCTCTTCCCTGACCCTCCATAATTCTTGGACAGTCTGTGGTGAAAAGAGACATGGAGCGAGACATGATGTCCCAGATGTGCTCAATGGCATGCAGGTGTGAGGAATGAGCGGGACAGTCCATAGCTTCACTGCCTTCATCATGCAGGAACTGCTGACACACTCCAGCCACATGAGGTCTGGCATTGTCCTGCATTAGGAGGAACCCAGCCCAACTGCACCAGCATATGGTCTCACAAGGGGTCTGAGGATCTCATCTCCATACCTAGTGGCAGTCAGGCTGCCTCTGGCAAGCACATGGGATGTGCGGCCCTCCAAAGAAAGGCCTCCCCACACATCACATGTGCTCAATTTGAACCTGCGTTCATCTGTGAAGAGCACAGATTGCCAGCGGCGAATTTGCCAACCTTGATGTTCTCTGGCAAATATGGCCGTTGGGCCCTCATACCATCCTCATGGAGTCAGTGCAGACACATGCACATTTGTGGCTGCTGGAGGTCATTTTGCAGGGGTCTGGCAGTGCTCCTCCTCTTCCTCCTTGCACAAAGGAGGTGGAGGTAGCAGTCCTGCTGCAGGGTTCTTGCCCTCCTACGGCCTTTTCCATGTCTCCTGGTGTACCGGCCTGTCTCATGGTAGCGCCTCCAGCCAATGAACATTATGTTGACAGACACAGCAAACCTCCTGGTGACAGCTCACATTGATGTGCCATCCTGTATAAGCTGCACTACACATGTGTGGGTTGGCAAGACGTTGTAGGGAGGTCATACAAGCACATGGAGGCCTCAAACAATACTGAGCCTCATTTTGCCCTATTTTATGGACATTACATGAAAGTTGAATCAGCCTCGAGCAGTTGGTTATTTAAGTGTTCTCTTTATTTGTTTGAGCAAGGTATGTATAAAAAAGCACAAAGATTTTAAAAACTAATATAAAAAATAGCTTTTTAGCTTAGAGACAAAAAAAGTATCAAATGTTGTTACTAACTTGATAGAATCTCATTTTTTTGTGGTTTCCTGTGCATTCGAAAGAGCCGAACCTGATATATAGCGGGGGAGGGGGAATGACAAGCTAGTGATATAGCACCATAATATATATAGACGCATCATGTGTGTAGGATATACATTTATAATCTATGTGTATTGTGCATATATAGGCAGTACATCACATTGAGGGGGCTAATACATCCAGATACATGCTCTTGAAAGCAATTTCATCATTCGTTGAAGACATATCCTACAAGGGCAAGGAAATTTCATTACTAACTGTGCATGCAATGAGCTACAATGGGTTAATAAGTAACTTCTGATGTGTCATTAAATGCAAGGTGACATTAGAAGTGCATACATTGTGGAAATTACACTTAAACGTGTTCATCGAGGATTCTGTAATTTCTGTAAACTGTACACGCAGAACAAGAATAGGTAGGTTCTGTCTATGAGCCTCCGGGCCTATAAGATTACCACTAATGATTGGTGAGTAGTCCATAGCTATATACATTGATAGCCCTGAGGTTGAGTCAGTAGTCCATAGCTATATACATGGATAACACTGATGATTGGTGAGTAGTCCATAGCTATATACATGGATAACACTGATGATGGGTCAGTAGTCCATAGCTATATACATGGATAACACTGATGATGGGTCAGTAGTCCATAGCTATATACATGGATAACACTGATGATGGGTCTGTAGTCCATAGCTATATACATGGATAACACTGATGATGGGTCTGTAGTCCATAGCTATATACATGGATAACACTGATGATGGGTCAGTCGTCCATAGCTATATACTGGATACCCTGATGATGGGTCTGTAGTCCATAGCATATAACATGGATAACCTGATGATGGGTCTGTAGTCCATAGCTTATACATGGATAACACCGATGATGGGTCTGTGTCCATAGCATATCACATGGATTACTGATGATGGGTCAGTCGTCCATAGTCTATATACATGATAACACTGATGATGGGTCTGTAGTCCATAGCTATATACATGGATAACACTGATGATGGGTCTGTAGTCTATAGCTATATACATGGATAACACTGATGATGGGTCTGTAGTCCATAGATATATACATGGATAACACTGAGTAGGGTCAGTCGTCCATAGCTATATACATGGATAACACTGATGATGGGTCAGTAGTCCATAGCTATATACATGGATAACCCTGATGATGGGTCTGTAGTCCATAGCTATATACATGGATAACACTGATGATGGGTCAGTCGTCCATAGCTATATACATGGATAACACTGATGATGGGTCAGTAGTCCATAGCTATATACATGGATAACACTGATGATGGGTCAGTAGTCTATAGCTATATACATGGTGTGAGACACTGAAGGGGTTAACTGTGGATGGGCGGTATGTTTCCCCTAGGTTTGCTTCTATGCAAGGCCTTAGTGCTGAGGTGGGTTTGTCCAGCACCTTGGACACAGGTGATGGGACAGCCTAATTAGCCTGGATACAATGACTCACAGAGTTTGAGGGGTTTGTCTCTCTGTGGAAGGAGGGCTGAGAGGACACAGCTCTGACCTGTGGGTCTGGAGCAGCCACATGATCTTTTGTTTAGTGTGAGCTAGTGGACTATTGTGTATAGTTAGCACCCTGACGGGTAGGTTTTCTTTGTTTATCAAATACCTGAATGTAAGGCTGGTTTTATTTGCTGCAATAAACGCAGGCGAGACCTGTTTGGACTGTACCTGGTGTCCCTGTCTTGAACTGCATCCCAGCACCCCGCTACCACGGTCTCTACTGGGCCAAATCTCCACATATGGTGCTTCGGATTGCGGGCAGGTTCAAAAAACATACACCTGAAGGGCTTGCTACATCCTGCAACATTCATGGCCTGGGTGAAAGTGCAGGATAAAGCCAAGATGGAGGACTTTATAAATACCTGCAAGAGGAGGCCAGAGCTAATCGCAGCAAGCAGCAGGAGAGTCCCTGGCTAATCGGCAGCTGCAGCAGCCATGCTCCAGCAGCAGGAGGAGAGGTCCCGCCACAGCAAGCCATGTTCCAGCTGCAGGAGAGAGGGTCCCGCCAGCAGCAGGAAGAGTCCGAGCCTGTTCCAGCGTGATGATGGAGAAGTTTTCTGGCATTATGGCAGCACAGCAAGCGACGACTACTGAGGGGTCCCATACTGGTCTACAAGGGTACCCGGTTGTCCAGCGTTCCGCACGGCGCTGCAGTACAAGAGGCTTTACAAAAAATGGCGACGACCGACGACGTGGAGGCGTATCTCACCGTGTTCGACGAGTGCTGAGCGAGAGAAGTTACCGGCTGAGCAGTGGGGCAGATGTCCGGCACCGTTCCTGACCGGCGAGTCGCAGAAGGCTTACTACGACCTGAGTGAAACGGAGGCCCGTAAGTACCCCCAGCTAAAGGCGGAGATTCTGGCTCGTCTTGGGGTCACCATTCAAGTTCGCTCCAGCCGGGTCCACCAGTGGGCTTACTCAGAAAAATTACCCCCACGCTCCCAAATGCATGACCTGATCCATCTTGTCCGAAGGGAATGGACTACACCAAGGCTGCACCCCAGCACAGATGGTAGAGAGAGTGGTCCCCGACAAATTCACCCGTTCTCTGCCCTCTCGGCTCAGCGTGGGTTGGACAGGCCGGTCCCACAAAAGCTGAGGAGCTTGTGTCCCTAGTAGAGAGGTATCGGGCTACGGAGGACCTTCTACTTACCTCTCCGACACGAAGCAGTGCCAGTGACAGGGTCACCAAACCAGCTGGTAAGACTGCTACTGTGGAAAAGGGGAGACATGTCAGGTTGGGAGGGGGTTATTGGGGGGCGTGGATACCCAAAACCCGTGAGGCTCGTGACAGAGGTCATGGCCGTATCCAGTGCTGGCGTGTTGCCTGAAATGGGCCATATTGCTGCCAACTGTCCACTGTCAGTGGAGCCAATGGACTGCAACCAGACCCGGCGAGTGTCGCTGTTTGCCCGGCCAGTTCTGGCGGCTGAGCCAGTCACGGATGCAGAACCCCAAGTATGCATGGTCACAATCGGTGATCACACAGTGGAAGCCTTGCTAGACTCGGGGATCTGGTCACCCTGGTGCGGGGAACTTGGTTGATCCGACTATACAGTGGGCAGAGTGGGAGTGTTGTGTATACATGGGGACACTCGCGAATATCCCACTGCTGTCATCAACCTACACACCCCTTGTGGTACTGTTACCCTGAAGTGGGGGTGGTGGGGACCCTTTTTCATGAGCTATTATCGGCAGAGACTTACCGGTGTTTTGGGACCTCTGGAGACGAAGACCCACCTCAGGTGCTGTTGCAGATAATGGACATCAGGTATGTCCGGCCTTGGCCCCTGAACCCTTTGAGGCCGATGTACCCACACCAGCATAGGGGTGACCCCATGTGATGAATTCTCTCCCTAGAGGTTCTAGCTGGTAGGTCGAGGGCCACGAGGAGGTGGCCGACTTGCGGGACCTTGAGATTTCCCGTGAAAATTTTGGGGCTGCACAGCTACAGGACCCTACCTTGGTTAAGGCACGGGAGAATGTTAATGATAAATGGGGTACTCCAAATACCAGGGGCTGATAAAATATACCCCCGAATGGTGATTATTGGGGAACTGTTGTACAGGGTCGACCAGATACGGGGTGAGGAGGTTGAGCAACTGTGAGTACCCCAATCCACCGTAGGCTGTGCTAGAGTTGCACACAAACATGTGCTGGGAGGGCACTTAGGTGCTGAGAAGACCCGAGAGAGGATCCTGCAGCGATTTTTCTGGCCCGGGTGTGGGAGGAGGTAAACCGGTATTGTAGCTCCTGCCCTGAGTGCCAACTTACTGCCCCGGTCTCCCACTTCAGGAGTCCTTTGGTCCCCCTACCAATCATAGAAGTGCCCTTTGAACGGATTGCAATGGATCTGGTTGGCCCCATAGTCAAATCCTCCAGGGGGCACCAAACATCCTAGTTATCCTGGACCTAGCTACGCGGTATCCGAGGCGATTCATTAAGGAACACCTCCTCCAAAAATATTGCTAGGGAGCTTTTCCAGGTGTTCTCCGCACAGGCCTCCCCAAGGAAATCTTGACTGACCAGGGTACCCCATTCATGTCTAGGGTAATGAAGGAGAGTGCAAGTAACTACAGGTAACAGCACTCCGCACCTCTGTATATCATCCTCAGACAGACGGCTTGGTCGAGAGGTTTAACAAGACCTTGAAGGGATGCTTAAGAGGGTGGTCAGCAAAGATGGGAAGGACTGGGATTGTTTGTTGCCTATTTGATGTTTCCATACGGGAAGTCCCCAGTCCTCCACGGGTTTCTCACCATTTGAGCTGTTATAGGCCGTTCCCATGTGGGCTTTTGGATGTAGCCAAGGAGACCTGGGAACAGGAGAGGACTCCCCACCTAGTGTGATAGAACACGTCTCCCTTATGCAGGACCGCATAGCGGCGGTAATGCCCCTGTAAAGGAGCACATGACAAGGGCACAAGAGGCCAGTCTAGGGTCTACAATAGGTCAGCCAGACTCAGGACCTTTAACCCAGGCGAAAGTGCTAGTTATGGTGCCCAGCGTGGAGAGCAAGTTCCTGGCCAAATGGCAGGACCATATGAGGTCATGGAGAGAGTGGGAAGGTAACCTACAGGGTATCTCAGCGGGGAGGAGGAAACCCGAACAGATATACCACTGAACCTCCTAAAGCCATGAGGGAAAGAGAGTCCTGATGGCCATGGGAGTAGAGAGAAGGCATCTGTCTCCAAAGGGGACACCGAGGTAGGTGTACCCGATGCCAGGTGCCTGAAGTACGGATCTCGGAGTCCCTCTCCAGGGCCCAGATTCAGGAAGCGAAGGAGTTTGTGCTCCGAAATATGGATTGTTCTCTAGTTACGGGACGTACTTCAGTCATCAGCATGACATCATAACCAACCCCACATCCGGGTACACCAAAAACCTTACCGGGTCCCTGAAGCGCCCGGCTTGCCATATCCGAAGAAGTCAGGCAGATGTTAGACCTGGGGGTTATCGAGGAGTCTAAAAGTGACTGGTCGAGTCCTATTGTGTTGATTCCAAACCTGATGGTTCCCTACGGTTCGCAATGATTTTAGGAAGTTGAACGAGGTGTCCAAATTTGATTCCTATCCCATGCCCAGGGTTGACGAGTTGATAGAACGACTTGGACAGGCTAGTGTCTTCTCCACCCTTGACCTGACGAAAGGGTATTGGCAGGTACCCCTGACTGACAGGGCTAAAGAGAAAGACCGCTTTGTTACCACCCCTGATGGGCTTTTCAGTACGTGGTACTCCCCTTTGGGCTACATGGGGCTCCCGCCACATTCCAGAGGTTAAGGATCTCGTGCTAAAACCTCACCGGAGTTATGCCTCGGCCTACTTAATGACATTATAGTCTATAGTAACGACTGGGAACATCTAGCCAAAGTACAAGCAGTGGTACTCCCTGAGGGCAGCAGGCTGACAGCGAACCCCCAAAGTGTGCACTGGGTCGGAAGAGGCCCGTTACTGGGGTACCTATTGGGCGAGGGGTCATCAAACCCCAAGTAAATAAAGTAGAGGCGATCAGCAGTGGCCACGACCTTTGAGCAAGAAGCAAGTGAGGGCTTTTCTGGGCATAGTGGGCTATTATCGCCGATTTATCCCGATTTTGCGACAATACGGCACCTCTGACTGACCTGACTAAGGGTAGCAGGCGTGATGGTAAAGTGGAGTGAAGAGGCTAGGGGGGTTTCAGCGACTTAAGACGGTTTTGTGTGAGGGACCGATATCTGATCACCCCAACTTCACCAAGACCTTTATTGTGCAGACGACGCTTCTGACATGGGCTTGGGGCTGTCCTGTCCCAAGTAGTGGAGGGTGAGGAAACATCCTGTAACATTCCTGAGCCGCAAGCTCACACCTCCTGAAAAGAACTATAGTTAGTTGAGAGGAGTGCTTGGCGATCAAATGGGCTCTGGAATCCTGAGGTATTATTTGGTAGGGCGACAGTTTACACTGGTGACCGATCACTCTCCCCTCACCTGGATGAGTCAGGCCAAGGAAGAGGAACGCCAGGGTCACAAGGTGGTTCCTAATGCTCCAGAATTTTAAATTCACGGTGGAACACGAGCAGGAAAATTGCATGGGTGCCGATGCCCTGTCCCGTACCCACTGTCTGATGGCCAAAAGTGTTCGCCCACAGGGTCAAACAGAGGGGGAGGGTATGTGAGACACTGAAGGGGTTAACTGTGGATGGCGTATGTTTCCCCTAGGTTTTGCTTCTATGCAAGGCCTTAGTGCTGAGGTGGGTTTGTCCACACCTTGGACACAGGTGATGGGAACAGCCTAATTAGCCTGGATAAAATGACTCAGCAGAGTTGAGTGGGTTGTCCTCTCTGTAAGGAGGCTGAGAGGACACGCTCTGACTGTTGGGTCTGGAGCAGCCACATGATCTTTTGTTTAGTGTGAGCTAGTGGACTATTGTGTATAGTTAGCACCCGGTGACGTAGGTTTTCTTTGTTTATTCAAATACCTGAATGTAAAGGCTGGTTTTTTTTGCTGCAATAAACGCAGGCGAGACCTGTTTGGACTGTACCCTGGTGTCCCTGTCTTGAACTGCATCCAGCACCCCGCTACCACGGTCCTAACTGGGCCAAATCTCCACAATGGATAATGATGGGTCTGACCATACTACTGATCACTGATAGGGTTTAGTCCATAGCTATATACATGATAACACTGATGAGGTTAGTAGTCCATAGCTAATACCTTGGATAACACTGATGATGGGTCATGTAGTCATAGCTATATACATGGATAACACTGATGCGGTTCGAGTCTATGCTATATACATGGATAACACTGATGATGGGGTCATAGTCCATAGCTATATACATGGATAACACTGATATGGGTCTGTAGTCCATAGCTATATACATGGATAACACTGATGATGGGTCTGTAGTCCATAGCTATATACATGGATACACTGATATGGGTCTGTAGTCCATAGCTATATACATGGATAACACTGATGATGGGTCAGTCGTCCATAGCTATATACATGGATAACACTGATGATGGGTCAGTAGTCCATAGCTATATACATGGATACCCTGATGATGGGTTAGTAGTCTATAGCTATATACATTGATAGCCCTGAGGTTGAGTCAGTAGTCCATAGCTATATACATGGATACATGATGATGGGTCGTAGTCTATAGCTATATACATGGATAACTGATGATGGGTCTGTAGTCATAGCTATATACATGGATACACTGATGATGGGTCAGTCGTCCATAGCTATATACATGGATAACACTGATGATGGGTCAGTAGTCAGCTATATACATGGATACCCTGATGATGGGTCTGTAGTCCATAGCTATATACAATGTAACACTGATGATGGTCAGTCGTCCATAGCTATATACATGGTACACTGATGATGGGTCAGTAGCCTAGCTATATACTGAAACACTGATGATGGGTCGTAGTCTATAGCTATATACATGGATAACACTGATGATGGTCTGTAGTCCATAGCTATATACATGGATACATGATGATGGGTTTTTAGTAGTCCATAGCTATATACATGGATAACACACTGATGATGGGTCAGTAGTCCATAGCTATATACATGGATACACTGGATGATGGTTTTAGTCTATAGCTATAACTATGGATAAACCTGATGATGGTCAGTCGTCCATAGCTATATACATGGATAACACACTGATGATGGGTCTGTAGTCCATAGCTATTACATGGATACACTGATGATGGGGTTCTGAGTCCATAGCTGTATACATGGAAACACTGATGATGGGTTGTAGTCCATAGCTATCACATGGATAAACTGATGATCGGTAGTCTCATAGCTATATACATGGATACACTGATGAATGGGTCTGTAGTCCATAGCTAGATACATGGATAACACTGATGATGGGTCTGTAGTCCATAGCTAGTATACATGGATAACACTATGATGGGTCTGTAGTCCATAGCTATATACATGGATAACACTGATGATGTGTCAGTCGTCATAGCATATACATGGATAACACTGATGATGGGTCAGTAGTCCATAGCTATATACATGGATAACACTGGATGATGGTCTGTAGTCCATAGCTATATACATGGATAACATGATAGGGTTCAGTAGTCCATAGCTATATCATCTGGATACCCGATGATGGGTCTGTAGTCCATAGCTATATAACATGGAATAACACTGATGATGGGTCAGTCGCATAGCTATATACATGGATACTAATGAGATGGGTCAGTAGCCATAGCTATATACATGGATAACACTGATGATGGGTCTGTAGTCTCTAGCCTATATCATGGATAACACTGATGATGGCTGTAGTCATAGCTATATACAGGGATAACACTGATGAGGTCTGTAGCCATAGCTATATACATGGATAACACTGATGATGGGTCTGTAGTCTATAGCTATATACATGGATAACACTGATGATGGGTCAGTCGTCCATAGCTATATACATGGATAACACTGATGATGGGTCAGTAGTCCATAGCTATATACATGGATAATACTGATGATGAGTCAGTAGTCCATAGCTATATAGATGTACAACATTGATGATGGGTCAGTAGTCCATAGTTATATACATGTACAGAACTGATGATGTCAATAGTCCATATGAAAATGTAAGGATCAGTTGAAATCATCAACAGGTCCACATAAATATGTAGGGATAAAGCGATTATGGGCCAGTGGTCTACAATAATGCATGATTGGCATAATCATTGGTCAGTAATCCACAGCTATATGTATGGATAAGGCTGGGTTCACATCACGTTATTTGTATATGCTAAATGTATCGTCGGGAAAACACACCGACTTTTATGCTAACGTATATATTGACAAATAGTAGCAGATGTAGGCATAGTTTGCCTCCGTCTGACCACTAAACATCCGTACATCAAAATAGCAGGATGAAAGACATAGCGAGCATGTCTTTTCATCCTGCAGCCTCCACCTGTCGACGTATGCGCTTAGTGGAGGAAATGGATTGCATCCCCCCCCCCCATATTAGGACACTGACATGACGGAAGAACACCCTGTCATCGGTCAATCGCTGGACTGCTGCCGGTGTACACTCCCCCACCCCCAGCATTCATGGGGAGGGGGGCCCCTGGGCGACGTATACCCCGTATAGGATACAGTGGGATACAGTCTGTGCCATACCTTGCAAGAAACATCGGAATTCCCTGACGTGTCCTTCCACGTAAGCAAAAAACGACCAACCTTTGGACCCCATGTTTTGATTGATGGTAGTCCTAGGCATCAGACTCCGACTGATTATCAGTTTTCTGTATTCAATCGACAAATATATTTTTACATTGAAAACTGAAATATATTCAGATGTCCCAGATACGAGTGGTTGGGGGCAATCCAATTTGTACAAACGGGGAGGGGTTTTTATATTCTTAAATTCTTACTAGCCAAGAGAGGATTAGTAGTGTTTCAAATAAGGGAAGGAATAAGAAAGGAGAAGAAATGTTGGTTTTAGAATACAATCTCATTTGGTCTTGTCAAGTAACAAGTTCACTTGTATCTATAAAGTCACATAAGTCCGTGTATTGTAATAAATCCCAAAAATAAATTCATTTTTCATCTGACCTAGTGAAAACTGAAATCGCTCCACAGCTAAATCATAACAGAGGTGCAAAAACTCAAACAAATATTATTTCAGTGCATTCTTGGCTATTCTTCAAATAGCAAGTTCTCATTTTGTTAAATAGACAAACATGTCCGAAGGAGCAAAATTTGGGCAAAAAGTAAGGATTTTAGCTTTGAGGAGTTTATGATAATCAAATGTTATTGGGACCAGTTTACATAATAAATGGTACTCTGGTCTCCCCCAACTCCAGTCTGATTGTGGCCGGGCCCCACTACACTGCACTTCCTTTGTGTTGCCCCACAATAAGACTCAAGTCTAATAGGAGAAGACTTTAAGCCCCTTGACTAAATGCATTGTTTAGTGGGCTGCATTTTACATGATCCATGTGATTGATCTATCGACCGATACCAAAATAAACGTGCCAAGTATCACCTCACCGCGGCGCTGCCACTCCGACACATGTTTTGGTTAGACGATCCTCTAATTAGGACTGAGCGCGGGATTTAACTTTCAATTGTGTCACAAGATCAAGAACTTACATGCACCAGGAAGAAGAAGGTGAACTCTACTGGACCTGAGGGGGGAGACGACACATGCAGGAATAACGGGCGGCATTGATCATCGTGTATCGTGGCGAATGCATTCCGGTTGGTAATGCACTTTCGGGGACCCGCGTCCGGACGGGTAAGTAAATGTGCCCAAATGTGCCCAATGTGCTGGTCCTCTGCAGCATGGCAGACCTACACCTGCCTGTAGGACCAAGACTTTGCATGCACCAGATTAACTCAATCATGCTTGAATATTGTGGGCTCCATTTAGGTTTTTAAAACAAGGGTTTCCATAGGTGTCTCACAGAGTGGTGTAAATGCACAGCCAACCTCCCATTCACTTTTACAATACTATTAATCTAATATAGAAGTTTCCTATTTACCCTTGTTCCTGGAGGGATAGGCTAATAGCTGTTGATGCCTGTGTGCTGGCTACTTCCCTCTCTGAGTCCTGCTGATGGGGAAGAGCCATAGAGGAGAATCTCCGGTGCACCAGTAACTTCTATCAGACTGCCAGATTGGCTTATTGGATAGCCAAAACCTGGAAGTACCACCTAAGTATGGAGTAATCATGGGGATTTATCATCTTCCCTTCTTCTAATCCTGAGTTATTCCAACACTGAGAGCTCCTGATATCATATATAGATCCCTATACTCTTATTATCGATGACACTGTCCCTTTAAGGGAAGCTATACCAATGAATGTGTTTATGTTCTGTTCTCTGAGGAGGAGGTAAGTCTCAGTGAGATACAAAGTTTGGGATTTTAGCTTTTATATTTGAGACAGATCTCACCCCCCATATACTATCAGGTCCCTATGTATACTAGTATATATACCGCAGGACACCTCCATGCGGTTCTGTACAAGTCATGACATATACAAAGATTCCTTACTTGAGCACTAATATATTTTATAGATAACAGGAAAGTCATTAAAAGGAAGCATTTCACTAATTAGGAAATGAACCGGATCACAATGCGATTCACAGACCGAGGCATACGGATAATGATGTCTGAGCCTTAAGTAATAACTTCTTACTAAAAGATGCATGTGGTAAGTGAAGACATGTACAATGTCCAAAATTACATCTGGGTAAATGGATGTTACGTCTGATTCCAACATTGTCCGCCATGATTAGACAGGAAATATCACAAGATGAATCTTCCGAGGAACGGGTATTGGTATCACAATATGTATATGTTTATTGCCAGCATTTATAACCGTTCTCTTTACACCAGTTTTATTACGTCAGATCCGTCAACAATTCTCTGTCTTTCTTTCTTCCTCCATCAGGAGGTTTTCTGTTTTTTACTCCCATTAATCTACGTTCTTCTATTTCTAGTTTATCAGAACATTTTTATTTGCTTTTATACTGTGGGCAAATGTGTGCTTTTTAGTGAAACCTCTTAATATTCAGGCAACTGTTACTGGAAAGCTGGCAATAAAATTATAACACCCATTAAAAACACATTTGCACAGTTTCTTGTTAGCCCTGTTTTACAGTTTTCAATGTGCACTCCCAAATACACTCCCTTTGATTCTTTGGGTGTGTGTGATCACAGGGACACCAAATTTAGTATATAGTCATTCGAATGTTAGCCGAGGCACTAATTTTTACCACCAAATGTGGAAAATCTTATTGACTTGAGTCTAAGCCAAGGGTAGGAAATGCATAGTCAATCAGCCACACATGTGTAACAACCCACTCCATTTGTTGGGGGTGCAATAGGATACAACAGAATTAGCGCGTGCACACTTTCCCAGCTGTAAGACCACATTCACAGTTACGGATGGAGAAAGTATGTATGGCTGCAAGCTGCGCGTCACATACATCCCCCATAGGCGGTGCAGTGGCTTGCAAAGGAGCGATACGGTGCCAAGATTAAGCTCAGTACACGGCCACGACCGTACAGGCCGCCTGTACGGGCCGATCACACCGTGCAGATACTATGGAGAGGGAGGGGTCACCTCTCCTACTCTTCTGCACCCACTTATGACAACCTAGTCATGGCCCGGCAGGCATGCGTGTAACTGTAGCCTAAAGTGAATAAGTACCTGATAACTGGGCTCATGAATACTATCCACGTTAATCATCCCATGACTCAGTGTTCTAAATGTTGCCTGGGTAGCTACCCGTCAGGCATAAGGCGTGTCTAGAATAGGGTCGGAGTAACTTACGCCCCTTTTTAATTGCCGACGTTACAGGTAAGTTAGAGTTAATAGGCGAAACATTCTGTTCTCAAGTATTAGGCCGGGTCATGAAACTGAACTGGCCTCTTTCTTCATGGTCTCCATTAATTTTTTTTACAAATCTTCTACTTTAAATTTTTTATTACAATGATATTAACATGGTCTCCATATATCCAGCATGATTATCACACTTCAGTACATATTTCCTTATTTCCATATTTCCAACCTAGAACAATTCTATAACTCTACTGCCTGCTTCATCCTTCCTCCCGTGATAGCTCCTTTTACGACCCTCATGTCTAAATTCCTGTTCTTACAATCTTTCTTACAATGCGACTATTTGTTCCTTTCTCGGCCACATCGCGGATCGGTAATTGTCCGCCTGCACCTTGTTTCTGTTTTCACGTACTTTGACTTGCGGATGCTCCGTGACATGGATATGTTCTGAGCTCGGTTTTGAGGTTACTGCAAGGGGGTGACATGAATATAACAACGTCTGCAGTTATATGCTGTTTTTCTTGTTAACGTTATGTGAAGTGGCAGCAAGAACAAACTTTAACTTGCAGTTGATCTTTTTAGGAATACATTAAGTCTTATATTGAGTTTGTAGGTAAAGACTTTCATATTTCCGTTCAATTTCGATATAATACTGTGTAACTTGAAGGCGCGCGCTACCCTGATTAAACGCGAAGGCATGTACTGAAAGGCAAGATGTAAATTGCTTCTGTAAAATGTTCATGTAAAAGATTAAATGTAAAGGTACATTGTTACCCTTCTGGTACTATTTAGGATTTAGATTTGTTATGGCAAAAATTCAAATAAAAACTATTAAAAGTGTAAAAAATACGCATCAAAGAACCAACCGTGGACCAAGATGGAATCACTGTCAGCATAACAGACCCAAACTGCAAAATAATTCCCACAACGTATCATACATGCCAGTCCAGTAATTAGTGGTATAAATCTAAGACCTCCTGCAGTAGTCCCTATAGACCATCTAATGAACCCCTATCCTATAACCAATATCCCTTGACTAAAGTATACAGTATATACAGATAGCTTGGGCAATATGGTTTCCCTATAGCTCAAAACCAAGACCTAGGTACTCAAGGTCCAATACAACCAATAATTGGTTAGGCAAATCGGAAGGTAAAATGTTTCCACACTCGTGCTGGAGACCCCCACCAACGGCTTCGTCCGTAGCAAACCTCGCGACTCTCCCTCAGGGGTAAGTTTTTTTAATAGCTACAGGGAAGATGTCGAAAGTCAGCTCAGGTATCAGGCATCTTGGTTGGTCTCTCCTTTGCTACGCTTCCATATCAAGTGGGTGGAGACCCACCATCAACATATAAGTAGCGCTGTGACTGGTGGGTTCCTAGGCTCTAATCCAACTCTCCACTCCAGACACAAAGCAAAGGACAAGCGAAATGAGTTTACCAGTGCGTACAATCTGTGTCAGCGTATACTCTACCTATTACTGTCATTTGACGGTGATATGGCCAGGTGCTGGCTGCTTGGGAGTAATAATTTCACCACACTCTTCTTATCCTGCACCTCTTCTGGTCTATTATCACCAGTGGGGGCTTGCCACTCTATAGTATGACAGCGGGAGATCTTAAAAACCTGTTGAGGAATGATACAGAAAGCATATTGGAAAATTGTAGAAGCTTTTTATTTATGAAACAATATCAATTATTTACTCAACAGTGGGACAACCTCTTTAATGGTTGTGGACTGACAGAGCTCTGCTCCAAAATCAGGGGCAGAACGCTGGGTGTACCTTAAGTATTTCGATTTGCATTCAGTTTCTGTGCTGGCTACATTTATATTTAACCTGCTAATATACCTTTAGAGAAACCATGTTTTCTGTATTCCTGAGATTTTAATCTCTGCTCATTTCGACTACTCTTTTGTTCTGTGATTTTTACTTGATATCTCTGTTGTGCCCAGCTGGCTATTATTTTTACTGTTTGTGTTGTTTGTTCGTTAGTGTTGGTTTGTCAAGGGGAAAGGCCTGGCCTTAGGTGTCCCATCCCATTTACTAGTTACGGTTATAAATTGCATGATTCTCTGATGGTTTCCATGGGCATCTGGAAACAGTTTTCAGCTCAGAACATTTTCGATAAATCTCAACCCATCCATCTTACCTCACACAAAGCATCTTACCCTCTGTCCTAATTGCCTACGTAACCATCAAGAGCTCAGAGCTCATTAATGACTGTTCCAACCAACCCCTCAAGGCTCCTGGTCTAAGTGCCCAGCACCAGCAAACAATGGCTTTTGTACATGGTGTTTAATAATTGTGCTTTGAAAGCGCAGGGTAAATATTGGCTCAAAAATGAGTCTTTGACGTTCCCTGAGTCACAGAGAGCGCTGTGCAAATATGGTGATTGTAAATGCGACGGCGATTCCTTTATGGACATACATACACACACAATACATCATACCACATCATAAATACACACATACTAGATGCACACATACCCACGCAGTTTTATATATGGAAAATATGTAGTAATGTGTTGTATGACATTACTGTATTTAATATACACAAGATACTATATCTAAAGAGATAATTAATATTTCTGACAGTCACTGATATTTTTTTTTAAAGTGTTTTTTATTGATGCCTCCCCCCCCCCCAAGTCCTGATATAACATGCTAGCTTTTGTAAGGAGAAGTGTAACAATATTATATAGTAGGATTTATGTATGTGTAGTGTATTGTAGTGTACGAAAGTGTATTATGGTGTGTTTGTGAAATGAATTCGATTATATTTCTCCATATTATTTATATCTATGTGTATCATGTTGTATAGTGTCACGTACCTGTAATGTTTTGTAATTTTGGATTTAATAATGTTAGTGTATTTCCTATATAAATATTTTATACGTATTATATTATATGGTGTATATTGTATTATCAGTACAATGTGATGTATAATCTTTCATGCTTGTGTTATGATGTATTTCATTGTGTAGTGTATATAATGTCTAGAATTCTGTAGTATTGTTTACTGTATAGTGTGATGTTTTATCACTATTTTGTGTAATTTGTTGTTAGTATATGATAGCCAGGCACTACATGTCTCTTAGCTGGGAAACCAATTAAACTTTTCGGCTTCCGACAAGTATTTTTTTTCACAATAAATTCAGGCACCTGAAATGTAAACGAATCGATCTGCACCTAAAAAATATATCACCCTCTTTGCTTATAACAAAACTGGTAATGTGGATACGCTCACTGAAAGCCTACATGAAATAAGAGGTGGTAGACGGAGAGATTTCTTTAGATTAATTTATTTAGAGGATTACTTTATTAATTGTAATATTAATTTATTAATAATCGGAGCTATTTGGGGACAACGGGTCCAGGAGGACTGATATTTTTGTCTGCATGCCCTCCTATAGATGGGAAACAAACCTAGATCGGGTCTGGCATAACTTGACTTTACTGTTTACAACTGAGAAGAGCACTAACTATGCAATTTATTACTAGTCACTTGGGCAGAAGTAAGATGAAGGGGTTTTTAAAAGAAAAGTGTCAATACCCATTCAGGGCAAAATCAACCAGACTCGCGCAAGCTTGTCAGATTGTTTAAATGGTGGCAAACTCCACCCTGGATTTCCCTGCAGGCAACAACCAACACTGGCAGATGAGGCGCCCGGGTAAGAGCGAAACCTGCGATCAGGAACTAAGTAACGGACTCCAGAGCCCTAAATGATGACAGGGAAGACTTACGTTTGTTGGCATCGTTGCTGGATGGTGGAACGGATAGGTAACAGAAGTCATAGAACAGGCTACTGTTCACACAGGGACAACAAAACAGAATCGTATTATGGAGATAGAGGCTTGAGTAAATGGATCCACACTGTCGAAATATAATTTTGGACTTGATTTTGTATGTACATATTATATCTAGCTACATGGGCTCAGTGGTTAGCCTAACGCCTTGCATCAACTATGAGCTACATGTTTTGGCTACATCAGGTGTCGGTGCACAGTCCTCAACATGATGCTGGATCAGGAACACAATGGGCTCATTCTACTAAGGGTCCGTCAGACCGCACTTTAGTCGAGCTCCTGGAAAGATTTCCGTTTTGGCGACAATTGCCCCGGGATTTTGGCGCACATGATAGATTTTGGCCGCATCGGCGCTGGCTCTGCCCACTCTACAGAAATCGCAGGGCGGGCAAACCTGAACGGACTTCCGGACACACTGCAGAAATTTAAAAACGCGATTGTGTCGCAGATTCAGCACTCACATGCACCGGAAGAAGCAGTTGGAACTCCAGCGACTGGAGCGAGTGTGACAGGAACTCGGACGCATGATCTTCATGAATCGCACCGGACCAGAATCCTCGGCAGACATGCAATGCAACCGTCTGGATCGCGACGGACCGGTAGTAAATCTGCCCCAGTAATGTATGCCTATTTTTTTTATTGTTTTTTCAAATTAACACATTATCGTGACACCGTAACCTAAGACCACCAGAAAGATTCGACTACCATACATTGTAGATGCCCTGACAACGTTAACATGGGCTCCTCAGTTATATTTGTCCGTTCCAGTGGTGAAAACACATTTGTACAATGTTGATGCCTTTGTCTCCGGAGCAGCAGGTGTTTTCTTATACTAATATTTTTTTTTACCATTATGAAATAGGTAAAAGAGGAAAACTAATCAAATATTGATGTCTGAACTTAGTCTGTAATGATACAAAGATAAATAATAATGATATTTCTGTGATGTTTTTTTATTCTTTTCCTGAGCTTATTTTAATTATCTGTATTTGGCCCCAATGACTTGTCACAGAAAGAGACTAGCCAAAGATTAGAACAGTCTTTCAGTTATATACATTGAAAGGAAATGATCATTTCAAATGCCTTCTGGGTTTTTTTTAGCACCAACTGAGTAATTTTGTATCTTGTAAGTTCAGGAGATAATTGAATTTAGGGACTTCAATGGAAATAATTATTACCCGAAACTCCTCTTTGTCTCTTCAAACTACTTGTACTCATGGGCTCATTACTTACCGTTCTTGATTCACAGAACTGATTCCTAGATTGGTGCCGCGCCCAATATCCTGCATGTGTTGTCCTACCCGCTCAGGTCCGCTGGAGTTCACAACCTTCTTTCTTCTGGGGCATGTAAGTGCGCTTTCTTGCGACATAAACAATTTGAAATAATTCCCGCGCATCAGGTCCGAACAGTCGGACGGCCGCCCCCCACGATTTCTGTCATATGCCCGCGCATCTGGCGCCACCCGATCGCTTGCGACACAAGCCGCGAGCGCAAACCCCTGTCAAAACTTCACAATCCTGAAAATCGTGACAATTCCGACGGAATTGAGCAAGGCGCAACCTTAGTAAATAAGCCCCTAATATTTTTTTCCCGATATAAGGGAAACTGTTTTATTTTGAGAAGTCTTGTTGTAGTTCATTGAGTTGAACTCTGTTCTTCCGTTATGAACCATGAAGAGATGGTAGCATGTATGGAATACCAGGGGCAAGATTTACTTACCGGCTCCCGGGTAGCGATCATCGTTGGGTGGCGTTGTACGACAGTATTCGGTCTTGTACGATTCACTAACATCGTGCGCCGAGTCTCCTGCATCTTCGATTCTTCTGCGCCGAGGTCCCGACGAGTTCACCTCTCTTCCGAGTGCATGTGATGCTGATCTTGCGACCCATTTCCTTTTTTAAATTCCGAGGTTTATCCGAATCGTCGGTTGTCTGACGGCCCACGACCTCCATTGTCTGTTGCTGCAAGCCAGCACCGATCGCCACTCCGATCCTGTGCGCCAAAACCCGATGCAATTCGGAACAATCGTGAAACCCGACGAAAGTGCGGCGTTCGACCCTTAGTAAATGGCCCTCAAAGTGTGAGTTCATATGCTGTCTAGAATACCTATGACCATGTGATATTTCAGTTTTCACTCAAAATATCTACATTTCAGTTTTGCTAAATTGCAAATGGTCTTCTCAACCTGTGTTCCTATGGCAACTGCCTTTGACCAATGGGTTCCTCACCCACTTACAGTTGCCAACAAAAGAATAGGAATTGATATAAAAATAAGCGATTAAATCACATTTACAGAAGATTAAATAGGTTTTCAGGGCTAGAAAACTAAAGAAAACCTCTCATGCCACCTAATCACCTGTGGTAATAGGTTAAAATTCCTCCCTATAACCATCAAACATTATCTGCACGTAAGGTTTGTACTTCAATTACGCATGTTTACTGTATGCAGATATAACAATAAGCTCCTATTCTGCATATAAAGTCTGTTTTCTCCATCTGCATGACCACACCTCCATCATTTATTGACAGCTATGTCTCTTTAATCTAAGCATGAGCGACAGGAAATCCTCTTCCTTCTACTCCCTGTCCTTACCGATGCTGTCCTCTCACTGGCATTGTGCATTTAGCATGGGCACTGTGTGGAAACTGCAGTTTTCCATTTTAAATGCCTCCATGATTTGAGGAGCCACATGTCAAAGCATATAGACACAGGAATAAAAATCTTTAGTGAATGATTTTTCTGGTGAGAGGGCAGAGCCTTGAGACGTCCCTGCACTGCACTTTTTCAACAAAGGCACTGTGGGGGGGAGGGGTGGGGGGGGTATTTTGCCTGCTCTTGATGACAGGTTCCCTTTAATATGACCAATCGATAGGAAAGCTAATTAATATGTCTGTAATATGGTGTGACAATCTGGCAACCTATCGATCTCATCTGATAGCAGTGGGGTACCATATTGTAAACCTAATCCTATAAAAAAACTTATTAAGACCTTTTTGTCTTTACAGTTGGTTCATTTTAAGACAAGGGGCTTAGTTTACTAATTGTCCCATTGCCTCCAAAATTAATTTGTCGGGGGAGTTTTCCCAACTTTTACTAAGGATCACGCAGCCGGGGTCATTAGGTCAACATGCGGTCGTTTTGTGTCACAATCGCGCCGCTTTCATGCGACACCAAAGGGGGGGGGGGGTTCGTGCGTTGGAACTGTCGAGACGGATTCGGACTAACGCGTGATTAACATTTAAATTTTTGTTGTCGCAAGGAAAGCACTTAGATCATCATGAGAGAATGTGAACTCCGGCGGACCTGATCAGCGAAGCGCACATCAGGGTATCGGGCGATGATCTTCATCAATCGCAGGCAATTTCATCATTGTCAGATAGCGGATCGGTGGTCGTGCTGGACCCGGGTAAGTAAATGTGCCCCATGCGTTTTATAAAGGAGAGAGTAGAGGTGATGGCTTGCATACAAGGGATTGGACATGTTGGAAGCCACCTGGCTTGATCTTTTGTTCTCCTGACCTCTACTAGCTGCCGCTGGCCCAGGATAGTAGGAACTAACAGGATATCAGTTGATATTAATGAAATGTCTTATGGGAACCTTAGAGGTCCCTGGGATGGCTTCTCTATCGCCTCTCATCTCCATGGATAACACTGATGATGGGTCTGTAGTCTATAGCTATATACATGGATAACACTGATGATGGGTCTGTAGTCCATAGCTATATACATGGATAACACTGATGATGGGTCAGTCGTCCATAGCTATATACATGGATAACACTGATGATGGGTCAGTAGTCCATAGCTATATACATGGATAACACTGATGATGGGTCAGTAGTCTATAGCTATATACATGGTGTGAGACACTGAAGGGGTTAACTGTGGATGGGCGGTATGTTTCCCCTAGGTTTGCTTCTATGCAAGGCCTTAGTGCTGAGGGGGTTGTCCAGCACCTTGGACACAGGTGATGGGAACAGCCTAATTAGCCTGGATAAAATGACTCAGCAGAGTTGAGGGGGGTTGTCTCTCTGTGGAAGGAGGCTGAGAGGACACAGCTCTGACCTGTGGGTTGGAGCAGCCACATGATCTTTGTTTTAGTGTGAGCTAGTGGACTATTGTGATAGTTAGCACCCTGACGGGTAGGTTTTCTTTGTTTATTCAAATACCTGAATGTAAAGGCTGGTTTTATTTTGCTGCAATAAACGCAGGCGAGACTGTTTGGACTGTACCCTGGTGTCCCTGTCTTGAACTGCATCCCAGCACCCCGCTACCACGGTCTCTACTGGGCCAAATCTCCACATATGGTGCTTCGGATTGCGGGCAGTTCAAAAAGACATACACCTGAAGGGCTTGCTACATCCTGCAACATTGCATGGCCTGGGTGAAAGTGCAGGATAAAGCCAAGATGGAGGACTTTATTAAATACCTGCAAGAGGAGGCCAGAGCTAATCGGCAGCAGCAGCAGGAAGAGTCCCTGGCTAATCGGCAGCTGCAGCAAGCCATGCTCCAGCAGCAGGAGGAGAGGTCCCGCCAGCAGCAAGCCATGTTCCAGCTGCAGGAGGAGAGGTCCCGCCAGCAGCAGGAAGAGTCCCGAGCCATGTTCCAGCTGATGATGGAGAAGTTTTCTGGCATTATGGCAGCACAGCAAGCGACGACTACTGAGGGGTCCCATACTGGTCTACAAGGGTACCCGGTTGTCCAGCGTTCCGCACGGGCTGCAGTACAAGAGGCTTTACAAAAAATGGCGACGACCGACGACGTGGAGGCGTATCTCACCGTGTTCGAGCGAGTAGCTGAGCGAGAGAAGTTACCGGCTGAGCAGTGGGCAGATGTCCTGGCACCGTTCCTGACCGGCGAGTCGCAGAAGGCTTACTACGACCTGAGTGAAACGGAGGCCCGTAAGTACCCCCAGCTAAAGGCGGAGATTCTGGCTCGTCTTGGGGTCACCATTCAAGTTCGCTCCAGCCGGGTCCACCAGTGGGCTTACTCAGAAAAATTACCCCCACGCTCCCAAATGCATGACCTGATCCATCTTGTCCGGAAGTGGCTACAACCAGAGGACTGCACCCCAGCACAGATGGTAGAGAGAGTGGTCCCCGACAAATTCACCCGTTCTCTGCCCTCTCGGCTCCAGCGGTGGGTTGGACAGGCCGGTCCCACAAAAGCTGAGGAGCTTGTGTCCCTAGTAGAGAGGTATCGGGCTACGGAGGACCTTCTACTTACCTCTCCGACACGAAGCAGTGCCAGTGACAGGGTCACCAAACCAGCTGGTAAGACTGCTACTGTGGAAAAGGGGAGACATGTCAGGTTGGGAGGGGGTTCATTGGGGGGCGTGGATACCCAGAAACCCAGTGAGGCTCGTGACAGAGGTCATGGCCGTATCCAGTGCTGGCGGTGCCATGAAATGGGCCATATTGCTGCCAACTGTCCACTGTCAGTGGAGCCAATGGACTGCAACCAGACCCGGCGAGTGTCGCTGTTTGCCCGGCCAGTTCTGGCGGCTGAGTCAGTCACGGATGCAGAACCCCAAGTATGCATGGTCACAATCGGTGATCACACAGTGGAAGCCTTGCTAGACTCGGGGAGTCTGGTCACCCTGGTGCGGGGAACTTTGGTTGATCCGGGACTATACAGTGGGCGGAGAGTGGGAGTGTTGTGTATACATGGGGACACTCGCGAATATCCCACTGCTGTCATCAACCTACACACCCCTTGTGGTACTGTTACCCATGAAGTGGGGGTGGTGGGGACCCTTTTTCATGAGGCTATTATCGGCAGAGACTTACCGGTGTTTTGGGACCTCTGGAGACGAAGACCCACCTCAGGTGCTGTTGCAGATAATGGACATCAGGTATGTCCGGCCTTGGCCCCTGAACCCTTTGAGGCCGATGTACCCACACCAGCAGTAGGGGTGACCCCATGTGATGAATTCTCTCCCCTAGAGGTTCTAGCTGGTGAGGTCGAGGGCCACGAGGAGGTGGCCGACATGCTGGACCTTGAGATTTCCCGTGAAAATTTTGGGGCTGCACAGCTACAGGACCCTACCTTGGTTAAGGCACGGGAGAATGTTAAGGTGATAAATGGGGTACTCCAAATACCAGGGGCTGATAAAATATACCCCCGAATGGTGATTATTGGGGAACTGTTGTACAGGGTCGACCAGATACGGGGTGAGGAGGTTGAGCAACTGGTAGTACCCCAATCTCACCGTAGGCTGGTGCTAGAGTTGGCACACAAACATGTGCTGGGAGGGCACTTAGGTGCTGAGAAGACCCGAGAGAGGATCCTGCAGCGATTTTTCTGGCCCGGGGTGTGGGAGGAGGTAAACCGGTATTGTAGCTCCTGCCCTGAGTGCCAACTTACTGCCCCGGTCTCCCACTTCAGGAGTCCTTTGGTCCCCCTACCAATCATAGAAGTGCCCTTTGAACGGATTGCAATGGATCTGGTTGGCCCCATAGTCAAATCCTCCAGGGGGCACCAATACATCCTAGTTATCCTGGACTACGCTACGCGGTATCCCGAGGCGATTCCATTAAGGAACACCTCCTCCAAAAATATTGCTAGGGAGCTTTTCCAGGTGTTCTCCCGCACAGGCCTCCCCAAGGAAATCTTGACTGACCAGGGTACCCCATTCATGTCTAGGGTAATGAAGGAGATGTGCAAGTTACTACAGGTAAAACAGCTCCGCACCTCTGTATATCATCCTCAGACAGACGGCTTGGTCGAGAGGTTTAACAAGACCTTGAAGGGGATGCTTAAGAGGGTGGTCAGCAAAGATGGGAAGGACTGGGATTGTTTGTTGCCCTATTTGATGTTTGCCATACGGGAAGTTCCCCAGTCCTCCACGGGTTTCTCACCATTTGAGCTGTTATATGGCCGTTCCCCATGTGGGCTTTTGGATGTAGCCAAGGAGACCTGGGAACAGGAGAGGACTCCCCACCGTAGTGTGATAGAACACGTCTCCCTTATGCAGGACCGCATAGCGGCGGTAATGCCCCTTGTAAAGGAGCACATGACAAGGGCACAAGAGGCCCAGTCTAGGGTCTACAATAGGTCAGCCAGACTCAGGACCTTTAACCCAGGCGACAAAGTGCTAGTTATGGTGCCCAGCGTGGAGAGCAAGTTCCTGGCCAAATGGCAAGGACCATATGAGGTCATGGAGAGAGTGGGGAAGGTAACCTACAGGGTATCTCAGCCGGGGAGGAGGAAACCCGAACAGATATACCACGTGAACCTCCTAAAGCCATGGAGGGAAAGAGAGTCCCTGATGGCCATGGGAGTAGAGAAGGCATCTGTCTCCAAGAAGGGGACACCGGAGGTAGGTGTACCCGATGCCAAGGTGCCTGAAGTACGGATCTCGGAGTCCCTCTCCAGGGCCCAGATTCAGGAAGCGAAGGAGTTTGTGCTCCGAAATATGGATGTGTTCTCTAAGTTACCGGGACGTACTTCAGTCATCAAGCATGACATCATAACCGAACCCCACATCCGGGTACACCAAAAACCATTACCGGGTCCCTGAAGCGCGCCGGCTTGCCATATCCGAAGAAGTCAGGCAGATGTTAGACCTGGGGGTTATCGAGGAGTCTAAAAGTGACTGGTCGAGTCCTATTGTGTTGATTCCAAAACCTGATGGTTCCCTACGGTTCTGCAATGATTTTAGGAAGTTGAACGAGGTGTCCAAATTTGATTCCTATCCCATGCCCAGGGTTGACGAGTTGATAGAACGACTTGGACAGGCTAGGTTCTTCTCCACCCTTGACCTGACGAAAGGGTATTGGCAGGTACCCCTGACTGACAGGGCTAAAGAGAAGACCGTTTTGTTACCCCTGATGGGCTTTTTCAGTACGTGGTACTCCCCTTTGGGCATGGGGCTCCCGCCACATTCCAGAGGTATGGATCTCGTGCTAAAACCTCACGGAGTTATGCCTGGCCTACTTAGATGACATTTAGTCTATAGTAACGACTGGGAGAGTCACTAGCCAAAGTACAAGCAGTGGTAGACTCCCTGAGGGCAGCAGGGCTGAAGCGAACCCCCAAAAGTGTGCACTGGGTCTGGAAGAGGCCCGTTACCGGGGTACGTATTGGGCGAGGGGTCATCAAACCCCAAGTAAATAAAGTAGAGGCGATCCAGCAGTGGCCACGACCTTTGAGCAAGAAGCAAGTGAGGGCTTTTCTGGGCATAGTGGGCTATTATCGCCGATTTATCCCCGATTTTGCGACAATAGCGGCACCTCTGACTGACCTGACTAAGGGTAGCAGGGCGGTGATGGTAAAGTGGAGTGAAGAGGGCTGAGGGGGCGTTTCAGCGACTTAAGACGGTTTTGTGTGAGGGACCGATACTTGATCACCCTAACTTCACCAAGACCTTTATGTGCAGACTGACGCTTCTGACATGGGCTTGGGGGCTGTCCTGTCCCAAGTAGTGGGGGTGAGGAACATCCTGTAACATTCTGAGCCGCAAGCTCACACCTCCTGAAAAGAACTATAGTATAGTTGAGAGGGAGTGCTTGGCGATCAAATGGGCTTGGAATCCCTGAGGTATTATTTGGTAGGGCGACAGTTTACACTGGTGACCGATCACTCTCCCCTCACCTGGATGAGTCAGGCCAAGGGAGGGAACGCCCAGGGTCACAAGGTGGTTCCTAATGCTCCAGAATTTTAAATTCACGGTGGAAATCGAGCAGGAAAATTGCATGGGAATGCCGATGCCCTGTCCGTACCCACTGTTGATGGCCAAAAGTGTTCGTCCCCACAGGGTCAAACAGAGGGGGAGGGTATGTGAGACACTGAAGGGGTTAATGTGGATGGGCGTATGTTTCCCCTAGGTTTTGCTCTATGCAAGGCCTTAGTGTGAGGTGGGTTTGTCCAGCACCTTGGACACAGGTGATGGGAACAGCCTAATTAGCCTGGATAAAATGACTCAGCAGAGTGAGTGGGTGTCTCTCTGTGGAAGGAGGCTGAGAGGAACGCTCGACCTGTGGGTCTGGAGCAGCCACATGATCTTTTGTTTAGTGTGAGTAGTGGACTATTGTGTATAGTTGCACCCGACGGGTGTTTTTTTTGTTTATTCAAATACCTGAATGTAAAGGTGGTTTTATTTGCTGCAATAAAAGCAGGCGAGACCTGTTTGGAATGTACCCTGGTTCCCTGTCTTGAACTGCATCCCAGCACCCCGCTACCACGGTCTCTACTGGGCCAAATCTCCACAATGGATAACACTGATGATGGGTCTGTAGTCCATAGCTATATACATGGATAACACTGATGATGGGTTAGTAGTCCATAGCTATATACAGATAACACTGATGATGGGTCAGTAGTCCATAGCTATATACATGGATAACACTGATGATGGGCTGTAGTCTATAGCTATATAAATGGATAACACTGATGATGGGGTCAGTCGTCATAGCTATATACATGGATACACTGATGATGGGTCAGTAGTCCATAGCTATATACATGGATAACACTGATGATGGGTCTGTAGTCCATAGCTATATACATGGATAAACATGATGATGGGTCTGTAGTCCATAGCTATTACATGGATAACACTGAGATGGGTCTGTAGTCCTAGCTATATCATGGATAACACTGATGAGGGTGGGCAGTCGTCCATAGCTATATACATGGATAACACTGATGATGGGTCAGTAGTCCATAGCTATAATACATGGATAACCCTGATGATGGGTTAGTAGTCTAAAGCTATATACATTGAAGCCTGAGGTTGAGTCAGTAGTCCATAGCTATATACATGGATAACCATGAGAGGGTCTGTAGCTCTATAGCTATAACATGGTAACACTGATGATGGGTCTGTAGTCCATAGCTATATACATGGATCACACTGATGATGGGTCAGTCGCCCTAGCTATATACATGGATAAACCTGATGATGGGTCAGTGTCCATAGCTATATACATGGATAACCCTGATGATGGGTCTGTAGTCCATAGCTATATACATGGATAACACTGATGATGGGTCAGTCGTCATAGCTATATACATGGATAACACTTATGATGGGTCAGTAGTCCATAGCTATATACATGGATAACACTGATGATGGGGTCTGTAGTTCATAGATATACATGGAACACTGATGATGGGTTGTAGTCCATAGCTATACATGGAACAACTGATGATGGGGTAGTAGTCCATAGCTTATATACTGGATAACATGATGATGGGTCAGTAGTCCATAGCATCTGATGATGGGTCTGTAGTCCATAGCTATATACATGGATAACACTGATGATGGGTCAGTCGTCCATAGCTATATACATGGATAACACTGATGATGGGTCAGTAGTCCATAGCTATATACATGGATAACACTGATGATGGGTCTGTAGTCTATAGCTATATACATGGATAACACTGATGATGGGTCTGTAGTCCATAGCTATATACATGGATAACACTGATGATGGGTCTGTAGTCTATAGCTATATACATGGATAACACTGATGATGGGTCTGTAGTCCATAGCTATATACATGGATAACACTGAATGGGGTTAACTGTGGATGGGCGGTATGTTTCCCCTAGGTTTTGCTTCTATGCAGGCCTAGTGCTGAGGTGGGTTTGTCCAGGCACCTTGGACACAGGTGATGGGACAGCTAATTAGCCGGATAATGACTCGCAGAGTTTGAGGTTGTCTCTCTGTGGAAGGAGGGCTAGAGGACACAGCTCTGACCTGGGGTCTGGAGCAGCCACATGATCTTTTGTTTAGTGTGAGCTAGTGACTATTGTGTATAGGTTAGCACCCTGACGGTAGGTTTTCTTTTGTTTATTCAAATACCTGATGTAAGGCTGGTTTTATTTGCTGCAATAAACGCAGGCGAGACCTGTTTGGACTGTACCCTGGTGTCCCTGGTCTTGAACTGCATCCCAGCACCCCGCTACCACGGTTCTACTGGGCCAAATCTCCACATATGGTTGCTTCGGATTGCGGGCAGGTTCAAAAACATACACCTGAAGGGCTTGCTACATCCTGCAACATTGCATGGCCTGGGTGAAAGTGCAGGATAAAGCCAAGATGGAGGACTTTATAAATACCTGCAAGAGGAGGCCAGAGCTAATCGCAGCAGCAGCAGGAGAGTCCCTGGCTAATCGGCAGCTGCAGCAAGCCATGCTCCAGCAGCAGGAGGAGAGGTCCCGCCAGCAGCAAGCCATGTTCCAGCTGCAGGAGAGAGGGTCCCGCCACAGCAGGAAGAGTCCCGAGCCATGTTCCAGCGTGATGAGAGAAGTTTTCTGGCATTATGGCAGCACAGCAAGCGACGACTACTGAGGGGTCCTCATACTGTCTACAAGGGTACCGGTTGTCCAGCGTTCCGCACGGCGCGCAGTACAAGAGGCTTTACAAAAAATGGCGACACCGACGACGTGGAGGCGTTATCTCACGTGTTCGAGTCGAGTGCTGAGCGAGAGAAGTGTACCGGCGAGCAGTGGGCAGATGTCGGCACCGTTCCTGACCGGCGAGTCGCAGAAGGCTTACTACGACCTGAGTGAACGGAGGCCCGTAAGTACCCCCAGCTAAAGGCGGAGATTCTGGCTCGTCTTGGGGTCACCATTCAAGTTCGCTCCAGCCGGGTCCACCAGTGGGCTTACTCAGAAAAATTACCCCCACGCTCCCAATGCATGACCTATCCTCTTGTCCGGAAGTGGATGACAACCAAGGACTGCACCCCAGCACAGATGGTAGAGAGAGTGGTCCCCGACAAATTCACCCGTTCTCTGCCCTCTCGGCTCCAGCGGTGGGTTGGACAGGGCCGGTCCCACAAAAGCTGAGGAGCTTGTGTCCCTAGTAGAGAGGTATCGGGCTACGGAGGACCTTCTACTTACCTCTCCGACACGAAGCAGTGCCAGTGACAGGGTCACCAAACCAGCTGGTAAGACTGCTACTGTGGAAAAGGGGAGACATGTCAGGTTGGGAGGGGGTTCATTGGGGGGCGTGGATACCCAGAAACCCAGTGAGGCTCGTGACAGAGGTCATGGCCGTACAGTGCTGGCGTGTTCCATGAAATGGGCCATATGCTGCCAACTGTCCACTGTCAGTGGAGCCAATGGACTGCAACCAGACCCGGCGAGTGTCGCTGTTTGCCCGGCCAGTTCTGGCGGCGAGTCAGTCACGGATGCAGAACCCCAAGTATGCATGGTCACAATCGGTGATCACACAGTGGAAGCCTTGCTAGACTCGGGGAGTCTGGTCACCCTGGTGCGGGGAACTTGGTTGATCCGGGTACTACAGTGGCGGAGAGTGGGAGTGTTGTGTATACATGGGGACACTCGCGATATCCCACTGCTGTCATCAACCTACACACCCCTTGTGGTACTGTTACCCTGAAGTGGGGGTGGTGGGGACCTTTTTCTGAGGCTATTATCGGCAGAGACTTACCGGTGTTTTGGGACCTCTGGAGACGAAGACCCACCTCAGGTGCTGTTGCAGATAATGGACATCAGGTATGTCCGGCCTTGGCCCCTGAACCCTTTGAGGCCGATGTACCCACACCAGCAGTAGGGGTGACCCCATGTGATGAATTCTCTCCCCTAGAGGTTCTAGCTGGTAGGTCGAGGGCCACGAGGAGGTGGCCGACTGCGGACCTTGAGATTTCCGTGAAAATTTGTGGGGCTGCACAGCTACAGGACCCACCTTGGTTAAGGCACGGGAGAATGTTAAGGTGATAAATGGGGTACTCCAAATACCAGGGGCTGATAAAATATACCCCGAATGGTGATTTTGGGGAACTGTTGACAGGGTCGACCAGATACGGGGTGAGGAGGTTGAGCAACTGGTAGTACCCAATTCTCACCGTAGGGCTGGTGCTAGAGTGGCACACAAACATGTGCTGGAGGGCACTTAGGTGCTGAGACGACCCGAGAGAGGATCCTGCAGCGATTTTTCTGGCCCGGGTGTGGGAGGAGGTAAACCGGTATTGTAGCTCCTGCCTGAGTGCCAACTTACTGCCCCGGTCTCCCACTTCAGGAGTCTTTGGTCCCCTACCAATCATAGAAGTGCCCTTTGAACGGATTGCAAATGATCTGGTTGGCCCCATAGTCAATCATCCTCCAGGGGGCACACAATACATCCTAGTTATCCTGGACTACTAGCTACGCGGTATCCCGAGGCGATTCCATTAAGGAACACCTCCTCCAAAAATATTGCTAGAGGAGCTTTTCCAGTGTTCTCCCGCACAGGCCTCCCCAAGGAAATCTTGACTGACCAGGGTACCCCATTCATGTCTAGGGTAATGAAGGAGATGTGCAAGTTACTACAGGTAACAGCACTCCGCACCTCTGTATATCATCCTCAGACAGACGGCTTGGTCGAGAGGTTAACAAGACCTTGAAGGATGCTTAAGAGGGTGGTCAGCAAAGATGGGAAGGACTGGGATTGTTTGTTGCCTATTTGATGTTTGCCATACGGGAAGTCCCAGTCCTCCACGGGGTTTCTCACCATTTGAGCTGTTATATGGCCGTTCCCATGTGGGCTTTTGGATGTAGCCAAGGAGACCTGGGAACAGGAGAGGACTCCCCACCGTAGTGTGATAGAACACGTCTCCCTTATGCAGGACCGCATAGCGGCGGTAATGCCCCTGTAAAGGAGCACATGACAAGGGCACAAGAGGCCAGTCTAGGGTCTACAATAGGTCAGCCAGACTCAGGACCGTTAACCCAGGCGACACGTGCTAGTTATGGTGCCCAGCGTGGAGAGCAAGTTCCTGGCCAATGGCAAGGACCATATGAGGTCATGGAGAGAGTGGGAAGGTAACCTACAGGGTATCTCAGCCGGGGAGGAGGAAACCGAACAGATATACCACGTGAACCTCCTAAAGCCATGGAGGGAAAGAGAAGTCCCTGATGGCCATGGGAGTAGTAGAGAAGGCATCTGTCTCCAAGAGGGGACACCGAGGTAGGTGTACCCGATGCCAAGGTGCCTGAAGTACGGATCTCGGAGTCCCTCTCCAGGGCCCAGATTCAGGAAGCGAAGGAGTTTGTGCTCCGAAATATGGATTGTTCTTCTAAGTTACCGGGACGTACTTCAGTCATCAGCATGACATCATAACCGAACCCCACATCGGGTACACCAAAAACCTTACCGGGTCCCTGAAGCGCCCGGCTTGCCATATCCGAAGAAGTCAGGCAGATGTTAGACCTGGGGGTTATCGAGGAGTCTAAAAGTGACTGGTCGAGTCCTATTGTGTTGATTCCAAACCTGATGGTTCCCTACGTTCTGCAATGATTTTAGGAAGTTGAACGAGGTGTCCAAATTTGATTCCTATCCCATGCCCAGGGTTGACGAGTTGATAGAACGACTTGGACAGGCTAGGTGTCTTCTCCACCCTTGACCTGACGAAAGGGTATTGGCAGGTACCCTGACTGACAGGGCTAAAAGAAAGACCGTTTGTTACCACTGATGGGCTTTTTCAGTACGTGGTACTCCCCTTTGGGCTACATGGGGCTCCCGCCACATTCCAGAGGTTAAGGATCTCGTGCTAAAACTCACCGAGTTATGCCTCGGCCTACTTAGATGACATTATAGTCTATAGTAACGACTGGGAGATCATCTAGCCAAAGTACAAGCAGTGGTAGACTCCCTGAGGGCAGCAGGCTGACAGCGAACCCCCAAAGTGTGCATGGGTCGGAAGAGGGCCCGTTACTGGGGTACCGTATTGGGCGAGGGGTCATCAAACCCCAAGTAAATAAAGTAGAGGGCGATCCAGCAGTGGCCACGACCTTTGAGCAAGAAGCAAGTGAGGGCTTTTCTGGGCATAGTGGGCTATATCGCCGATTTATCCCCGATTTGCGACAATACGGCACCTCTGACTGACCTGACTAAGGGTAGCAGGGCGTGTGATGGTAAAGTGGAGTGAAGAGGCTGAGGGGGCGTTTCAGCGACTTAAGACGGTTTTGTGTGAGGGACCGATATTGATCACCCCAACTCACCAAGACCTTATTGTGCAGACTGACGCTTCGACATGGGCTTGGGGGCTGTCCTGTCCCAAGTAGTGGAGGGTGAGGAACATCCTGTAACATTCCTGAGCCGCAAGCTCACACCTCCTGAAAAGAACTATAGTATAGTTGAGAGGGAGTGCTTGGCGATCAAATGGGCTCTGGAATCCGTGAGGTATTATTTGGTAGGGCGACAGTTTACACTGGGTGACCGATCACCTCTCCCCTCACCTGGATGAGTCAGGCCAAGGAAGAGGGACGCCAGGGTCACAAGGTGGTTCCCTAATGCTCCAGAATTTTAAATTCACGGTGGAACATGCGAGCAGGAAAATGCATGGGTGCGCGATGCCCTGTCCCGTACCACTGTCGATGGCCAAATTGTTCGTCCCACAGGGTCAAACAGAGGGGGAGGTATGTGAGACACTGAAGGGGTTACACTGTGGATGGCGTCATGTTTCCCCTAGGTTTTGCTATCTATGCAAGGCCTTAGTGCTGAGGGGGTTTGTCCACACCTTGGACACAGTGATGGGAACAGCCTAATTAGCTGGATAAAATGATCAGCAGAGTGATGGGTGTTCCTCTACATGTTAAGGACGAGGCTGATGAGGACACGCTCTGACTGTTGGGTCTGGAGCACACATGGATCTTTGTTTATGTGAGCTAGTGGACTATTTGTATAGTTATAAGCACCCGTGATCGTAGGTTTTCTTGTTTACTTCAATACACTGAATGGTAAAGGCTAGGTTTTATTTGCTGGCAATAAGCATGGCGAGACCTGTTTGGATCTGTACCCTGTGTCCCTGTCTTGACTGCATCCAGCAACCCCGCTACAGATCGCCTACTGGGGGGTGTCCAAATCCACATGGATAACACTTGATGGGGTCTGTATCCATACTAAACATGGATAACACTGATAGGGTTGTAGTCCATAGCTATAATACATGGTAAACACTGATTATGGTCAGTAGTCCATAGCTATATACATGATAACACTGATGATGGGTCTGTAGTCTATAGCTTATACATGGATAACACTGATGTGGTCAGTCGCCTAGCTATATACATGGATAACATACTGATGATGGGTCATAGTCCATAGCTATATACATGGATAACACTGATGATGGGTCTGTATCCAGCTATATACATGGATAACCACTGATGATGGGTCTGTAGTCCATAGCTATATACATGGATACACTGATGATGTCGTAGTCCAGCTATAAATCTGGATAACACTGATGATGGGTCAGTCCATAGCTATATACATGGAACACTGATGATGGGTCAGTAGTCCATAGCTATATACATGGATAACACTGATGATGGGTTAGTAGTCTAAGCTATATACATGGATACACTGAGGTTGGTCAGTAGTCCATAGCTATATACATGGATAACATGATGATGGGTCTGTAGTCCTATAGCTATATACATGGATAACACTGATGATGGGTCTGTAGTCCATAGCTATACATGGATCACACTGATGATGGGTCAGTCGTCCATAGCTATATACTGGATACACTGATGATGGGTCTAGTAGTCATCGCTATATACATGGATACCCTGATGATGGGTCTGTAGTCCATAGCTATATACATGGATAACACTGATGATGGGTTCAGTCGTCCATAGCTATATACATGTACGACTGATGAATGGTCCAGTAGCCTAGCTATACTGATAACACTGATGATGGGTCGTAGTCATAGCTATATACATGATAACCTGATGATGGTCATGTAGTCCATAGCTATATACATGGATAACACCTGATGATGGGTTGTAGTCCATAGCTATATACATGGATAACACACTGATGATGGGTCAGTAGTCCATAGCTATATACATGGATAACACTGATGATGGGTCTTAGTCTCATAGCTATATAATGGATAACACTGATGATGGGTCAGTCGTCCATAGCTATATACATGGACTCACACTGATGATGGGTCTGTAGTCCATAGCTATATACATGGATACACTGATGATGGGTCTGTAGTCCATAGCTATATACATGGATAACACTGATGATGGGTCTGTTCCATAGCTATACATGATAAACTGATGATGGGTAGTCTCATAGCTATATACATGGATAACCTGATGATGGTCAGTAGTCCATAGCTTAATACATGGATAACACTGATGATGGGTCAGTAGTCCATGCTAGAATATACATGGATAACACACTATGATGGGTCTGTAGTCCATAGCTATATACATGGATAACACTGATGATGGGTCAGTCGTCCATAGCTATATACATGGATAACACTGATGATGGGTCAGTAGTCCATAGCTATATACATGGATAACACTGATGATGGGTCTGTAGTCAGTCCATAGCTATATACATGGATAACACTGATGATGGGTCTGTAGTCTATAGCTATATACATGGATAACACTGATGATGGGTCAGTCGTCCATAGCCATGTTATAGCTATGACTACAGCCCCATCACCCTCATCAGTGTTATCCTGATATAGCTATGACTCAGACCCAGCATCAGTGTTATCCATGTCTATAGCTAGGACTACTGACCATCATCAGTGTTCTCCATGTATATAGCTATGGACGACTGACCCATCATCATTGTTATCCAGTATATAGCTATGTGACACTGACCCATCATCAGGGTTTATCCATTGTATATAGCTATGGACTACTGACCCATCATCAGTGTTATCCAGTATATATAGCTAGAGACGACATGACCCATCATCCATGTGTTATCCATGTATATGCTATGGACTACTGACCCATCATCAGTGTTATCCATGTTATAGCTATGGACGACTGACCCATCATCAGTGTTATCCATGTATATAGCTATGGACTACAGACCCATCATCAGTGTTATCCATGTTATAGCTATGAGACTACAGACCCATCATCAGTGTTATCCATGTATATAGCTATGGACTACGACCATCATCAGTGTTATCCATGTATATAGCTATGGACACTGACCCATCATCAGTGTTTCCTGTATATAGCTTGGACTACAGACCCATCATCAGTGTTATCCATGTATACAGCTATGGACTACAGACCATCATCAGTGTTACCCATGTATATAGCTATGGACTACAGACCCATCATCAGTGTTATCCATGTATATAGCTAGGACGACTGACCCATCATCAGTGTTTATCCATGTCATATAGCTTATAGACTACAGACCCATCATCAGTGGTTATCCCATGTATATAGCTATGGACTACTGACCCTCATCAGGTGTTTATCCATGTATATAGCTATGGACTACTAACCCATCATCAGTGTTATCCATGTATATAGCTATGGACTACAGACCCATCATCGGTTATCATGTATATATCTATAGACTACAGACCCATCATCAGTGTTATCCATGTATATAGCTATGGACTACTGGACCCATCATCATGTTATCCATGTATATAGCTATGGACGACTGAGACCCATCATCAGTGTTATCCATGTATATAGCTATGGCTACCACCCATCATCAGGGTTTCCATGTATATAGCTATGGACTACTGAACCCATCATCAGTGTTATCCATGTATATAGCTATGGACGACTGACCCATCATCATGTTTCCATTGTATATAGCTATGGACTACAGACCCTCATCAGTGTTATCCATGTATATAGCTATAGACTACAGACCCATCATCATGTTATCCATGTATATAGCTATGGACTACTGACCAACCTCAGGCAATCCATGTATATAGCTATAGACTATAACCCATCATCAGGATTGTTATCCATCGTATATAGCTATGGACTACTGACCCATCTCAGTGTTATCCATGTATATAGCTATGGACGACTGACCCATCATCAGTGTTATCCATTGTATAGCTAGGACTCAACCCATCATCAGTGTTTATCCATGTATATAGCTATGGACTACAGACCCATCATCAGTGTTATCCATGTATATAGCTAGGACTACATACCCATCATCAGTGTTATCCTGTATATAGCTATGGACTACTGACCCATCATCAGTGTTATCCATGTATATAGCTATGACGACTGACCCATACAGTGTTTCCATGTTTAAGCTATAGACTACAGACCCATCATCGTGTTATCCATGTATATAGCTATGGACTACTGACCCATCATCAGTGTTATCCATGTATATAGCATGGACTACTAACCCTCATCATGTTATCCATGTATATAGCTATGGACTACAGACCCATCAATCAGTGTTATCCTTGTGGAGATTTGGCCCAGTTAGAGACCGTGTAGCGGGGTGCTGGATGCAGTTCAAGACAGGGACACCAGGGTACAGTCCAAACAGGTCTCGCCTGCGTTTATTGCAGCAAATAAAACCAGCCTTAACATTCAGGTATTTGAATAAACAAAAGAAAACCTACCGTCGGGTGCTAACTATACACAATAGTCCACTAGCTCACACTAAACAAAAGATCAGTGTGCTGCTCCAGACCCACAGGTCAAGCGTTCCTCTCAGCCTCCTCCACAGAGAGACACCCACTCACTCTGGCTGATCATTTTATCCAGGCTAATTAGGCTGTTCCCATCACCTGTGTCCAAGGTGTGGGACAAACCACCTCAGCACTAAGGCCTTGCATAGAGCAAAACCTAGGGGAAACATACCGCCCATCCACAGTTAACCCCTTCAGTGTCTCACATACCCTCCCCCTCTGTTTGACCCTGTGGGGACGAACACTTTTGGCCATCAGACGTGGGTACGGGACGGGCATCGGCATCCCATGCATTTTCCTGCTCGATGTTCCACCGTGAATTTAAAATTCTGGAGCATTAGGAACCACCTTGTGACCCTGGCGTTCCTCTCCTTGGCCTGACTCATCCAGTGTGAGGGGGAGAGTGATCGTCCCCAGTGTAAACTGTCGCCCTACCAAATATACCTCAGGGATTCCAGAGCCCATTTGATCGCCAGCACTCCCTCTCAACTATACTATAGTTCTTTTCAGGAGGTGGGAGCTTGCGGCTCAGGAATGTTACAGGATGTTCCCTCACCCTCCACTACTTGGGACAGGACACCCCCAAGCCCATGTCGAAGAGCGTCAGTCTGCACAATAAGGTCTTGGTGAAGTTAGGGTGATCATATCGGTCCCTCAACACAAACCGTCTTAAGTCGCTGAAACGCCCCCTCAGCCTCTTCACTCCACTTTACCATCACCCCGCCCTGCTACCCTTAGTCAGGTCAGTCAGAGGTGCCGCTATTGTCGCAAATCGGGGATAAATCGGCGATATAGCCCACTATGCCCAGAAAAGCCCTCACTTGCTTCTTGCCAAAGGTCGTGGCCACTGCTGGAATCGCCTCTACTTTATTTACTTGGGTTTGATGACCCCCGCCCAATACGGTACCCCAGGTAACGGGCCTCTTCCAGCCCCATGCACACTTTTGGGGGTTCGCTGTCAGCCCTGCTGCCCTCAGGGAGTCTACCACTGCTTGTACTTTGGCTAGATGACCTCCCAGTCGTTACTATAGACTATAATGTCATCTAAGTAGGCCGAGGCATAACTCCGGTGAGTTTTAGCACGAGATCCTTACCCTCTGGAATGTGGCGGGAGCCCCATGTAGCCCAAAGGGGAGTACCACGTACTGAAAAGCCCATCAGGGGTAACAAAACGGTCTTCTCTTTGCCCTGTCAGTCAGGGGTACCTGCCAATACCCTTTCGTCAGGTCAAGGGTGGAGAAGACCCTAGCCTGTCCAAGTCGTTCTATCAACTCGTCAACCCTGGGCAGGGATAGGAATCAAATTTGGACACCTCGTTCAACTTCCTAAAATCATTGCAGAACGTAGGGAACCATCATGTTGGGAATCAACACAATAGGACTCGACCAGTCACTTTTAGACTCCTCGATAACCCCAGGTCTAACATCTGCCTGACTTCTTCGGATATGGCAAGCCGGCGCTGCTCAGGGACCCGGTAAGGTTTTGTGGTGTCACCCGATGTGGGTGTTCGGTTATGATGTCATGCTTGATGACTGAAGTACGTCCCGTAACTTAGAGAACACATCCATATTTCGGAGCACAAACTCCTTCGCTTCCTGAATCTGGGCCCTGGAGAGGGACTCCAGATCCGTACTTCAGGCACCTTGGCATCGGGTACACCTACCTCCGTTGTCCCCTTCTTGGAGACAGATGCCTTTCTCTACTCCCATGCCATCAGGACTCTCTTTCCCCTCCATGGCTTTAGGAGGTTCACGTGGTATATCTGTTCGGTTTCCTCCTCCCCGGCTGAGATACCCTGTAGGTTACCTTCCCTTCCCACTCTCTCCATGACCTCATATGTTCCTTGCCATTTGGCCAGGAACTTGCTCTCCACGCTGGGCACCATAACTAGCACTTTTGTCGCCTGGGTAAAGGTCCTGAGTCTGCTGACCTATTGTGACCCTAGACTGGCCTCTGTGCCCTTGTCATGTGCTCCTTTACAAGGGGCATTACCGCCGCTATGCGGTCCTGCATAGGGAACGTTTTCTATCACACTACGTGGGGAGTCCTCTCCTGTTCCAGGTCTCCTTGGCTACATCCAAAAGCCCACATGGGGAACGGCCTATAACAGCTCAAATGGTGAGAAACCCCGTGGAGGACTGGGAACTTCCCGTATGGCAAACATCAATAGGGCAACAAACAATCCCAGCATCCTTCCCATCTTTGCTGACCACCCTCTTAAGCATCCCCTTCAAGGTCTTGTTAAACCTCTCGACCAAGCCGTCTGTCTGAGGATGATATACAGAGGTGCGGAGCTGTTTACCTGTAGTAACTTGCACATCTCCTTCATTACCCTAGACATGAATGGGGTACCCTGGTCAGTCAAGATTTCCTTGGGGAGGCCTTGTGCGGGAAACACCTGGAAAAGCTCCCTAGCAATATTTTTGGAGGAGGTGTTCCTTAATGAATCGCCTCGGGATACCGCGTAGCGTAGTCCAGGATAACTAGGATGTATTGGTGCCCCCTGGAGGATTTGACTATGGGGCCAACCAGATCCATTGCAATCCGTTCAAAGGGCACTTCTATGATTGGTAGGGGGACCAAAGACTCCTGAAGTGGGAGACCGGGGCAGTAAGTTGGCACTCAGGAGGAGCTACATACCGGTTTACCTCCTCCCACACCCCGGGCCAAAATCGCTGCAGGATCCTCTCTCGGGTCTCTCAGTCTCAGCACCTAAGTGCCCTCCAGCACATGTTTGTGTGCCACTCTAGCACCAGCCTACGGTGAGATTGGGTACTACCAGTTGCTCAACCTCCTCACCCCGTATCTGGTCGACCCTGTAACAGTTCCCCAATAATCACCATTCGGGGTATATTTTATCAGCCCCTGGTATTTGGAGTACCCCATTTATCACCTTAACATTCTCCCGTGCCTTAACCAAGGTAGGGTCCTGTAGCTGTGGCACCCCCCAAATTTTCACGGAAATCTCAAGGTCACATTCGGCCACCTCCTCGTGGCCCTCGACCTCACAGCTAGAACCTCTAGGGGAGAGAATTCATCACATGGGGTCACCCCTACTGCTGGTGTGGGTACATCGGCCTCAAAGGGTTCAGGGGCCAAGGCCGGACATACCTGATGTCCATTATCTGCAACAGCACCTGAGGTGGGTCTTCGTCTCCAGAGGTCCCAAAACACCGGTAAGTCTCTGCCGATAATAGCCTCATGAAAAAGGTCCCCACCACCCCCACTTCATGGGTAACAGTACCACAGGGTGTGTAGGTTGATGACAGCATTGGGATATTCGCGAGTGTCCCCCATGTATCACAACACTCCCACTCTCCGCCCACTGTATTCCCGGATCAACCAAGTTCCCCGCACCAGGGTGACCAGACTCCCCGAGTCTAGCAAGGCTCCCACTGTGTGATCACCGATTGTGACCCATGCATACTTGGGGTTCTGCATCCGTGACTGACTCGCCGCAGAACTGGCCGGGCAAACAGCGACACTCGCCGGGTCTGGTTGCAGTCCATTGGCTCCACTGACAGTGGACAGTTGGCAGCATATGGCCCATTTCATGGCAACCGCCAGCACTGATACGGCCATGACCTCTGTCACGAGCCTCACTGGGTTTCTGGGTATCCACGCCCCCCAATGAACCCCCTCCCAACCTGACATGTCTCCCCTTTTCCACAGTAGCAGTCTTACCAGCTGTTTGGTGACCCTGTCACTGGCCACTGCTTCGTGTCGGAGAGGTAAGTAGAAGGTCCTCCGTAGCCCGATACCTCTCTACTAGGGACACAAGCTCCTCAGCTTTTGTGGGACCGGCCCTGTCCAACCCACCGCTGGACCGAGAGGGCAGAGAACGGGTGAATTTGTCGGGGACCACTCTCTCTACCATCTGTGCTGGGGTGCAGTCCTCTGGTTGTACCACTTCCGGACAAGATGGATCGGTCATGCATTGTGGAGCGTGGGGTAATTTTTCTGAGTAAGCCCACTGGTGGACCGCGCTGGAGCGAACTTGAATGGTGACCCCAAGACGAGCCAGAATCTCCGCCTTTAGCTGGGGGTACTTACGGGCCTCCGTTCACTCAGGTCGTAGTAAGCCTTCTGCGACTCGCCGGTCAGGAACGTGCCAGACATCTGCCCACTGCTCCACCGGTAACCTTCTCTCGCTCACACTCAGCTACTCCGCGAACACGGTGAGATAACGCCTCCACGTCGTCGGTCGTCGCCATTTTTTGTAAAGCCTCTTGTACTGCGCCCGTGCGGAACTGCTGGACAACCGGTACCCTTGTAGACCGTATGGGACCCCTCAGTATTCGTCGCTTGCTTGTGCTGCCATAATGCCAGAAAACTTCTCATCATCACTGGAACATGGCTCGGGACTCGTTCCTGCTGCGGGGACCTCTCCTCCTGCAGCTGGAACATGGCTTGCTGCGGGGACCTTCTCCTCCTGCTGCTGGAGCAGGCTTGCTGCAGCTGCCGATTAGCCAGGGACTCTCCTGCTGCTGCTGCCGATTAGCTCTGGCCTCCTCTTGCAGGTATTTATAAGTCCTCCATCTTGGCTTTATCCTGCACTTTCACCCGCAGGCCATGCAATGTTTGCAGATGTAGCAAGCCCTTCAGTTGTATGTCTTTTTGAACCTGCCCGCAATCCGAAGCAACCATAGTGAGATTTGGCCCAGTAGAACCGGGTAGCGGGGTGCTGGGATGCAGTTCAGACGACAGGGACACCAGGGTACAGTCCAAACAGGTCTCGCCTGCGTTTATTGCAGCAAATAAAACCAGCCTTACTTCAGGTATTTGAATAAACAAAGAAAACCTACCGTCAGGGTGCTAACTTCACAATAGTCCCTAGCTCACACTAAACAAAGATCATGTGGCTGCTCCAACCCACAGGTCAGAGCTGTGTCCTCTCAGCCTCCTTCCACAGAGAGACAACCCCTCAACTCTGTGAGTCATTTATCCAGGCTAATTAGGCTGTTCCCATCACCTGTGTCCAAGGGTCTGGACAAACCCACCTCAGCACTAAGGCCTTGCATAGAAGCAAAACCTAGGGGAAACATACCGCCCATCCACATTAACCCCATTCAGTGTCTCACACCATGTTATAGCTATAGACTACTGACCCATATCAGTGTTATCCATGTATAAGCTATGGACTACTGACCCATCATCAGTGTTTCCCATGTATATAGCTATGACGGACGACCCATCATCAGTGTTATCCATGTATATAGCTATGGACTACAGACCCATCATCAGGGTTATCCATGTTATAGCTATGGACTACTGACCCATCATCAGTGTTATCCATGTAAATAGCTATGGACACTGACCCATCATCAGTGTTATCCATTATATATCTATGGCACTACAGACCCATCATCAGTGTTATCCATGTATATAGCTATAGACTACGACCCATCATCAGTGTTATCCTGTATATAAGCTATGGACTACAGACCCTCATCAGTGTTATCCATGTAATTAGCTTGGACGACTGAACCCATCATCAGTGTTATCCATGTATATAGTCTATGGACTACAGACCCATCATCGTTGTTATCCATTATATAGCTATGGACTACAGACCCATCATCAGTGTTATCCTTATATAGCTATGGACTACAGACCCCATCATCAGTTATCCATGTATATAGCTATGGACGACTGACCCATCATCATGTTATCCATGTATATAGCATAGACTACAGACCCATCATCAGTGTTATCCATGTATAGCTATGGACTACTGACCCATCATCATGTTATCACATGTATATAGCTATGGACTCTAACCCATCATCAGTGTTATCCATGTATATAGCTATGGACTACTGACCCTCATCATAGTTATCCATGTATATAGCTAGGACTACTGACCCATCATCAGGTTATCCTGTATATAGCTATGGACTACTGACTCAACCTCAGGGCTATCAATGTATATAGCTATGGACTACTCACCAATCATTAGTGGTAATCTATAGGCCCGGAGGCTCATAGACAAGAACCTACCTATTCTTGTTCTGCGTGTACAGTTTACAGAAATTACAGAATCCTCGATGAACACTGTTAAGTGTAATTTCCACAATGTATGCACTTCTATATGTCACCTTGCATTTAATGACACATCAGAAGTTACTTATTACCCATTGTAGCTCATTGCATGCCAGTTAGTAATGAAATTTCCTTGCCCTTGTGGATATGTCTTCACGAATGATTAAATTGCTTTCAAGAGCATGTATCTGGATGTATTAGCCCCCTCAATGTATGTACTGCCTATATATGCACAATACACATAGATTAAATGTATATCCTACACACTGATGCGTCTATATTATTATGGTGCTATAATCCTAGCTTGTCATTCCCCTCCCCCCGCTATATATCAGAGGTTCGCTCTTTCGAATGCACAGGAACCACAAACAAAAAATGAGATTCTATCAGTTAGTAACAACATTTGATACTTTTTTTGTCTCTAAGCTAAAAAGCTATTTTTTATATTAGTTTTAAAATCTTTGTGCTTTTTTATACATACCTTGCTCAAACACAATAAAGAGAACACTTAAATAACCAACTGCTCGAGGCTGATTCAACTTTCTGTAATGTCCACAAAAATAGGGCAAATAGGCTCAGTATTGTTTGAGGCCTCCATGTGCTTGTATGACCTCCCTACAACGCTGCCAACCCCACACATTGTATGGCAGTTATACAGGATGGCACATCATGTGAGCTGTCACCAGGAGGTTGCTGTGTCTGTCAACATATGTTCATTGGCTGGAGGCGCTACCATGAGACAGGCCGGTACACCAGAGACATGGAAAAGGCCGTAGGAGGGCACAGAACCCGGCAGCAGGATGCTACTCTCACCTCCTTTGTGCAGGAGGAAGAGGAGGAGCACTGCCAGACCCTGCAAAATGACCTCCGGCAGCCACAATTGCATGTGTCTGCACCGACTCCATGAGGATGGTATGAGGCGCCAACGCCCATATTTGCCAGAGAACACAAAGGTTGGCAAATTCGCCGCTGGCAAATCTGTGCTCTTCACAGATGAACGCAGGTTCAAATTGAGCACATGTGAGTGTGGGAGGCCTTTCTTTGGAGGGCCGCACATCCCATTGCTTGCCAGAGGCAGCTGACTGCCACTAGTAGGAGATGAGATCCTCAGACCCCTGTGGAGACCATATGCTGGGGCATTGGGCTGGGTTCCTCCTAATGCAGACAATGCCAGACCTCATGTGGCTGGAGTGTGTCCAGCATTTCCTGCCAGGATGAAGGCAGTGAGCTATGACTGTCCCGCTCATTCCTCACACCTGCATGCCATTGAGCACATCTGGGACATCATGTCTCGCTCCATGTTCCTCTTTTTCACACCACAGACTGTCCAAGAATTATGGAGGGTAGGGAAGAGATCCCTCGAGACCAATGGCAACCATCATCAGGGCTCGAGGCATTGTAGGGTCATACGACACACAATTGATTCGGACTGAGCGCTGGATTTAACTTTCAAATTGTGTCGCAAGCCCTTAACGTACCCAATAAAGATGGTGAACTCCGTCGGACCTGAACCGGGAAGCGCACATGCAGGATATCGGGAGCACATCTTAGTGAATCGCTACTCGGTGCATTATAGTGGGACACTGCACATTCTGTGATTCCGTGACCCTGTAAGTAAATGTACCCCAGAAAGTGCATTGTCCGACTATAATGCACGAGCAGAGATTCGGTGTCGCGTGCGCCACAATCCCCGCACACACACTTCTTAATACCTATGCAAGCCGTTTAGCCCGAAAACGGTGCACAGTCCGAGAAAAGTGTGTGCGCGACCCTAGTAAATGAGCCCCGTATGTGTGGTTTTATAAATATCTTTAGATAATATATGTATATACGTATGTCATATTGCCTTCATGATTAAGGGGTGTCTAGTTTTTTTTATATTTTTTTTTTACAGTGGATTGGGGAGCTGTGAAAACAAGACAGCAGTGCTTCTCCTCCACTTTGGTGCTCCGTTCCAGCATTGGGCCCCCTATCACCACCCGCGTGTATATCAGAGATGTAGCATTGACAACACACACACTCACAGCGACTCTCTGTGGAGGTTTGTTGGCTTAGGGTTGAGTGGTACACTTAGGTTCCCATGGCTACTTCACCTACCTTGCCTAGGATACATTTAGGAATCAACTCAAGCACAGTGGGGAGAAGTTTCTCTGATGTAAAACACGTGGTGCACTTCCCGATCGCAGCATTAGTGTAAACATCAGTTTAAAAGCACATACAATCGAGAGAAACTCCTCCCCTACTGTGCTTGAAATTGCTTTCCTAATGTAATTCAATCGCAAGTGTGAATGAGGCCCCAATCAGATGTCAGAGGCCCCAATCTGATGATGCGTTTGCAATTCAATGCATTGGGCAAAACGCATATGTATATTGAGTAGTGACATGTGTTTTGTAATTTTATTAAAGTGATACTATGGTTCACACACACATGCATGTTGCACTAATAAAATTGGGGCACATTTACTCCCCGTTCCTATCGCGATCCAGCGGCACGTTCTCCGACGAGGATTCGGGTCTTCCGGCGATTCATTAGGTTTGTGCGTCTGATGTCCACTCGGAGTCGCTGCTGCGCCGAGGTCCGCCGGAGTTCTCATCCTCTTCTGGTCCATGTAAGTGTGGTCAAGTGACACTAGTTTTTTTTTAAAAATAGCGTGATTTTCTTTGAATCCGTCGGGTTTTCCGATGGCCACGCCCCCTGTTTTTCGCCACGTGAAACCACGCGGCCTATGCGACACAATCCATCGCGTGCGCCAAAACCCGGGTATTTGAGCAAAACGTAAATTTGGAAACCCGGGAAAACCGGATTCGGACCCTTAGTAAATGTGCCCCAATGTATTTGCATGTAATAAAGCAACTTTTTTCCAAATGCAATGCAAATGCATTATGTGAATGGAGCCTGAATAGTTTTTTAATCTAATGTCGGCAGTGGATCATTGGAGAGTCCCTTGAGTTCAGAGCTGCGCTCTTCCATCAACATGCTGGGGGTTATTGGCAGAGCATAGCATGATGGCACCAATAGGGGAGTGAGCACTGAGAGTGCCCAGTGGAAGCTTGACCACTAAATACAGCCTTAATAGGCTGAGGTCAGGGCAGACGGAGTTTATGTGTACCAGTAAACTAGGCTAGGTCAGGGCAGACATATTTTGCATGTAACAGTTTATCATCTAGGCCAAGTCCGGACAGGCATAGTTTTAGTGGACAGCAAGGACTGGAGCAAACACAGGGGCATCAGAACATACAAACCAGATGGTGCAACACAGATTTGGACTAGATTATCTACAATTATAATTCTTTATTTATGTAGGGCCATCAGATTCCGCAGCACTTCACAAATGATGATGAGGGGATGACACCGAAACTACAGTCATGAGATGAGGGGGTGCACAAAGCTTATAGTCTATGAGGATGAGGGGTGACACAAGAACTTACAGTCTATGAGGATGAAGGGGTGACAAAGAGAGCTTACAGTCTATGAGGAGAGGGGTGACACAAGCTTACAGTCTATGAGGCTGAGGGGGGACACAAGAGCTTACATCTATAGAGAGGAGGTTTACACAAGAGTTTACAGTCTATGAGGATGAAGGGGGTGACACAAGAGCTTACAATCTATAAGGAGGTAGAGGTGACACAATGAGCTTACAGTCTATGGGATGAGGGGTTGACACAAGAGCTTACATCTATGAGGAGAGGGGGTGACACAAAAGCTTACATGTCATGAGTGATGAGGGTGACACAAGAGCTTCAGTCTATGAGGATGAGGGGGCGACACAAGACTTACAGTCCATGAGATGAAGGGGGTGAACACAAGAGCTTACAGTCTATGAGGATGAGGGGTGACACAAGAGCTTACAGTCTATGGGATGAGGGGGTGACACAAGAGCTTACAGTCTATGAGGATGAGGGGGTGACACAAGAGGTTACAGTCTATGAGGATGAAGGGGTGACACAAGAGCTGTACAGTCTATGAGGATGAGGGGGCACACAGAGCTTACAGTCTATGACAGTCTGTGTTAACATTAAAAGTGTGTCCTGCACTTTTTGTTTTACATAACAACCTTTTTCCACAATAGAAAGATGCAATGAGAACAGCACAATATAAAACCTGATACAAATAATAATTATCCCAGCAATAGCTGTAAAGTATTCACTTTAAGAAAAAGCCTGAAGTCTGCTTCTCTCCATATCTCTGATGTAATTTTGAATCTGGCAGTTTCCAGGTGTCATGACGCAGTATAATTTATATATCTTTTCAACATTCCCCAGAGGACGACACCCGACAGACGACAACTGGCGGTGAAATTATTGCTGAAAAGGACAACTTAACAAAAATATCCCTTCTTTAAAGCATTCCCTTCTGTAGCTCCTATGTGTGATCCTTCTGCCGGAGAGACATAAATTACATCTCCGTACTTCACAGCGAGACGGTCGGCTTATTTACCTCCAAGGCCCCAGTGTCAATATGTTTGCTGACTACAGAGCATGCGAATGTCACATATCATATAATTGGCATGAATTAAAGGAGGAATCCTCAACCCTTATCTAAGACTTTTAACATATGCTGAATAATGTGCATCTCATCCCACCACAGAGAGGTTTATTATATGGGGCACTACTATTTCTAAAGATGAAATCAAGTTGCATTCCACTTCCTCCACTAGTTGGAGCTCACTGTATACCGTTGTGGTACAGGAGCTCCCCCTAGGGGTGGCTGCAAGCTTGTAAAATCTTTTGTTTGTTTGACACTTTTTCTTCTATAGAATGATTAACTACAGAAAAATGCCCTTTTCCCTTAGTCAGGAAATAATAGTTCTCCTTATGGAACTTTAAGGCATGTGAGACTTATAGCCATTGACACCACCATGGGATTCTGGGAAATAAGCAAACTATTTTCCAAGGTGGGAAATGGAAAACATGCCTCTTTTTGCTACCTTGTAGGCAGCCCCTAACACCAAAGTATGACCTACAAGAAGCCTAATAACATGATGAAGCAAAACCAATATATCCTTATTTCAGAACGAGCACTTCCCAACTGTAGATACCACTGTTTCAACATGGTTGGGTCTCTCAGTAGAGTGGAAAACTGGTTTGGTTGATGAGAAGCTTTTGACTAGAGTCAGGGAGTAGGTTCTGCACCTTAAAAAACATATTTGCATATTTTCCAGAATCCCCTATGTGAGCATCAATGGCTTTAATTCTTCACATGCCTATAATGCCACATATATTGGCAAAGTCTCCATAAGGAGAACACTTACTTCCAGACATATGAACAGCCTCTCCCTGAGTCAACCTCAGTTCTGAGGAGACCACAACAGTCGAAAACTGTCTAAAGTTGGGAGTCTGTTTTCTTCAGAATAGATTAACTGGTTTGGCTTAATCGCACATCATTTCTTAGGCTTTTGTGGTCACGCTTGGTGTTAGGGGGCTGCCTTACAAGGTAGCAAAAGGAGCATTGTCTCCATTTCCCCCTTGAAACATATTTGCATGTTTCCATCTCCACTTCTGGGACCACTTTTATGCTCCCTGCACTTCTGCCCTGGTTCATTCACCTAATAGTTGAAATCTACCTCCATTACAGCATTGCTGTATAATATCTCCATAAGCTCTGCTTTATGTTTACAGAGATAGAGTAGAGCACTCTCTTCCCTCTGTGATGATGTGTGGGAGACATCCACGCACTCACCGCCCACCAATAAAACATAAAGTTTGCTTTGCTCTTTGAGGTGTGACCATTACACTATATATGTTACATTTTCAGTAATTTCAATTAGAAAACAATTGATCGTGTGTAATATACATCTAATTTTTAGTTATAGTAGCCCATTAACAGATCCCAGAAGGGCCCAAGAGTACTCAATGGACTTCACTGATTACTGTTGGACATCTGTCCTTCATATGGAGGCTTAGTTTACATGTTAACTTAACCTTAGGGGCCACAGTTACAAAGTGGCTTTGGAAAACTATGGCCTCAAAATGAACAACATTAAAACCAAAGTCACAGGAACACATCTAAGTGTCACCAAACACTTAGATATATTTGACCAGACCCAACCATCTCATGCCTATGGAGATATCTTAGTTTGGCATAAAGGGGTCCTCTTTTTATTTGGTTTAAACAAGATTAGAAATAATGGAGGGCAATCACACGGCGTTGGGGGGGGGGGGGGTGTTCCATCTAAATTCCCTGTCACCTGTGTGAGCTTAGCCTAAAGCCAAACCCTAAATACCAATGTATGCAAATTTGAAATATTTTACTTTTTACTCCCACCAAACATTTTTTGAAATTGTTCACTTAAAGCCAGTCATAAAATGTGTACAATGTGGTCTAAACTTCCTTTGCATGACTACTCTCACTACTTTGATGCATCATTTGGCCCTCAAATTCAATTTCAGATACTCACACACCAACCACAACTCATCTTAAGTGGGTGAAGGGGATTTAAAAAGCTATATGGCTTCAGGGGTGGGGGTTGCTATTAAAGAAATATCTTTACTTACCTCTTTCAACGCTCCCTTCACGGGGCGCATCGCCGTCCAGTCTCTGTTTACAGAGCTGGCAATGATGTTCCAACCACTTGTGGCAGCTGGAAATATATTTGCATATTTCCCATAATCCCCTAATGGAGGATCTTTTTCGTTAAGTTTCGTTACACCTACAAGGCGGCCTTAATGGCAAAATCTCTGTGAATAGACTGGCAGTGACGTACAGCACTGTGGGTAACAGGAGCCCCAGAGGAGGTAAGTATAAAATGTTTATTGTTTTATTCGCTCCCCCATCCGCTTCCAAAGCTATATAGCTTTTTTAAAATACTTGACAATCCCTCTAAGTTTATCATTTTGAAGTGCGTTGGGATTGCAAACTCATCCAAAATATCATGGAGTTTTGTGCTAGACATTAGTTATCATAGTATCATTGCAATCTTCATGTTGTTTGATGTCATCGGGCAATGGATGTCCTGATTGATTGCTCATGTATGAAAACACATGTGGGGAATACAGATGTACTTCGCTTTGCAGGCTTAGAAAGAGTGGAACTTCATCCCTCTGGCGAGATCGTTTGCATACTTTATTGAGACAGGTGTCTATGGGTCGCGTGGCCTCAATATCGGTATGACCTAAGTATTCTTTAGGTTACTACTCGTTGATCCTTCCTCCCACTTTTCTTTTTCTCCGTTTACTTTTCCTTGCCTGGTCTAACGTGTTCAATATGTACTTTCTTTAGTCCCGTTTGATTGTTGGGTAACCCCTCATTCATACTTATATATTCCGTACAATTAGCGTAAACATTGATAGTTAAACCACAGTAAGGCATGTTCTACGAGGGCTTCGATATGGCAAAATAGAAGGTGTAATCCAGTTTTGGCGTCTATGATTAATGATTGTTTTTAAGCTCTGTGCTAACCGTTTTGGTGTTATGTCCTTTGTAATTATGGATATTCGTTAGTTTCACTTGTATTAAATTGTATTATACAGTGGACCCGACATTGGGGTTCATCTACTAAGAGTCGCGGATCGCAGTTTCACCGAACTTTGTGGTGAATATACAGCTGCACCGGAATTTTGAGCACGAAATCCTTTTTTGTCAGGTGGTCGGACGATCCAACTGACGGACTGAGCACCGATTAACTTTCAAATTGTGTGGCAAGCCCAAGCGCTTAAATGCAGCACAAAAAGATGGTGAACTCTGTTGGACCTAAGCGGGTGAAACGACACATGCAGGATATGGGTGCAAAATTTTGTAAATCACGGCACAGCAACATGCAGTTTCAGTGAACTCCAGCAGCCGGTTATGTAAATGTGCCCCACTATATACAAAGTTAATTTCCATGACGTGCGACGTGGGTATTTGAGGAAGCCCTCCCTGAGGCGCACTCCAAGTGCGAAACGGACCGTAACCTGTGCCGTGTTTGGAGTCCCCCTTGCCCTTCACTGTGATGAAATAAAAATGATGGATGTTTACCGAGAAGTGCCACTGCTCTTTCCTCTGTTTTTGAGTGACCACCATGTACCCTAGCCAAACAGAGATCCAAACAGAGATGCCTAAGGATTATCTAAATGTACAAAATTGGTGCAATTTTATTGCAAATTTCTCAATAATTGGGATCGTGTGCACTACAGTTAAATCTCTATGGATCTTTGGAGTTCGCTTAAAGAGGAGTATTACTCGTTTACACTCCTGAACTTCATTCTGGGCTATAATAACCTCCCATTCCTTACACATCCATGTTTTCTCTGTGTCCTATTGTTTTGAGGCTGTCCCACATCGTCTCATAGCCGCAACCTAAACCATATAATAATACTATAAATGACATCATGGTGTGTTCCAAGGGGAAAACAGGTTACCCCAGATATATTCACATGGGTCTGATTTCGCTTGTCCTGTGAACTACGAGTTACACCAGTGATTTGTAATGTTGTCTCATCAGGTTCAGTCTTTCTCTGGGTGTAGCTGCCATCAATGTGTGGAATGTGTATGGGTTCATTCTTAATTCTTCACGATACTAGAACAGGTTAAGTCGCTGAAAATCAATGGCACAATACACACTGCGGTATTATGTAATGTGTTATTACAACTTTTACATGTATTAACCTGCTAATGACTCATAAACTGAGGCTGTTATGCGAGATAATTAATGCTCATTCATGTGTCTAGGTCAATGGGATGAAAGAAAGTCTAGTGTGAACATGTACAATGCATATATAAAAGGGTAATGTGATACAGACGATTAGATAATGTGGGGTTACAGATATTATTCTTTGTATCCACACGAATGGGGATTAGTACATGATCATGTGGCAACCCCTATAGTCATGGGAAAGGGGCCCAGAATTTCATATGAAAGGAGCACCAGTGGCCCTTGACCTGACCGTGCTCCATACAGGGGTGGTCCCAAGTTTAGAACTTGCTTTAGTTTTACTTATTTCTCTAGATCACAGGGTCGCTTTCTCTCTCGGAGGGGGGTCTCAGTAGATGGACCCTCATCAATCCGCTTTATGGCCCTTGAGGAATACTTGTAACCTGCGACAACCCCTGTGGGGCTTATAGGGCACTTATCTCCTGCAGTGTTTAGGTCAGCAGTTTTCCATCTTTATTAGAGATCAAATTAAATCTTCACTGGTTCACAGATTTGCGACAATTTGGTGATGATCATGAAATGAATCAAAGTCAGAATATTTTCTGATTCGCTTCTGACTATAATCTTGTTTACGCATAATAGAAGTCTACCAGATCTTTAAAATGTCCATTGAGGGTTTCTTTTATTTTTTGATTTGCACCGCATCTTTAAAGAGGACCATATAAAATGCACTAGGAGCTGTTTTACTACAGTAAGCAGCTCCTGGTGCTACAACAGATGTAGCAGTTTAGGCTACATTCACAGGATGCGCTCGAGAGGAGCGGGATGAGCGCTGCTCACCCCCCCCCCCCCCTCTCCATAGGAAGATACAGCGCACGTGCGCCGTATCATGGGAAAGATAGGACATGTCCTATCTTTTCCCGGGCTACGGAGCGGTACGGTGCTGACTGTGCTACTACCGCTCCGTCAGGGCTGTGAGCCCTAAGTGTATGGGGGACGTATATTCGGCCGTATATACGTTGGCTGTATATACTTCGCCCATACATTGTGTGAATGTAGCCTTACACTGCTAGTGTTATCAGAAACCTCCGTGCTGTACAGTAGAAATGGTGGATGGTGATGTAAGAGTGGGGCGTTATCATGAGGGGGAGGCACTAGGAGGCGGTGACTGCCACATGAAGCCTATGCAGGTGGAGGGGAGGTCCGGGGGAAGAAGCAGATCCTCGGACCGCCCTCTCATGATACGCCGACCTCTTACAAGCGTAGTCCGACGTTTCCATTGTACACGCGGGCAGTGTCTGCTAGCTAGCGTTATCGGAGGTTTCCCATAACGCTAGCAATGATCTCTATCTGTCCATGAAGTAACGCCCTGTCAGGATCTTGATCTTATATTCATGAATATTATATAAGTTCCTGGTGACTGTTCATGGACAGATAGAGATCACATGACCCTCATCTGCAGGCCATTTTATAGTCAGGAATGTCCCGTTGATGAGGTAAATACAGGAGGCTTCACTTTACATATCAAATGTTTCACTATTGTCCTTTATATACCATTTATTTTTATTAAAAATCTTCATTCTATAGCTCCATCATATTAGAGTTCTTTATGGAACATGGGGGACATATAGAAACAATATATGATGTTACAGAGCAATAACATTTTCAGTATGGCACATGGAGTGAAGGCTCTAATCCCAAAGCTTACATGTCAGCATCTCTGATGGTCCAGTCAATACGAAACTTTGCATCGTCTAGCTCATTCTATTGACAGGAATCACATTCACTCCTTTAGGTCATCGCAAGGGGGAATAGGAAGCAAAAGGTCAGTTAAATTCACACCACCTTTGATGACACATATTATACGTGCCAATGTTTCTTGGAAATGTAAAGAGAAGGTGGTTAAACATGTTGGATTCACATACCGGGATCTTTTGGTTTTCCGGAAGTTACGCTGCTGCCAAGGTTACCAGAAAGTGGTCTTTCCTCTTTCATTGGAGTGAAATCAAGAGTGCATGTGAATGGGAGGGTCAGAAGGAATAGCTGCCAGCCAGTTGAAGGTTTAGGTTGTGTGCCTAATAGTCTGACTACTAGAACCCAGGTTTTGGCCACTTTGCCTCATTTTTGTTATGTGTGTAAGTTGGGGGCCTCCTGTCTTTTACCTTATCAGCCGGACATTCCTGTCCATAAAATGGCCGCAGATGGAGGGTCATTTGATCTTTACCTGCCAGGACCTTATGCTAGTGTTCATGATATATAGATTAAGGTCCTGCAGGAGATTGCTCATTGACAGATAAGATCACATGACCCTCCATCTGCGCCATTTTTATGGTCAGGAATTTCGGCTGATGAGGTAAAAGACAGGAGGCTTCACTTTAATATCAAAAAAGCAAAAAGCAGAACTATTACTAGATCTATATTGGTAAATTACCCAATATCCTGCCCCCCACACACTTACACATATTTAAAAAACATGAGGTAAGTGGCCAATCCCTTTAAATTAAATCTCATATCAGTTCCTATAGCCATTCAATGAGAATCCTACATAAACCAATGTATTTTACAGAATAAAGAGAACTCTGGCCCTAAGTCATACTCAGTCTATTATGGCCACAATCAAAGACCTATTTATCGATGATTTTTCTGCGTCAAATTCTTACTTACTAGCTGACAAACCAGAATTGTCTGGTATAGTCCTAAAGCGTCTCCCTCTGGCACTCTTTGTACTCGGCTGCTGACTATCACTCCCGTCTCACAGTCGTCCCCGCATTTGTGCACCTGATTCTCGGCTTGCTTGTACATGAGATTGGCATTATTCAGCCTCTGAATGAGACTAAAGAATCATGATGGAACAGCTTGCTCAGTAGGGCAAATAGTCCATTAACATAATAAGTTAAACTTGCCCCGGAGCATTTAGGCAGAGACATTATTTAACCATTCAGCAGAGGGAATTATACTGTTTTGAATGTGCAAAATGAGCGTTATCTAATGAGAAGGTCCGCTGAAAGTCTTCAAAACAATTGGCCGGGACGAAATAAAAAAGATTTTTTCAGTAAGTATTAAGGTTCCATTCATATCTTTATTGGATCCTGACGTTCCCGAAAACGTGTCCAAAGTTTTGTATCGTCTTGTGCATTTTGTGCAAATTGAAAGCAGAAAGCATTGATTTCCCCAGGAAATAGCAGGCCATCATTCATCTCTATGAAAGTAGACCACCATAATTAGCCGTCATGTTTTCGGCGTGGCGCGGACTGTTTTGCATACCATTCACAAATTAGCAGATTCTAATCTAAATTCCTAGCATATGCCTCCCGACTACTGGCAACTGGCGAAGGAGCCGATGAGGATTTTGTTATTCAAATGCCATTTTGGAAGAGGGATTTGGGGTTAAGGGGTGGATTGGGTTTAATGAAAACATAATATACTTTTCTTTGGCCCCTTCTGATTTTTTTTTGAGTCGGGAACCGGTAAGATCAACAACAGAGCAGATGACTGGTAGGAGCCAAGGGAGAACAGATCGTTGCCAGTTACTACTGCCAAATACTTCCTCCTTATAGAAGCCGCAAGAAGGGAGAGTAATGCAAATTTAATAGGAAAGATTTATTTTTAAGTGAGGCAAGAAATTTGTTTAAATCAAGTTATGTTATTTTTCCTATAATCTGCCATGTCAATATCAATTCTTCATAGCCTCTTATAAGGCGTTCAGAGGGCAGAGTCAGCGACATTGGATTTGGATTTGGACATGTCCCATCAGCACCTTTCCATGAAGATAAACTGCCAGTAGAGGTGACCGACAGTAACTTAATTTTGCCCTTCTGTTATTGGAAGATGCCCGAGCTTGGGCTGAGCCGACCATACGGGATCAGAGGAATAGCTGTCTGCAAACTAAGTGTTAGCTTCATGTACTTGTCCATGTGGCCAGACGTGTTGCTGTGAGCCACGATCCGAATGGAGAACAGCGTTCACCCCTCCTCTCTCCATAGGGAGTGGAGAGCTGCATCCCAAATCCAGGCAAGAATAGGGCCTGCTCTATCTTTTGCGGTCCAGCCCCCCCGGTTTAGACATGCACAATTCATCTCAATGGTGGCCATGAGCTAGTTGCCATTTTTGGTCTAGCTCACAGCCGCCATTTTCAGATGTGTGCTTGGAGCCTTAGGCAGCATTCACTTTGTGCTTAAGCAATCCATTGTAAGGATAGGTACGGAGGAATCCTAATGTGTCCTTACAATGGAGGGCTAAGACCCATCCCACTGTATGCACATACAGTAAGATAAGTTGTCTTGTTCCTTTCCCTTTCCCTGCAACCGGTGATTGGCTGCTGCCGATATTCAGAGAGTTTCCCCCAGTGATGTCGCTGTCTTTATATGGACGTGACATCTCTAGGGCCTCATTGTGTGTATGTTCGGTGGAGCACAAGGGAGGATGCAATACTTTGCATCTATTCCCCATTTCCCTCCATGACCTCCGCTCGCGGATGGAAGATGTAACTTGTGCATCTTTCCATCCTGTGTATACGCATGAAGTATACTAGGCAGGCAGAGGTAAAAAGATGGCCCCACCTGCCAGATTACATAACGCTCATGTATATGCTCAGTGTATACACAGAGCTTTCCTGGGTCATGCCTGAGAGTACACAGAAGATGCAATATGAATGTTGCTTTGACCTACATCTTTCTATAGTCTATACAAAAAGGGCAAATTCAAATAAGGGCCACATTAGCCAAATGGCCAGGTTTAAAGGGCCTATAGTTGTATTCTCCTCTTAGCCATTCCTAAATTGTACTCTTTCAAAACTCCTGACATCCAACTGACTTAACCATCACTGGCTGGAACATTGGAGCATGGAGGAGTGTTGAGTCACCTTATGTGCTGGGGTCATTGCAGGTCCTGGGGCAGGAGCTCCAATGAAGATCCTATTCTGGCTGTGTTGGTGCTGCATCTAAAACCCAATTAAGGTCAGAGGTCACATAGAATGAGTAGTGGGCAAATTCAGCTAGTGGGCCTTGAGTTTAAAGGCGGTCTACCACTGCCCCCAAACATTGTAAACGACTTCTCCCGGGTTGTAATGTTGTAATTGGTTGTTTTATTATTCTTGGCCAATGGCTACTAACCTTCCATAGCTTTTTTTCCAATATGAGGTTGTTGGTGCACATGGGGTGTAGTCAGAAATGGATTTATTTCCTTTCCTTCCAGTCCTGATCACTTTTAGTAGTTTTTTTTCCCCCTGTGGCAGTATTTTAGGCTACATTCACACGAAGATGAGTGCTCCAAAGTTTTCACTGACCCATTCATTTCAATGGATCACTTTGTCCCTTACAAATATCCCGTATTCATAATCAGGAAAATATATAGCCACCAACACGCAATGATACATCAGGGGGCATGTAGTAGCATCTTGGATTTTTTTTGGTACATGCCTAACAATACTAACAATAGTGGTCAGATGTGTACTTATGAATCATGTCGATAAGGAAGTCAAATGATCTCAAAAGATAACTGTCCTTAGCTGGTTCCATGTAGCCCAGTGGCAAGTGAAACCATGTGGCGCCATACAATACATACATACATACATACTGGGCCCTAATAATTAATACTGCCACACAGTGCTGCATAAAACACAAGTTCGTACAAAAACTAATACCGCAATACTGGCTCACATAATAGTCCCTTTACACAGTACAAAGACTATGACCCTTTTCTGTTGACAGCATCTACTACTACCTTTTTATAGATCTCTCTCAGTCTTGTTCCGTCAATACGTAAACCTGTGGACCATTTCAACGGCCTGGAACCTGAACTTTGTATAGTTGAACGCCGAAAAAAAAAACATTATCTACTGGTGCTCTGCTACATCCCAATTTCAGAAGCTTCCAGAGCTAAATCTTCAACCATAAGTTAACCTTTGCCTTTACTAGAAACAGAAGAGTCTTGACCTCTCAGAGATCCAACTTAATCTATCAGAATATACAGCTATAGGATAATATCTTGAAAGTATGGGACCGTGCAGAGCGCACTCCATCCCCTATCACACACGCGATTCTCCCTCCTCCAGCCCTTACAGTATACCAGCGGGTAGTAAAATGTTTTATAAGGCCTAGAAAACAGCCGCATGAAAGGCTTTTACTGACGACGAACAGATCGCTGCTTCAAAGTTTTTATATCTGTCGGAAGAAAACAATAGTGATTAAAGCTCATTGCATGCAGCGTGTCGATTCATGGGTTTCACGTGACTGACTGCCAACTCTACCAATCACGGATTAACCCATTTAGGGCTTGGCCCCGTAAAACTTAATAGGCCACGTACTCACTTTTTTGCCTGCTTTTATTTATTTGTGACTTTATTTATGACAGTCTCCTCCCTTCAAGTTCACAGTGTGTTAGTTCCCTGAGCTAGAACTGAATATAGATGTGAATTGTGACTTTTTAAAACATTTTGCACAAAAATATTGTTCGTCGTCGGCTGTATGCTATAAAGCTTAGAATAAAACTGAAATGTGTAGGTCCCCGATCTACAACCTGGGACTATCAAGCAAGCGTCGGCCCAGAGCTGCTGGGGGGGGCCCATATATATGTTATATGGAACTGCACTGGGGATAAGGGGGCTGTATCTCGAATCCATAGAGTGAGGATGGGCTTTATATAAAATAAACCATGAGGGGGCTGTTTTGTTATTGATAAACTATCGGGATATTTTTAGGGAATCAGGAGACGGTTTTAGTTTCAGATTTTTTTAATGCGCCCTGTTAGTTCACTGCAAAGGGGCCCACTGATGCTCTGTCGCTCAGGGGGGCCTACTGAATCCTGGAGCACCCTTGGTATGAAGTAATTCTTTAAGAAAAACCTTAAAACTGTTTTATTCCTAGTGCCGGCCTAGTAAGGATGGCACATGGCTATGTTTTTTTTGATTTCTTATGATATCAATGCTTCCGGTAAATTTACAATCTTGTTTTGTCTGCCAAGTTTATGGAGTGGTTTCCTCTTCTATCTGTAGCGTAGAGTTAGAAAGACGTGGGATAAATCCTGTCTTGATATTTTCTGGTTATTTACATGGTAATTATGTTGATTTTGTCTGATTTGCATAATCCTTTAATATAGCGTTTTGAAATAGACCCATAACAAGGGCAATCGCGTTCTGAACATACAACACATAGATGGCTGGACTTACAGGAACGAGCTTTCAGTACTTGCATATAATAGATAAGTTCTGGGTGACACTTTATAGTTATGGTGTAGAATAGAATGTTACCGAGTCCATTCCTTATGAACTGTAATCTACGTGGTTATTTGGTAGACAAAGTGGTTTGTGGCCTATATTGGTTTTAATTGGTTTAAGCAGACTGTGTACCAAGAAGGGTTAGTGAGTCAAGGTCCACACCTCGCTCATTCTACTAAAGCTGATACCCACAGCCTCCACTGGGAAGTCAGTACTTTACTCATTTATCATTAGCGCAAAAATATGTATTGATTCACTCCCCTACTGGCAACTCAAGAACCCAAAATTTTTAAAAAAGCATGTAATTTATCGTGTAGAGGCTGAAAACCTTTAAGACCCTTTTAAAAATCCCAAATAAACCAATCCTAATAGAGGTTGAGCAGACTCCTTGTATCAATCCATTATACCAAGGGAAATTTCTGCTTTAAAAAGCTTTTCATGATGACAAATAATCACTTAAATGTGGCCTGAGTACCCAGTCAGCAGAGGAGAATGTTCAATGTTCACGTCTAATATCATGTGTTCTCATTAGTACTACGAGGTCACTGACTGACTGCAGGGGTGCTCCTAGTAACACTTTGGAATAACCTCCTAAATTATTCACTTTTCCCTAGTAACGCAAGGACCAAATAGAAATGTTTTCACCATAATTATTTATAGATTTAATATAAGTTCATTATACTGTATATTATATATAATATATATATATATATTATATATATATATGCTGACTCATTATGAATAAGAGCCAACAATAACTTAGTGTACTTTTGTCGGCTAATAAGTGGGCTCCCGCGGCAATGACTCTTAATGATGTCCTTAATTACATGTTATTTATTAATCGGGCTATCAGTGATTAAAACTTTTTAATTGCATCCAATATCCCAAAACGAATAATTAACGGCCAACAATAAATATATGTCCTAAAAAAGAAGCCCTCATACGTATCTTTAACAGAGAAATAAAAATCCATTACCTGTACTTTTTTTAGAACATATTTTTATTGAATTATTTGTTTTTCTTATTTAATAACTGGCCCGGACATTTTCCTTAGCAACGCTGCATTTAGTAGAGTTGCTAGGTAGCTCTGTATTTAGTCTGGCATAACATGTCCTTGTATGATCAACCTCGAACCCAATCTGAGAACAATGTGGCGTATTTAACTATGGTCCTTGGATCGCATTTTCCCGTCGGACTTCCGGACATTTTCATGTGACTGGATTGGGGTCGGGCCATCGGACGTTCCGACGATTCGGAATGAGTGCGGATTTTTAACATTCATTTTGTCACTCCAATCACTTACATGCAACCAAAAGAAGAAGTGAACTCCAGTGGCCTGAGCGAGAGCGGTCAACAAACAGGATATCTGGCGCGACGATATTAGTGATGGCGGCACAGTGCATTCCAGTCGGACATTACTTCAGGTGACCACTCCTGCGGCCATGAGTAGTAAATGTGGCACCAATACCTATTTTATAGATTACTCAATCATATTTTTTGACTTTAACAATGGATCAAAAGCTGTTTCACTACCCAATGTTGTTTTTTTATTGTGCACATGTAGATTTCATTATACATCTTTTATGTGATCTAAACCTGATGATAACCTTGTTCAGTCGAAACGCGTTGTTTTAACCTACTGATCTTATGAATAAATACGCTGAAGTTTCTGAACTGTCGCTGCTCTGTGGATTTTCGGCTTTGCCTGCATGTCCATCAATTGTTGCACTGGAGAAGCAGAAATATCCTGTATTGAACTAAACTTTGTCAGTAAAGCAAATATAATTTGGTGAGTTAATTTGACAACTTTATTCTTGCTAGCTTTGAACATACCCTGGCTTTTAGTCACAGTTCCCTGGTATGTTTTAAGTGTTTTCCAAGTTGGATTGCAACGCTTTCTAAATTTTATAACGCTGTCGTTGTACTTTTTGGCATTCTGAGAAGCACAGATATTTGGTGAGAAACGTACGAAGCGAGCACAGCATCTGTCCCTCTAGATATAATTATTTGTATTATGGGAGAACTGGTTTGGCACGCCTTCACTTTCCCTCCCTGGTGTGAAATCCATTCCCAATGACAATTAGTGAGTCATGTATTTTAGCTCCTAGTTATTAACGTGCATGTAATAGGTTTTATATGGTATTCTGTATAATGACTCAGTTCACGTTGTATATTCTTTTGTCAAGTTGCTGGGTGTGGTGACGAGAGATGACAATGTTGGTGAACGCTTAAATATTTGCAGGTTTCAATTTTTGGTTAAATATAGATCTAATTGTATTTTTAAGATTAAATTAAATTACTGATTCGATAATGCAGGGGAGCAGCTAGATCCTCATGGACCTGAAGCTGTACCTACGCTGGGTCCTACTACAACCCTGAGTGCTGCTGGCCCAATCTGGAAGGTGTACGACACACTATGGGGTAATTTACTAGGGCCCGTTCGCGCTTTTCCCCGACGTGTTACCCTATTTCGATTTGCGCCATTTCCCCTGATGCCCCGGGATTTTGTGCGCACACACGCGATCGGATTGTGGCGCATGGGCAATTGGCAGCACGCACCGGACAATCAGGGCGTGTCCAACGTAAAAACCATGGATTCGGTAAAACTGTCCGCATTTTAAAACAAAATCGTTTGCGGAAGCTTTGCCTTACTTCACTCAGCAAGCCCGAGTGAACTCCAGCGCGTTGCCCTGCTTTTCACGCAGCATGCAGCGTCACCTGGTGATGGACGGCGGAGAACTACCTTAATAATACCCGTCAGGACCCGAATCCAGCGTAGAGACGCAAACCGCTGGATCGGCGAATGGTACAGGGTAAGTAATTGGCCCCTTAATGAGTCCACTCTCAAAAATGTGTGCATTTTACATTCTAGAAGGTAAGTGTACCGCAACAGAACTGATAGTAATGCAGCAGATGGCATCTCGGCCACACACAGATGACTGTTCTTCCCATTTGGTACAGAGCTGTTGATGACCTTCCTAACCTTCTCCATCCTTTACACTGCGCCCAAAAACAAGCCACATCACCTACATATGGGTCCACTTGATACCTCTTTTACCCACCACATGGCTCCTAATCAAAATACCCCTCCAGTGTCAGAACGGTGTTTCTTATGCCCACCAAGAAATTTCATTTGGGGGCCCACTCTCCTTATTCCCTAGGAAATTACTCTTGCAGCCCCAAATTGTGTTGTTTCTTGATGGAACCTTCTGGGGTTCACGTATTGAGTTTGAGCCAGGGTCCACCGTGCATCCTCGTACTCTGGTGTTGGCCAGTCCGACACTTCGCCCTCAGCATTTGTGCCCTCCACATATAATACCCTGTATCCCCTGTCTGTAAAAGACACATTTTAAAAACAAACGCTCTAAAATTTTTTATAAAAACTATTACCACCCACTTGTAAATAACCAGTGTCCTCAAATTATAACCCACTGAAATTCAAGAATAATTTATTAATTTACATTATTGGGGTTGTCTAATTACGTAACTAAGGGAATCTTCTGTTTCTTTGAAAGTTTACAGTTTTCCATATAACTTTCTGATCAATTCTCCCAGTTTTTCTAGATGTCTGATTCAGTCACTCGACAGACTCAAAGCTTCAATGTTAACTCCGTAGACTGTGACTCTGGCTTTTTAATAGCGCACAGCCTGAGCTGTCCACACTTGTGACACACATGACCATGGACAATTCCCATCCCACAGGAAGTAAGCAAAAATATCAATATGGTTGTTTAAAGCGGCCACATCGTTCATTCACGGCACTTAAGGCCAATAGGTTGGACTGTCCACAATTGGTTTATAGACTCACTCATGAGCAGTAAATGGCAGATGTGTTCTGTATAAAGCATTTACAACACTTTCCTGTAAGGACTTTGCATAGAGCCCTTACCCTACATCGACGTATTGATGTGTGCTAGTAAAGGAAGTTGTTAGAAAGTCCATCAATTCTAACCAACTTGCACTAGACAACTGACTGATAAATCTGTTGGTTCCAGTGCTTCTCTATGTTTAAGTGATGTGAAATGCTCTATGGCAACTTTTGGCCCCAAAAAAAAAAAAAAAAGTGCCCAAAAATGAGATGTGACTTTTTTCAACTTTTTGAGACAAATGGAGTAAAGAAAAAGCAATGAAAAATCCCCACACTTTTTCTTTGGGTATATGCGGCTCCCCCCCAGCTGGACACCCGACTACAGATGACCCCTAGTTACAGACGACCGGCCCCGCTCTGCCCCCGCGTGACCTGGTGAAGCGCTCTATATGTTACTTTAGTCCCCGCTTTGCAATGATCCAGCTGTAATGTTTTGTCTGTGAATGAAGCTTTATTTGTAATCCTTGGTCCCATTACAGCAAGAAAAATTTGAAATTATTTGTTCACTGGGACAATAAAAAATTGTGTCTGTGGGTTACATTATAAATTTGCCATGTTTCCCACTTACATACAAATCCATTTTAAGTAAACACCTGTAACATGGGGTTCAATGGAGCGCATCATTTTGGTATCACACATTTTTGCTGGTAGTCATTGAAATACAGTCTTATAGTTGGTGGTAGATCTAAAACAATCCTACAAGCACAAACCGAAATTAATCACACCAAATTAAACTATAATTCATATTTTAATATGCACAAAGCCATATTGTATCTATCTTTCCCGATCCATTCTTTAGGATCAGTGTGAAGCAGCTGGACTTAGTGTTCGAATCTTGTATTTATTTGTTTGACCTTAAACTTGAATAACATACGGATGAGTTACACACCACTTACACGACCAGGTGTCCACACCAGAATGCAGATTCTCCTTGGTGTCTATTGACTCCGCCAAGGATTTTTTCATATATTTGGAACCAAGAAAAAATAGTATGCATAAGCATTGCTGTGCTTTCTTCCACAGTGTATGTGTGGAATATGAGTGGCTGCCACAGTGCAAGCTCTGCCTTAGAAGTGTGAGGTATTGTGTATTTTGCTTTTTACCGTCCAGAGCGCGCGAGGAACATTCCAAAGCTGAAGTCACGAGCAGATTCATCTAACTGTTGGTGTATGTATTGCTAGTAAGGTTTTTTTGTTGCATGTAATTCATTAGTTCTATGCCACAGTATATGGTACGTTCATATAATACACAGCAGAATCACGGTATAGACATAGAGTTTGATCATAAGGGTGGTGTTACCATTGCAGTTAGATGTGTTCATGAATATACGGTTATCTGGATACATTGAGTACATTTGTAGTCAATACTAGTAGTTTACATCTTAGTGAATTTGTAGTATATGTGTCAAATTTTAAGCAGTGATCTCTTTGAATGGATTGTATTTGGCCTATATCGAACAATAAAAGCTTTATGCAGACACCTTTGATACTCTTATGTAAGATTCAGCTAGAGCTGAAGTTAGTGAATAATTCGCCATCTAAAGGTTAAGTTGGCAGAGGGGTCTTTTGAACTAGGGGTTGTCCTGTAAGTTGGGTGTTGCTTAATTCGTAGATGCCTGTACATAAACTTTCTATCCTGCTATCAGAAATTAGCGCAGGTAGCTTGGCTATGGCTCAGAAAATGTAGAAGAAATCTGTCCCGAAGAAAGTGACCAAAACTTATTGGTGGGCATACTGTGGGCACATTTACTTACCCGGCCAGTTCCGACCGCGGCGCATCTCCGACGCTGATCGGGTCCGTCGATTCCAACTAAGGTCGGTGCGCCCGATACACTGGGGGGCTGCGCCGGCGTCCGCGAGGATTCACCCTTCTTCCTGGTGCATGTAAGTGCTGATCTTGCAACAACAAATTCCTTTTTCAAATCGTGTTTTTTTTTTTTTCCGAATTCCGGCGGGTTTGTCCATGCCCCCGATTTTTGGCACGTGCAAGCTGGCGCCAGATGTGACACAATCCCCAATCGCGTGCACCAAAAGCCCGGGCAATTTAGCGGGCAAATTCGGAATGTTCGGGACCTGTGCCGAAAGTGCGGTGTTCAGAATCCCCTTAGTACATTGAGCCCCATTGATAGAATCTCGCCTAATTCTCACTGCCAGCGCTGTAATGATGGACATACTAAAGGCCTCATGGTTTCAGGAGGTATTCTGCTGCGGCAGAATAAAATTCCACCATTGATTCAAGCTGCAGTAATATGGACGTTCCGGTGTCCACACTAAACCCAACCATGTCTTCTCAGCTCCCACTTGTGAAAAACAACAAAACAGTAGCTGTGGCTTTACATGCCTTCTTCACCAGAAAACCATCCGTGGATAAGACATGTTAAATCTAATCTATGGAGAGATGGCATAATTTAATTTAAATTAATGTGGTATCAAACTAGAGCATCTATTAGCTTTCCACCAATGTATTTTTGGTAGATATTAGATTGGCAGAGTCTAAGTTTCCTGTCGCTGCCATAGATGTTTAAGTATTAGGTGTTCGTAAACTTGACCACCACTCCATTCACCTTCTCCTATAGCCACCGTTCAGACAACTTTACAACCATGCGCCGATCCAGATTTACATCCGTCCATTAAAATGTCCTTATAAGGAAGTGGTGCAATCACTCAGCCCTCTGTGCAGAGTCTTCATAAACAAGAAAATGTATCCTATTGTACTTACAAATACAGGTCTGATCCTCGAGTGATATCCCGAGAACTTAACATATTCCTAGTAAATTAATACAAATTATAAACATTGGGGAATAATCTTCCCAGTTATGTTCCTCCCAATCCCCTTTGTTCTTATCTTTCACTCGTCTTGGCCATTCCCTACAATCCATGCATTCTACTTCCTTTCAATTTCCCTTTTGGCAGCTTTTATTGCAAATTAATGTGGACAGAAAGACAAGCAATTAGGTTTACCTGACTGATTATTTTAGCTTAGTTTAATGCCCTGCAAAAATATAATATCACAAAGATGTACTAAATCACATCTGTCAATACTGGGAGTTTTGCAAACGGGAGCGTTCTATACAATATTCCTTCCTATACTGAGCCATCATTATTAAAGTGGTATTCACACAAGCAAGATTCTTAAACATACGCAGGATAACAAATAACACATTCTCTGAATTCATGGTTACTAACAAAATAACAGCATTTCACAGATATAATTCCAACCAATCAGTTTCTGTGTTTCCCATTTCAGTTGCCTCTTGTTTCGACCCATTCAGAAGTATCTTGTGACTTTATGGTCGCAGTCCATCTTGGCTTACCGCTGTGGAGTACTAAAACTGAGTAAAATTGTAAAGTACGGGGTTAAAAATTATTTTGCTTGTTACACATCACTAGGGCATTGACTTACCGGTCCGTCACAATCCCGCGGTGCTTGTCCATCGAGGATTCGGGTCTCCGCATTCACTAAATCGGCGCCCCAGAGTTTCCTGGCATCCGTCGCTTCCTGCGCCGAGGTCTGCCGGGGTTTCCACCTTCTGTCTTCCCGGTGCTGTAAGTTGTGTCTTGCGACACATTCGAATTTAAATCTTGCACGTTGTCCGAGATTCATCGGGTTGTCCGACGGCCACGGCCCCCGGAAATCGCGTAAACCCGACGAAAATGCGCGTCCACATACCCTTAGTAATGACCCCATGCTGTGTCCCACATATGGCCAGATTTCTCAGATTTTCTTATCCAGTGAAAATAAATCAAGAGACATAGAACTGATACAGCAATAGACTGCCAGTGGTGATAGTTTTCTCTCTAGTGTTCGACAGTGGCTACCTCATAGGACGAAACCCACTACCAGAAATCTACTTTTATGGTAGTGTGATGGTAGATTTCTCCTGCAGCCTCAACCTAAATTGTAATTGCCTGTCCATGTAACTAGGAAATATTAAAAACCTAGGTCTGTCCGATCTGTGGGAGCAAGCTACTCCATGTCCCAATAGCCCTCGCAGTGCCACCGTCCAAGCTCATTCCCGTTGTCTCCTTGGTGAGGCTCTGCATAGCTCATCGATGCAGATAGCATGCGTTCTTCACTACTGCTAGCACTGGAGCTGCAGAACTGCACATCTCAAGCTCCAAAATCCACGTGGGCACGACTTCATGCTTGAGCACACACTAGGACTGGCTGAGGACGAAACAAGGATGACTTGGAGGTGGTACCGCATAGCTAGCTCTGGGGCATGGATTAGTCTTGCTTCCTTAGCTCGTAGAGGCTAGTACACGCCCACCAGTAAGCCTCTGCATATTAATTTGCATATACAAGATAATGGTTTTTAAAAATTACCTCTCAATCCGAAAGGTTGAATGGCGGTAGTACTTGAATGTGGACAAATAGCTTATCTAGGAAATCTTTGAAATGGCGGTCAGGAGAGAATCATACCATCTGCATCTACCGTAATAGATAGGTTCTTGATAGGTTTCCTTAGGTCAAATCTATATTGTGATTGTCTCATTATGTATGTAACGTTATGTTGTCCCATGGAGGATAATCCAGAGATTAGCACCTTGAGCTGCTTTCCAAGCGGTAACTACTCGGTCCTTCAGATCTATAAGGTGTGCAGCTTCACTCGTTCCGCTGTGCTTGTCCTTGTATCCATCTCCCCAAGGTTTCTCATTAATCCCTTAAAGCTAGATAGTCCTGAGCTGGGACCTCAATTCACTGATCCAGGGGGACTGAATCCTAAGACCCCCACCTTTTTCCGAATGATGAGAGCTACAGACCGAGGTTAAACACTTCTGCTTTCTTCACAAGATTTTCCTGCACAGCAGGCTCGCTGCCACCCACCGTGCAGGAGACTAATGAGACCAACCCATCATTCCTCCAACTCTATGTTCTTATAAACGTGGGGTCCTAGAGATTGGACCCCTACCGATGTAAGTGATATGCCACACCTTATACTGGAATATCGCTTTAATACAATCCTCCTATACTTTCTGGGGTTGTTAGTCAGAACCTTCCATTCCGGATCAGGAGAAAAGTTGTATCTATTTGCGGTCTATTAGTCATCATCAGGACATACATAAACTTCCCAGAGCTCCGAGCTTTGCTAGTTTTCGGATCCCTAGTAGAGATGTGCGGCATTGAAAAACCCTGTATTAACGCCCTTCTTATAATTTACTGTGAAATGACACATAATAGTGGTGTCTTTCTTCTCTATGGACTTACTTTGTAATTGCATGTTCTTACAAGTGATTCCTGCTGCTCCACGCCAGTTGATCTTGAATTGTCGCCTTTTTTATGTCTTCTTTATCTTCATTGCATTGCATGTACATAAAGTCTCCCCTTTTCTACACGCTCTGTGAACTCGAGGCCCATTATCCCTGCGATCCCATATTACACAACAAAGATAATGCAGGGACTTATCATTAAAAGTCATTTCCTCTGCTTTAATTGGAGTTGTATATGTCTGTTAATTATATTGACACCTGCGAGGGGTCTGTGACAGTGATAAGGATAGCTGGCAACACACAAAACCTTTGAAATGCTGACTGCAGAATTTAATTGAATGATAGGGCATTAATTTTTACTCTGTTTTTTTGGGTTGTTCTTGATGTTTTATTTTGGCCAGCTTAGTATGTTCTAACTGATTTATTTATGTATCAGGCCAAAAAGAGATTATAGAATGGAATGAAAGACATTGATAACACTGATGATGGGTCAGTAGTCCATAGCTATATACATGGATAATACTGATGATGAGTCAGTAGTCCATAGCTATATAGATGTACAACATTGATGCTGAACGAACCCCCCCCTGCGTTTGCAGATAATGGACAGCAGTATGTCCGGCCTTGGCCCCTGAACCCTTTGTGAGGCCGATGTCCCCACCAGCAGTAGGGGTGACCCCTGTGATGAATTCTCTCCCCTAAGGTTCTAGCTGGTGAGGTCGAGGCAACGAGGAGGTGGCCGACATCTGGACCTTGATGTTCCCGTGAAATTTTGGGGCTGCACAGCTACGGACCCATACCTTGGTTAAGCACGGGAGAATGTTAAGGTGATAAATGGGTACTCCAAATACCAGGGCTGATAAAATATACCCCCGAATGGTGATTATTGGGAACTGTTGTCAGTCGACCAGATACGGGGTGAGGAGGTTGACAACTGGTAGTACCCCAATCTCACCGTAGGGTGGTGCTAGAGTGGCACACAAACATGTGCTGGAGGGCACTTAGGTGCTGAGACAGACCCGAGAGGATCCTGCAGCGATTTTCTGCCCGGGTGTGGGAGGATTAAACCGGTATTGTAGCTCTCTGCCTGAGTGCCACTTACTGCCCCGTCTCCCACTTCAGGAGTCTTTGGTCCCCCTACCAATCATAGAAGTGCCCTTTGAACGGATTGCAATGGATCTGGTTTGGCCCCATAGTCAACTCCCCAGGGGGCACCAATACATCCTAGTTATCCTGGACTACGCTACGCGGTATCCCGAGGCGATTCATTAAGGAACACCTCCTCCAAAAATATTGCTAGGGGCTTTTCCAGGTGTTCTCCGCACAGGCTCCCCAAGGAATCTTGACTGACCAGGGTACCCCTTCAGTCTAGGGTAATGAAGGAGATGTGCAAGTTACTACAGTAAACAGCTCCGCACCTCTGTATATCCTCAGACAGAACGGCTTGGTCGAGAGGTTTCAAGACCTTGAAGAGGGATGCTAAGAGGGTGGTCAGCAAAGATGGGAAGGACTGGGATTGTTTGTTGCCCTATTGATGTTTTGCCATACGGAAGTTCCCCAGTCCTCCACGGGTTTCTCACCATTTGAGTGCTTTTATTGGCCGTTCCCCATGTGGGCTTTTGGATGTAGCCAAGAGACCTGGGAACAGCAGGGACTCCCCACCGTAGTGTGATAGAACGTCTCCCTTATGCAGACCGCATAGCGGCGGTTATGCCCCTTGTAAAGGAGCACATGACAAGGGCACAAGGCCCAGTCTAGGGTCTACAATAGGTCGCCAGACTCAGGACCTTATACCCAGGCGACAAGTGCTAGTTATGGTGCCCAGCGTGGAGAGCAAGTTCCTGGCCAAATGGCAAGGACCATATGAGGTCATGGAGAGAGGGGGGAAGGTAACCTACGGGTTACTCAGCCGGGAGGAGGAACACCGAACAGATATACCACGTGAACCTCCTAAAGGCCATGAGGGAAAGAAGTCCCTGATGGCCATGGGAGTAGAGAAGGCATCTGTCTCCAAGAAGGGACACCGAGGTAGGTTACCCGATGCCAAGGTGCCTGAAGTACGGATCTCGGAGTCCCTCTCCAGGGCCCAGATTCAGGAACGAAGGAGTTTTGCTCCCAAATATGGAGGTGTTCTCTAAGTTACCGGACGTACTTCAGTCATCAAGCATGAACATCTAACCGAACCCCACATCCGGGTACACCAAAAACCTTACCGGGTCCCTGAAGCGCGCCGGCTTGCATATCCGAAGAAGTCAGGCAGATGTTAGACCTGGGGGTTATCGAGGAGTCTAAAGTGACTGGTCGAGTCCTATTGTGTTGATTCCCAAACCTGATGGTTCCCTACGGTTCTGCAATGATTTTAGGAAGTTGAACGAGGTGTCCAAATTTGATTCCTATCCATCATGCCAGGGTTGACGAGTTGATAGAACGACTTGGACAGGCTAGGTTCTTCTCCACCCTTGACCTGACGAAAGGGTTTGGCAGGTACCCCTGACTGACAGGGCTAAAAGAGAAGACCGTTTTGTTACCCCGATGGGCTTTTTCAGTACTGGTACTCCCCTTTGGGCTACATGGGCTCCCGCCACATTCCAGAGGTTAATGGATCTCGTGCTAAACTCACCGGAGTTATGCCTCGGCCTACTTAGATGACATTATAGTCTATAAGTAACGACTGGGAAGTCATCTAGCCAAAGTACAAGCAGTGGTAGACTCCCTGAGGGCAGCAGGCGGACAGCGAACCCCCAAAGTGTGCACTGGGTCTGGAAGAGGGCCCGTTACTGGGGTACCGTATTGGGCGAGGGGTCATCAAACCCCAAGTAAATAAAGTAGAGGGCGATCCAGCAGTGGCCACGACCTTTGAGCAAGAAGCAAGTGAGGCTTTTCTGGGCATGTGGGCTATTATCGCCGATTATCCCCGATTTTGCGACATAAGCGGCACCTCTGACTGACCTGACTAAGGGTAGCAGGGCGGTGGATGGTAAAGTGGGAGTGAAGAGGCTGAGGGGCGTTTCAGGACTTAAGACGGTTTTTGTGTGAGGGACCGATACTGATCACCCCTACTTCACCAAGACCTTTATTGTGCAGACTGACGCTTCTGACATGGGCTTGGGGGCTGTCCTGTCCCAAGTAGTGGAGGGTGAGGAACATCCTGTAACATTCCTGAGCCGCAAGCTCACACCTCCTGAAAAGAACTATAGTATAGTTGAGAGGGAGTGCTTGGCGATCAAATGGGCTCTGGAATCCCTGAGGTATATTTGGTAGGGCGACAGTTTACACTGGTGACCGATCACTCTCCCCTCACCTGGATGAGTCAGGCCAAGGAGAGGAACGCCAGGGTCACAGGTGGTTCCTAATGCTCCAGAATTTTAAATTCACACGGTGGAACATCGAGCAGGAAAATTGCATGGGATGCGGCGATGCCCTGTCCCGTACCCACTGTCTGATGCCAAAAGTGTTCGTCCCCACAGGGTCAAACAGAGGGGGAGGGTATGTGAGACACTGAAGGGGTTAACTGTGGATGGGCGGTATGTTTCCCCTAGGTTTTGCTTCTATGCAAGCCTTAGTGCTGAGGTGGTTTGTCCAGCACCTTGGACACAGGTGATGGGAACAGCCTAATTAGCCTGGATAAAATGACTCACAAGTGAGTGGGTGTGTCTCTCTGTGGAAGGAGGCTGAGAGGACACAGCTCGACCTGTGGGTCTGGAGCGCCACATGACTTTTGTTTAGTGTGAGCTAGTGGACTATTGTGTATAGTTAGCACCCTGACGGGTAGGTTTTCTTTTGTTTATCAAATACACTGAATGTAAAGGCTGGTTTTTATTTGCTGCAATAAACGCAGGCGAGACCTGTTTGGACTGTACCTGGTGTCCCTGTCTTGAACTGCATCCAGCACCCCGCTACCACGGTCTCTACTGGGCCAAATCTCCACAATGGATCCACTTGATGGGTCTGTAGTCCATAGCTATTACATGGATACTGATGAGGTTAGTAGTCCAAGCTATATACATGGATAACCTGATGTGGGTCAGTAGTCCATAGCTATTACTGGATAACACTGATGATGGTCTTAGTCTATAGCTATATCATGGATAACACTGATGATGGGTCAGTCTGTCCATAGCTATATACATGGATAACACTGATGAGGGTCAGTATCCATAGCTTATACATGGATAACACTGATGATGGGTCGTAGTCCATAGCTATATACATGGTAACACTGATGATGGGTCTGTAGTCCATAGCTATATACATGGATAACACTGATGATGGGTTGTAGTCCCATAGCATATACATGGATAACCACTGATGATGGGTCAGTCGTCCATGCTATATACCTGGATAACACTGATGGGGTCAGTAGTTCCATAGCTATATACATGGATACCCTGATGAGGGTATGTAGTCTATAGCTATAACATGATGCCTGAGTTGGAGTCATGTAGTCCATAGCTATATACATGGATAACAGATGATGGGTCTGTAGTCTATAGCTATATACATGGATAACACTGATGATGGGTCTGTAGTCCATAGCTATATACATGGATAACACTGATGATGGGTCAGTCGTCCATAGCTATATACATGGATAACACTGATGATGGGTCAGTAGTCCATAGCTATATACATGGATAACCCTGATGATGGGTCTGTAGTCCATAGCTATATACATGGATAACACTGATGATGGGTCAGTCGTCCATAGCTATATACTGGATAACACTGATGATGGGTCAGTAGTCCATAGCTTATACTGGATAACACTGATGATGGTCTGTAGTCTATAGCTAATACATGGATAACACTGATGATGGGTCTGTAGTCCATAGCTATAATGGACACTGTGAGGTGTAGTATCATAGCTAATAATGGATAACACTGATATGGGTCAGTAGTCCATAGCTATATACATGGATAACACTGATGATGGTCTGTAGTCTAGCTATATACATGGATAACACTGATGATGGGGTCAAGTCGTCCATAGCTATTACATGGATAACACTGAGGATGGTATGTCTGTAGTCCATAGCTATATACATGGATAACACTGATGATGGGTCTGTAGTCCATAGCTGTTACATGGATAACCACTGATGATGGGTCTGTAGTCCATAGCTATATCATGGATAACACTGGATGGGTCATGATCGTCCTAGCTTATCAGGATAACACTGAGGATGGGTCGTAGTCCATAGCTATATACATGGATAACACTGATGGATGGTCTGTAGTCTATGCTATAACATGGATAACACTGATGATGGGTCTGTCGTCCATGCTGCTATACATGGATAACACTGATGATGGGTCAGTCGTCCATAGCTATAATACATGGATACACTGATGGATTGGGTCAGTATCCATAGCTATATACATGGATAACACTGATGATGGGTCCTGCTAGGTCCTAGCTATATACCATGGATAACACTGAGTTAACGGGGGACAGTTGGCTGGTGGGAGTGGCGTACAGGGCGGGCACGATGTTGAGAGGGGAAGGGGGGGGTGGGGTGGGAGGGCGGAGGTTGGGTGGGGGGGGGGGTGGGGGATGAGGGAGGGAAGTGAGGACGGGGGGGGGTGTTGGGTGGAATGGGGGAAGGTCGCGGAAGAGGGGGAAACTGGGGTGGTAGGGGGGGGGGGGGATTATGGAGGGAAGTAGGTAGTGGGTGGAGATGTGTGAGGGGGTTGGGTTGGCTGAGGTGATGGGGGGGGTGGAGGATGGGCGAGGGGGAAACGGGGAGAAGGGGGCGAGGGGGGTGGGTGCGAGTGGTAGGGGGGTGGGGTGGGTCCGTGGGGGGGCTATCAGGGGTTGTGGTGGTGGTGGAGTGGCAGGGCATCGTGTGAGGGGGTGGGGGAGGCCGTGGTAGGGGCTGTGCCTGGTTGGCAGGCGGTGTTGGTGGGGGATCGAAAGGGTGGGGGGGGGGGATTGTGTGGGGGGGGTGTGGGAGGGAAGGGCCGGGTCTAGGCGGGGGGGTTGGGAGGGGGGGGGGGTGTGGTGCGGGAGGTGGTTGTTTGGCGGTGTGGGGAGGGAGTGGGGGAAGACTTCGGGGGGGGTGCCGGAGTGGGGTGGGGATGGGGGTGGGTGGGGGTTCGGAATGGTTTTAGGGAAGGGCGGGGCTAGGGTTTGGCGTGTGGTTTTGTGGTGTGTGGGTTTTGTGTGCGTTAAGGGGGGGGGTTTAGGGATGTTGGTCAGTATCCCATTCTATATACTGGATAACCCTGATGATGGGTCGGTTGTCCATAGCTAGATACAATGGATAACCTGATGATGGGTCAGGTGTCCATAGCTATATACATTGATAACACTGATGATGGGTCAGATAGTCCATAGCTTATATACATGGATAACACGGAAGTGGGTTCTGTAGTCCATAGCTATATTCCATGGAATAACACTGATGATGTGTCTGTAGTCTATAGCATATACATGGATTAACACTGATGATGGTCTGTAGTCCATATCTAATATACTGGATACACACTGATGATGGGTCTGTATTCTATAGCTATATACATGGATAAAACACTGATGATGGGTCAGTTCTTCCATAGCTATATACAATGTATAACCCTGATGATGGGTCATTAGTCGCATGCTATATACATGGATACT
>CM033645.1:195251370-195317222 GCA_019512145.1 Engystomops pustulosus | reverse complement strand
CATGGATAACACTGATGATGGGTCTGTAGTCTATAGCTATATACATGGATAACACTGATGATGGGTCTGTAGTCCATAGATATATACATGGATAACACTGATGATGGGTCAGTCGTCCATAGCTATATACATGGATAACACTGATGATGGGTCAGTAGTCCATAGCTATATACATGGATAACACTGATGATGGGTCAGTAGTCTATAGCTATATACATGGTGTGAGACACTGAAGGGGTTAACTGTGGATGGGCGGTATGTTTCCCCTAGGTTTTGCTTCTATGCAAGGCCTTAGTGCTGAGGTGGGTTTGTCCAGCACCTTGGACACAGGTGATGGGAACAGCCTAATTAGCCTGGATAAAATGACTCAGCAGAGTTGAGTGGGTTGTCTCTCTGTGGAAGGAGGCTGAGAGGACACAGCTCTGACCTGTGGGTCTGGAGCAGCCACATGATCTTTGTTTTAGTGTGAGCTAGTGGACTATTGTGATAGTTAGCACCCTGACGGGTAGGTTTTCTTTGTTTATTCAAATACCTGAATGTAAAGGCTGGTTTTATTTTGCTGCAATAAACGCAGGCGAGACTGTTTGGACTGTACCCTGGTGTCCCTTTGTCTGAACTGCATCCCAGCACCCCGCTACCACGGTTCTACTGGGCCAAATCTCCACACTATGGTGCTTCGGATTGCGGGCAGGTTCAAAAAGACATACACTGAAGGGCTTGCTACATCCTGCAACATTGCATGGCCTGGGGTGAAAGTGCAGGATAAAGCCAAGATGGAGGACTTTATTAAATACCTGCAAGAGGAGGCCAGAGCTAATCGCAGCAGCAGCAGGAAGAGTCCCTGGCTAATCGGCAGCTGCAGCAAGCCTGCTCCAGCAGCAGGAGGAGAGGTCCCGCAGCAGCAAGCCATGTTCCAGCTGCAGGAGGAGAGGTCCGCCAGCAGCAGGAAGAGTCCCGAGCCATGTTCCAGCTGATGATGGAGAAGTTTTCTGGCATTATGGCAGCACAGCAAGCGACGAATACTGAGGGGTCCCATACGGTCTACAAGGGTACCCGGTTGTCCAGCGTTCCGCACGGGCGGCAGTACAAGAGGCTTTACAAAAAATGGCGACGACCGACGACGTGGAGGCGTATCTCACCGTGTTTCAGAGTAGCTGAGGCTGAGCGAGAGAAGTTACCGGGGAGCAGTGGGCAGATGTCCTGGCACGTTCCTGACCGGCGAGTCGCAGAAGGCTTACTACGACCTGAGTGAAACGGAGGCCCGTAAGTACCCCAGCTAAAGGCGGAGATTCTGGCTCGTCTTGGGGTCACCATTCAAGTTCGCTCCAGCGCGGTCCACCAGTGGGCTTACTCAGAAAAATTACCCCCACGCTCCACAATGCATGACCTGATCCATCTTGTCCGGAAGTGGTACAACCAGAGGACTGCACCCCAGCACAGATGGTAGAGAGAGTGGTCCCCGACAAATTCACCCGTTCTCTGCCCTCTCGGTCAGCGGTGGGTTGGACAGGGCCGGTCCACAAAAGCTGAGGAGCTTGTGTCCCTAGTAGAGAGGTATCGGGCTACGGAGGACCTTCTACTTACCTCTCCGACACGAAGCAGTGGCCAGTGACAGGGTCACCAAACCAGCTGGTAAGACTGCTACTGTGGAAAAGGGGAGACAGTCAGGTTGGGAGGGGGTTCATTGGGGGGGGCGTGGATACCAGAAACCCAGTGAGGCTCGTGACAGAGGTCATGGCCGTATCAGTGCTGGCGGTGCATGAAATGGGCCATATGCTGCCAACTGTCCACTGTCAGTGGAGCCAATGGACTGCAACCAGACCCGGCGAGTGTCGCTGTTTGCCCGGCCAGTTCTTGCGGCTGAGTCAGTCACGGATGCAGAACCCCAAGTATGCATGGTCACAATCGGTGATCACACAGTGGGAGCCTTGCTAGACTCGGGGAGTCTGGTCACCCTGGTGCGGGGAACTTGGTTGATCCGGGACATACAGTGGGCGGAGAGTGGGAGTGTTGTGTACATGGGGACACTCGCGAATATCCCAATGCTGTCATCAACCTACACACCCTGTGGTACTGTTACCCATGAAGTGGGGGTGGTGGGGACCCTTTTTCATGAGGCTATTATCGGCAGAGACTACTTACGGTGTTTTGGGACCTCTGGAGACGAAGACCCACCTCAGGTGCTGTTGCAGATAATGGACATCAGGTATGTCCGGCCTTGGCCCCTGAACCCTTTGAGGCGATGTACCCACACCAGCAGTAGGGGTGACCCCATGTGATGAATTCTCTCCCCTAGAGGTTCTAGCTGGTGAGGTCGAGGGCCACGAGGAGGTGGCCGACATGCTGACCTTGAGATTTCCGTGAAAATTTTGGGGGGTGCACAGCTACAGGACCCTACCTTGGTTAAGGCACGGGAGAATGTTAAGGTGATAAATGGGGTACTCCAAATACCAGGGGCTGATAAAATATACCCCCGAATGGTGATTATTGGGGAACTGTTACAGGGTCGACCAGATACGGGGTGAGGAGGTTGAGCAACTGGTAGTACCCCAATCTCACCGTAGGCTGGTGCTAGAGTTGGCACACCATGTGCTGGGAGGGCACTTAGGTGCTGCTGAGAAGACCCGAGAGAGGATCCTGCAGCGATTTTTGGCCCGGGGTGTGGGAGGAGGTAAACCGGTATGTAGCTCCTGCCTGAGTGCCAACTTACTGCCCCGGTCTCCCACTTCAGGAGTCTTTGGTCCCCCTACCAATCATAGAAGTGCCCTTTGAACGGATTGCAATGGATCTGGTTGGCCCCATAGTCAAATCCTCCAGGGGGCACCAATACATCCTAGTTATCTGGACTACGCTACGCGGTATCCGAGGCGATTCCATTAAGGAACACCTCCTCCAAAAATATTGCTAGGGAGCTTTTCCAGGTGTTTCTCCGCACAGGCCTCCCCAAGGAAATCTTGACTGACCAGGGTACCCCATTCATGTCTAGGGTAATGAAGGAGAGTGCAAGTTACTACAGGTAAAACAGCTCCGCACCTCTGTATATCATCCTCAGACAGACGGCTTGGTCGAGAGGTTTAACAAGACCTTGAAGGGGATGCTTAAGAGGGTGGTCAGCAAAGATGGGAAGGACTGGGATTGTTTGTTGCCCTATTTGATGTTTGCCATACGGGAAGTTCCCCAGTCCTCCACGGGGTTTCTCACCATTTGAGCTGTTATATGGCCGTTCCCCATGTGGGCTTTTGGTGTAGCCAAGGGACCTGGGAACAGGAGAGGAATCCCCACGTAGTGTGATAGAAAACGTTCCCTATGCAGGACCGCATAGCGGCGGTAATGCCCCTTGTAAAGGAGCACATGACAAGGGCACAGAGGCCAGTCTAGGGTCTACAATAGGTCAGCCAAGACTCAGGACCTTTAACCCAGGCGACAAAGTGCTAGTTATGGTGCCCAGCGTGGAGAGCAAGTTCCTGGCCAAATGGCAAGGAACATATGAGGTCATGGAGAGAGTGGGGAAGGTAACCTACAGGGTATCTCAGCCGGGGAGGAGGAAACCGAACAGATATACCACGTGAACCTCCTAAAGCCCTGGAGGAGGAAAGAGAGTCCTGATGGCCATGGGAGTAGAGAAGGCATCTGTCTCCAAGAAGGGGACACGGAGGTAGGTGTACCCGATGCCAAGGTGCCTGAAGTACGGATCTGGAGTCCCTCTCCAGGGCCCAGATTCAGGAAGCGAAGGAGTTTGTGCTCCGAAATATGGATGTGTTCTCTAAGTTACCGGGACGTACTTCAGTCATCAAGCATGACATCATACCGAAACCCACATCGGGGACACCAAAAACCTTACCGGGTCCCTGAGAGCGCCGGCTTGCCATATCCGAAGAAGTCAGGCAGATGTTAGACCTGGGGGTATCGAGGAGTCTAAAAGTGACTGGTCGAGTCCTATTGTGTTGATTCCCAACTGATGGTTCCCTACGGTTCTGCAAGATTTTAGGAAGTTGAACGAGGTGTCCAAATTTGATTCCTATCCCATGCCCAGGGTTGACGAGTTGATAGAAGACTTGGACAGGCTAGGTCTTCCCACCCTTGACCTGACGAAAGGGTATTGGCAGGTACCCCTGACTGACAGGGCAAAGAGAAGACCGTTTGTTACCCTGATGGGCTTTTCAGTACGTGGTACTCCCCTTTGGGCTACATGGGGCTCCCGCCACATTCCAGAGGTAATGGATCTCGTGCTAAAACTCACCGGAGTTATGCCTCGGCCTACTTAGATGACATTATAGTCTATAGTAACGACTGGGAGGTCATCTAGCCAAAGTACAAGCAGTGAGACTCCCTGAGGCAGCAGGGCTGACAGCGAAACCCCCAAAAGTGTGCATGGGGGTGGAAGAGGCCCGTTACTGGGGTACCGTATTGGGCGGAGGGTCATCAAACCCAAGTAAATAAAGTAGAGGCGATCAGCAGTGGCCACGACCTTTGAGCAAGAAGCAACGTGAGGGCTTTTCTGGGCAAGTGGGCTATTATCGCCGATTTATCCCCGATTTTGCGACAATAGCGGCACCTCTGACTGACCTGACTAAGGGTAGCAGGGCTGGTGATGGTAAAGTGGGAGTGAAGAGGCTGAGGGGGCGTTTCAGCGACTTAAGACGGTTTGTGTTGAGGGACCGATACTGATCACCTAACTTCACCAAGACCTTTATTGTGGCGACTGACGCTTTCGACATGGGCTTGGGGGCTGTCCTGTCCCAAGTAGTGGAGGGTGAGGGAACATCCTGTAACATTCCTGAGCCGCAAGCTCCCACCTCTGAAAAGAACTATTGTATAGTTGAGAGGGAGTGCTTGGCGATCAAATGGGCTCTGGAATCCCTGAGGTATTATTTGTTAGGGCGACAGTTTACACTGGGGACCGATCACTCCCCCCTCACTGGATGAGTCAGGCCAAGGAGAGGAACGCCAGGGTCACAAGGTGGTTCCTAATGCTCCAGAATTTTAAATTCACGGTGGAACATCGAGCAGGAAAATTGCATGGGATGCCGATGCCCTGTCCCGTACCCACTGTCTGATGGCCAAAAGTGTTCGTCCCCACAGGGTCAAACAGAGGGGGAGGGTATGTGAGACACTGAAGGGGTTAACTGTGGATGGGCTGTATGTTTCCCCTAGGTTTTGCTTCTATGCAAGGCCTTAGTGCTGAGGTGGTTTGTCCAGCACCTTGGACACAGGTGATGGGAACAGCCTAATTAGCCTGGATAAAATGACTCAGCAGAGTTGAGTGGGTTGTCTCTCTGTGGACGGAGGCTGAGAGGACACGCTCTGACCTGTGGGTCTGGAGCAGCAGCCACATGATCTTTTGTTTAGTGTGAGCTAGTGGACTATTGTGTATAGTTAGCACCCTGACGGGTAGGTTTTCTTTTGTTTATTCAAATACCTGAATGTTAAAGGCTGGTTTTATTTGATGCAATAAACGCAGGCGAGACCTGTTTGGACTGTACCCTGGTGTCCCTGTCTTGAACTGCATCCCAGCACCCCGCTACCACGGTCTCTACTGGGCCAAATCTCCACAATGGATAACACTGATGATGGGTCTGTAGTCCATAGCTATATACATGGATAACACTGATGATGGGTTAGTAGTCCATAGCTATATACATGGATAACACTGATGATGGGTCAGTAGTCCATAGCTATATACATGGATAACACTGATGATGGGTCTGTAGTCTATAGCCTATACATGGATAACACTGATATGGGTCAGTCGTTCATAGCTATATCATGGATAACACTGATGATGGGTCGTAGTCCATAGCTATATACATGGATAACACTGATGATGGGTTGTAGTCCATAGCTATATACATGGATAACACTGATGATGGGTCTGTAGTCCATAGCTATATACATGGATACACTGATGATGGGTCTGAGTCCTAGCTATACACATGGATAACACTGATGATGGGTCAGTCGTCCATACTATATACATGGATAACACTGATGATGGGTCAGTAGTCCATAGCTATATACATGGATAACCCTGATGATGGGTTAGTAGTCTATAGCTATATACATTGATAGCCCTGAGGTTGAGTCAGTAGTCCATAGCTATATACATGGATAACACTGATGATGGGTCTGTAGTCTTAGCTTATCAGGATAACACTGATGAGGGTCTGTAGTCCATAGCTATATAACATGGATAACACTGATGATGGGTCAGTCGTCCATAGCTATATACATGGATAACACTGATGATGGGTCAGTAGTCCATGCTATATACATGGAAACCCTGATGATGGGTGGTAGTCCATAGCTATATACATGGATAACACTGATGATGGGTCAGTCGTCCATAGCTATATACATGGATAACACTGATGATGGGTCCAGTAGTCCATAGCTATATACATGGAAACACTGATGATGGGTCTGTAGTCTATAGATATATACATGATAACACCGATGATGGGTCTGTAGTCCATAGCTATATACATGGATAACACTGATGATGGGTTAGTAGTCCATAGCTATATACATGGATAAACCACTGATGGGGTCAGTAGTCCATAGCTATATACATGGGATAACACTGATGATGGGTCTGTAGTCTATAGCTATAACATGGATAAACACTGATGATGGGTCAGTCGTCCATAGCTATATACATGGATAACACTGATGATGGGTCTGTAGTCCATAGCTATTACATGGGAACACTGATGATGTCTGTAGTCCATAGCTGTATACATGGATAACACTGATGAGGGTCTGTAGTCCTAGAGCTATATACAGGAAACACTGATGATGGGTCAGTGTCCATAGCTATATACATGGATAACACTGATGATGGTCGTAGTCCATAGCTATATACATGGATAACACTGATGATGGGTCTGTAGCTCTATAGCTATAACATGGATAACACTGATGATGGGTCTGTAGTCCATAGCTATATACATGGATAACCACTGATGATGGGTCAGTCGTCCATAGCTATACATGGATTAACACTGATGATGGGTCAGTAGTCCATAGCTATATACATGGATAACAACTGGATGATGGGTCTGTAGTCCATAGTATATACTGGATAACACTGATGATGGGTCAGTAGTCCATAGCTATATACATGGATAAACCCTGATGATGGGTCTGTGACATAGCTATATACTAGGATAACAATGATGATGGGTTCAGTCGGGTCCATAGCTATATACATGGAAACACTGATGATGGGTCAGTAGTCCTAGCTATACATGGAAATGAGCTGGCTGGTCTGATCAGATAACACTAAGGTGATGGCTGTAGCATAGCTATATACATGGATAACACTGATGATGGGTCTGTAGTCCATAGCTATATACATGGATAACAATGATGTGGGTCTGTAGTCTGATAGCTATATACATGGATAACACTGATGATGGTAGTCGTCCATAGCTATATAATGGATAACACGATGATGGGTCAGTAGTCCAAGCTATATCATGGATAATCTGATGATTGAGTCGTAGTCATAGCTATATAGATGACAACATTGATGATGGGTCAGTAGTCCCATAGTTATATACATGTACAGAACTGATGATATGTCAAAGTCCATATGAAAAGTAAGGATCAGGAGTAAATCATCAACAGGTCCACATAAATATGTAGGGATAAAGCTGATTATGGGCCAGTGGTTCTACAATAATAGCATGATTGGCACTAATCATTGGTCAGTAATCCCAGCTATATGTATGGATAAGGCTGGGTTCACATCACGTTATTTGTATATGCTAAATGTAATACGTCGGGAAAACACCCGACTTTTAGCTTAACGTATATATTGACAAATAGTAGCAGATGTAGGCATAGTGTTGCTCCGCGACCACTAAACATCCTGTACATCAAAATAGCAGGATGGAAAGACATAGCGAGCTATGTCTTTTATCCTGCAGCCTCCACCTTGGCGACGTATGCGCTTAGTGGAGGAAATGGATTGCATCCCCCCCCCATATTAGGACACTGACATGACTGGAGAAACCCGGTTCATCGGTCAATCGCTGGATGCTGCCGGTGTACACTCCCCCACCCCCGCATTCATGGGGAGGGGGGCCCTGGGCGACGTATACCCCTGTATAGGGATACAGTGGGATACATCTGGGCCATACCTTGCAAGAAACCATCGGAATTATCCTGACGTGTCCTTACCACGTAAGCACAAAAAAAGACCAACCTTTGGACCCCATGTTTTGATTGATGGTAGTCCTAGGCATCAGACTCCGACTGATTTATCAGTTTTCTGTATTCAATCGACAAATATATTTTTTACATTGAAAACTGAAATATATTCAGATGTCCCAAGATACGAGTGGTTGGGGGGCAATCCAATTGGTACAAACGGGGGAGGGGGTTTTAATATCTTAAATTCTTACATAGCCAAGAGAGGATTAGTGTGTTTCAATAGAGGGAAAGCGAATAAGAAAGGAGAAGAAATGTTGGATTTTAGAATACATCTCATTTGTCTTGTCAAGTAAAAGTTCATTTGTATCTATAAAGGTCACATAAGTCCGTGTATTGTAATAAATCCAAAAATAAATTCATTTTCATCTGACCTAGTGAAAACTGAAATCGCTCCCAGACAGCTAAATCATAAGAGGTGCAAAAACTCAAACAAATATTATTTCCGTGCATTCTTGGCTATTCTTCAAATAGCAAGTTCTCATTTTGTTTAAATAGAACAAACATGTCCAGAAGGAGCAAAATTTTGGGACAATAAAGTAAGGATTTTAGCTTTGAGGAGGTTATATGAAATCAAATGTTATTGGGACACAGTTTACATAATAAATGGTACTCTGGTCTCCCCCAAACTCCAGTCTGATTGTGGCCGGGCCCCACTACACTGCACTTCCTTTGTGTTGCCCCACAATAAAGACTCAAGTCTAATAGGAGAAGACTTAAGCCCCTGACTAAATGCATTGTTTAGTGGGCTGCATTTAGCATGATCCAGGTTGGATCTATCGACCATGACCAACAAACGTGCCAAGTATCACCTCACCGCGGCGCTGCCACTCCCGACACATGTTTTGTGTAGACGATCCGTCGTAATTAGGACTGAGCGCGGGATTTAACTTTCAAATTGTGTCACAAGATCAAGAACTTACATGCACCAGGAAGGAAGAAGGTGAACTCTACTGGACCTGAGGGGGGGAGCGACACATGCAGGATATGCGGGCGCATGATCATCGTGTATCGTGGCAGAATGCATTCCGGTTGGATAATGCACTTTCGGGACCGCGTCCGGACGGGTAAGTAAATGTGCCCCAATGTGCGAAGGTGCCTCTGCAGCATGGCAGACCTACACCTGCCTGTAGGACCAAGACTTTGCATGCACCAGATTAACTCAATCACGCTTGAATATTGTGGGCTCCATTTAGGGTTTTTAAAAAAAGGGTTTCCATAGGTGTCTCACAGAGTGGGTGTAAATGCACAGCCAACCTCCCCCATTCACTTTTACAATACTATTAATCTAATATGAGAAGTTTCCTATTTACCCTTGGTTCCTGGAGGGATAGGCTAATAGCTGTTGATGCTGTGTGCTGGCTACTTCCCTCTTGAGTCCTGCTGATGGGAGGGAGAAGAGCCATAGAGAGGATCTCCGGTGCACCAGTAACTTCTATCAGACTGCAGATTGGCTTATGGATAGCCAAAAACCTGGATATACCTAAGTATGGAGTAAATCATGGGGATTTATTCATCTTCCTTCTTACTAATCCTGAGTTATCCACAGGAGACTCCTGATATCATATATAGATCCCCTATACTCTTATATCGAGACACTGTCCCTTTAAGGGAAGCTATACCAATGAATGTGTTGTCTGTTCTACTGAGGAGGAGGTAAGTCTCAGGAGAGATCAAAGTTTGGGATTTTAGCTTTTATATTTAGAAGACAGCACTCACCCCCATATACTATCAGGTCCATATGTATACTGTATATATACCGCAGGACACCTCCATGCGGTTCTGTACAAGTTATAACATATACAAAGATTCCTTACTTGAGCACTAATATATTTTATAGATAACAGGAAAGTCAGTAAAAGGAAGATATTCACTAATTAGGAAATGAACCGGGATCACAATGCTGGATTCACAGACCGAGGCATACGGATAATGACCGTTGTCTGAGCCTTTAAGTAATAACGTTCTTATAAAAGATGCCATGTTGGTAAGTGATGAACAGAAATGTCTAACAATGTCCCAAACATTACATCATGGCGTAATTATGCGGACTTCCGTGTAACGTCTTGACCCTTCCAACATTGGCGCCAGATGTTTATTAGACAGGAAAATATCACAAGCTGAATCTTACCGGGAAGTGCTGTATTGGTATACAATCATGTATATGTTTTCATGCCAGCATTTCTATAAAACCGCTTCTTTTGACACCAGGTTTTATTACGTCTCAGATCCTGTCAACAATTCTTGTCTTTCCTTCCTCATCAGAGTCGTTTCTGATTTTTAATCTCCCATATAATACGTTCTTCTATTCTTAGTTTACAGAAATTTTTATTTGCTTTTTATCGTGGACATCAATGGTGCTTTTTAGTGACACACACCCACTCCTTTAACAGCCTACACACGTGATACACTGATGATGAGTCAGTAGTCCATAGCTATATAGATGTACAACATTGATGATGGGTCAGTAGTCCATAGTTATATACATGTACAGAACTGATGATGTCAATAGTCCATATGAAAATGTAAGGATCAGTTGATAAATCATCAACAGGTCCACATAAATATGTAGGGATAAAGCTGATTATGGGCCAGTGGTCTACAATAATATGCATGATTGGCACTAATCATTGGTCAGTAATCCACAGCTATATGTATGGATAAGGCTGGGTTCACATCACGTTATTTGTATATGCTAAATGTATACGTCGGGAAAACACCCGACTTTTATGCTTAACGTATATATTGACAAATAGTAGCAGATGTAGGCATAGTTGTTGCCTCCGTCTGACCACTAAACATCCTGTACATCCAAAATAGCAGGATGGAAAGACATAGCGAGCTATGTCTTTTCATCCTGCAGCCTCCACCTGTGCGACGTATGCGCTTAGTGGAGGAAATGGATTGCATCCCCCCCCCCATATTAGGACACTGACATGACTGGAAGAACACCCTGTTCATCGGTCAATCGCTGGCTGCTGCCGGTGTACACTCCCCCACCCCCGCATTCATGGGGAGGGGGGCCCTGGGCGACGTATACCCCTGTATAGGTATACAGTGGGATACATCTGTGCCATACCTTGCAAGAACACATCGGAATTCTCCTGACGTGTCCTTACCACGTAAGCACAAAAACGACCAACCTTTGGACCCCATGTTTTGTGATTGATGGTAGTCCTAGGCATCAGACTCCGACTGATTTATCAGTTATTCTGTATTCAATCGACAAATATATTTTTTACATTTGAAAACTGAAATATATTCAGATGTCCCAGATACGAGTGGTTGGGGGCAATCCAATGTGTACAAACGGGGGAGGGGTTTTTAATATTCTTAAATTCTTACATAGCCAAGAGAGGATATAGTGTGTTTCAAATAAGGGAAGGAATAAGAAAGGAGAAGAAATGTTGGTATTTTAGAATACAATCTCATTTGTCTTGTCAAGTAAAAGTTCACTTTGTATCTATAAAGGTCACATAAGTCCGTGTATTGTAATAAATCCCAAAAATAAATTTCATTTTTCATCTGACCTAGTGAAAACTGAAATCGCTCCCAGACAGCTAAATCATACAGAGGTGCAAAAACTCAACCAAATATTATTTCAGTGCATTCTTGGCTTATTCTTCAAATAGCAAGTTCTCATTTTGTAAATAGACAAAACATGTCCAGAAGGAGCAAATTTGGGCAATAAAGTAAGGATTTTAGCTTTTGAGGAGGTTTATATGAAATCAAATGTTATTGGGACCAGTTACATAATAAAATGGTACTCTGGTCTCCCCCAAACTCCAGTCTGATTGTGGCCGGGCCCCACTACACTGCACTTCCTTTGTGTTGCCCCACAATAAAGACTCAAGTCTAATAGGAGAAGACTTTAAGCCCCTTGACTAAATGCATTGTTTTAGTGGGCTTGCATTTTAGCATGATCCATGTGATTGATCTATCGACCTGACCAAATAAACGTGCCAAGTATCACCTCACCGCGGCGCTGCCACTCCGACACATGTTTTGTGTAGACGATCCGTCTAATTAGGACTGAGCGCGGGATTTAACTTTCAAATTGTGTCACAAGATCAAGAACTTACATGCACCAGGAAGAAGAAGGTGAACTCTACTGGACCTGAGGGGGGAAGCGACACATGCAGGATATCGGGCGCATGATCATCGTGTATCGTGGCAGAATGCATTCCGGTTGGATAATGCACTTTCGGGGACCGCGTCCGGACGGGTAAGTAAATGTGCCCCAATGTGCTGAAGGTGCCCTCTGCAGCATGGCAGACCTACACCTGCCTGTAGGACCAAGACTTTGCATGCACCAGATTAACTCAATCACTGCTTGAATATTGTGGGCTCCATTTTAGGGTTTTTAAAAACAGGGTTTCCATAGGTGTCTCACAGAGTGGTGGTAAATGCACAGCCAACCTCCCCATTCACTTTTACAATACTATTAATCTAATAATGAGAAGTTTCCTATTTACCCTTGGTTCTCCTGGAGGGATAGGCTAATAGCTGTTGATGCCTGTGTGCTGGCTACTTCCCTCTCTTGAGTCCTGCTGATGGGGAAGAGCCATAGAGGAGGATCTCCGGTGCACCAGTAACTTCTATCAGACTGCCAGATTGGCTTATTGGATAGCCAAAACCTGGAAGTACCATAAGTATGGAGTAAATCATGGGGATTTATCATCTTCCCTTCTTCTAATCCTGAGTTATCCAACAGCTGAGACTCCCTGATATCATATATAGATCCCCTATACTCTATATTATCGATGACACTGTCCCTTTAAAGGGAAGCTATACCAATGAATGTGTTTATGTTCTGTTCTCTGAGGAGGAGGTAAGTCTCAGGAGAGATCAAAAGTTTGGGATTTTAGCTTTTATATTTAGAAGACAGATCTCACCCCCATATACTATCAGGTCCCTATGTATACTGTATATATACCGCAGGACACCCTCCATGCGGCTTCTGTACAAGTCATGACATATACAAAGATTTCCTTACTTGAGCACTAATATATTTTATAGATAACAGGAAAGTCATTAAAAGGAAGCATTTCACTAATTAGGAAATGAACCCGGGATCACAATGCTGATTCACAGACCGAGGCATACGGATAATGATGTCTGAGCCTTAAGTAATAACTTCTTATAAAAGATGCATGTGGTAAGTGAAGAAATGTACAATGTCCAAAATACATCTGGTAAATGGAGTTAACGTCTGATTCCAACATTGTCGCCAATGGATTAGACAGGAAATATCACAAGATGAATCTTCCGAGGACGTGTTATTGGTCATACAATATGTATATGTTTATTGCCAGCATTATAACCGTTCTCTTTTACACCAGGTTTTATTACGTTCAGATCCGTCAACAATTCCTCTGTCTTTCTTTCCTCCATCAGGAGGTGTTTCTGTTTTTTACTCCCTTAAATCTACGTTCTTCTATTTCTAGTTTACAGACACATTTTTATTTGCTTTTTATCTGTGGGACAAATTGTGCTTTTTAGTGAAACCTCTTAATATTCCATGCAATGTACTGGAAAGCTGGAAAAAAAATTATTAACACACATTAAAAACACATTTGCAGCATTTCTTGTTAGCCCTGTTTTTACAGTTTTCAATGTGCACTCCAAATGACACATCCCCTTTATTCTTTGGGTGGGTGTGATCACAGGGACACCAAATTTACTGTATATAGTCAATTCGAATGTTAGCCGAGGCACCTAATTTTACCACCAAAATGTGGAAAATCTTATTGACTTGAGTATAAGCCAAGGGTAGGAAATGCATTAGTCACAGCCACACATGTGTAACCACCACTCCATTCTTTTGGGGTGCAATAGGGATACAACAGAATTAGGTGCACATTTCCCAGCTGTAAGACCACATTCACAGGACCGGATGGAGAACGTATGTATGGCTGCAAGCTTGCGGCCGTACATACATACCCCATAGGCGGCAGTGGCTGCAAGGAGCGATACGGTGCCACAGATAACGCTCAGTACACTGGCCCGCCTGTACAGGCCCGCCTGTACGGGCCGATCACACCGTGCATATCTATGGAGAGGGGAGGGGTCACCTCTCCTACTCTTCATGCACCAGACGTATGACCACCTAGCTATGGCCCGGCAGGCATCGCGTGTAAATGTAGCCTAAAAGTGAATAAGTTACACTGATAACTGGGACTCATGACTTACTCCCTTAACTCTTATCCATACTCAGTTGCTATAAATGCTATGCATGGGTAGACTTACCCTTCAGGCATAAGGGCAGTGTCTAAGAAATCAGGGTCGGAAGTAACTTTACCGCCCCTTTTTAATTTGCTACGTTACAGGTAAGTTAGAGTTAATAGGTAGAACATTCTGTTCTCAAAGTATTAGCCGATGGTCAGGAACTGAAAACTGGCCTCTTCTCTTCATGGTCTCCATTTATTTTTTTTTACAAATCTTCTATTGAAATTTTTTATTACAATGATATTAACATGGTCTCCATAGTATCCACATGAATTATCACTTCAGTACATATTTCCTTATTTCCATATTTCCAACCTAGAACAAGTCTAATATACTCTACGCCTGCATCATCCTCCCGTGATAGCTCCTTTTTACGACCCTCATGTCATAAAGTTCCTGTTTCTTAACAATTACGTCTTACAATGCACATATGATGTTCCATTTCTCGGCACATAGCGGATCGGTAATTGTCCGCCTGCACCGTGTTTCTGTTTCACGTACTTTGACTGCGGATGCTGCCGTGACATGGATATGTTCTGAGCTCGGTTTGAGGTTATGCAGAGTGGTTGACATTGAATATAACAAGCTCTGGCAGGTTATATGCTGTTTTCTTGTTGAACGTTATGTGAAGTGGCAGCAAGACAAACTTAACTTGCAGTTGATCATTTTAAAGGAATACATTAATGTCTTATATTGAGTTGTAGGTAAGACTTTCATTCCGTTCAATTTCTGATATATACTGTAACTTGAAGGCGAGCGCTCACCTGATATAAACCGAAGGCATGTATGAAAGGAAAGATGGAAATTGCTTCCTGTAAAATTTTCATGAAAAGATTAAAATTGTAAAGGTACATTTACACTTTGTGGTAATATTTAGGATTTATTTTGTTATGCAAAAATTCATAAAAACTATTAAAAGTGTAAAAATACACATCAAAGAACACACCAGTAGACCAAGATGAATCACAATGGTCCACATACAGACACAAATGCAAAATAAATTCCCACAAACAATTATACATACATGCCAGTCCAAAGTAATTAGTGGTATAAATCTAAGGACTCCTGCAGTAGTCCCTATAGACATCTATGAACCCCTATGCCTAGAAACAAAATCCTTGACTAAAGTATACAAGTATATACAAATAGTGGGCAATAGGGTTCCCTAGTAGCTCAAACCAAGACCTAGGTACTCAGGTCAAGATACACCAATAAAGGGTTAGGCATCGGAAAGGTAAATGTTTCCACACTCGTGGCTGGAGGAACCCCACGCGTTCTGTCGCAAACCTGCGACTTCCTCAGGGGTAAGTTTTTTTAAGTACATACAGGGAAGATGTCAAAAGTCATCTCAGGTATCAGGATCTTGGTTGTCTCTCCTTGGGCTACAGCGTCCATATCAAATTGGTGGAAGACCAACTCTCAACACTAATAAGTAGCGCTGTAGACTGGTGGGTCTAGGCTCTAATCCAACTCTCCACTCCAGACACAAAGCAAAGGACAAGCGAAATTGGAGTTTACCAGTGCGTAACATCTGTGTCAGCGTTATACTCGTATCCTAGTATTGTCATTTGCGTGAATATGGCTCAGGTTGCTGGCTGCTTGGGAGTTAATTGCACCACACTCTTCTTATCCTGCAGCCTCTTCTGGTCTATCAACAGTTAGGGGGTTGTCCACTCTATAGTATGACAGCAAGGAGAGATCTTAAAAACTGTGAGGAAATGATACAGAAAGCATATTGGAAAATTGTAGAGCTTTTATTTATGAAAACAATATCAATTATTTACTCAAAGTGGACAACCTCTTTAAGGGTTGTGACTGACAGAGCTCTGCTCCAATAAATTCAGGGGCAGAGACTCTGGTTTACCTTAAGTATTTCGATTGCATTCAGTTCTGTGCTGGCTACAATTTATATTTAACCTGCTATATACCTTGAGAGAAACCATGTTTTCTGTATTCCTGATATTTTAATCTCTGCTCCTATTCAGACTACTCTTTTGTTTCTGTGATTTTGTACTTGATATCTCTGTTGTGACCCAGCTTGTCTATTATTTTTACTGTTTGTGTTGTTTGTTCTGTTATGTGTTGGAATTTGTCAAGGGGAGGGCCTGCCTTAGGTGTCCCATCCCATTTACTAGTAGCTGTTTATAAAATTGCAAATGATCTCTGATTGGTTTCCATGGGCAACTGGAACAGTTTTAGCTCAGACATTTCTGATAAATCTCAACCCATCCATCTTACCTCACACATAAGCTCTTACACTCATGTCCTAATTGCCTAAGTAACCAATCAAAGCTCAGAGCTCATATTAATGACCTGTGGCCAAACAGCAACCAATCAAGGCTCTGGTTCTAAGTGCCACAGCAGCCAGCAGACAATGGCTTTTGTACATGGTGTTTAATAAGTGTGCTTTTGAAAGCGCAGGGTTAAATATTTGGCTCAAAAATGAGTCTTTGACGTTCCCTGAGTCACAGAGAGCGGCTGTGCAAAATATGGTGATTGTAAATGCGACGGTGCAGATTCCTTTAGTGGACATACATACACACACACATACATACATACACACATACATACATACACACATACATATATACACACATACACACGCAGTTTATTATATGGTATGTTGTAATGTGTTGTATACATTACTGTATTTATATACACAAAGGATAATATAATATAAAGAGATAATTATATTCTGACAGTCACTGATATTTTTTTAAAGTGTTTTTTATTGATGCCCCCCCCCCCCCAATCTGATATAACATGCCTATCTTTGTAAGGAGAAGTGTAGCAATATTATATAGTATGATTTATTGTATGGTGTAGTGTAGTGTAGTGTAGGAAAGTGTATTATGGTGTATTGTGAAATGAATTCTATTAATATTTCATGCCATATTATGTTATATACTATGTGTATCATGTTGTATAGTGTCACGTACCGTGTAAATATTTTGTATTGGATTATAATGTGTAGTGTAATGTTCTATATAAATATTTTATACTGTATTATATTATATGGTGTATTATTGTATTATCATGTACAATGTGATGTATGAATATTTCATGCTGTGTTATGTAATTTATTACATTGTGTAGTGTAATATAATGTCTAGATATTCTGTAGTGTATTTTACTGTATAGTGTGATGTATTGTATCACTATTTTAGGTTGTATTTTGTTGTATAGTATATTGATAGGCCAGGCACATACATGTCTCTTAGCTGGGAAACCAAATTAACTTTTAGGCTTCCGACAAGTATTTTTTTCACAATAAATTCAGGCACCAGGAATGTAGAAAGAATCGATCTGCACCTAAAAAAATATATCACCTCTTTGCTTATAACAGAAACTGGTATGTGGAGCGCTCACTGAAAGCCTTACATGAAATAGAGGAGGTGTAGATCGGGAGATTTTCTTTAAGATTAATTTATTTAGATGATTACATTTATTAATTTATTAAGATTAATTTATTAATAAATAAGGAGCTTATTTGGGGAAAACGGGTCCAGGAAGGACTGATATTTTGTCTGCATGCCCTCCTATAGATGGGAAACAAACCTAGATCGTGGATCTGTACATTAACTTTGACTTTACTGTTACACTGAGAAGAGCAATAACTATGCAATTTATTACTAGCACTTGGGCAGAATGTAAGAGGAAGGGTTTTTTAAAAAGAAAAGTGTCAGATACCCATTCAGGGCAAAATCAACCAGACTTGGCGCAAGCTGTCAGATTGTTTAAATGGTGCAAACTCACCCTGTGATTTCCCTGCAGGCAACAAAACTGCAGATGAGGCGCCCGGGTAAGAGCGAACCTGCGATCAGGAACCTAAGTAACGGACTCCGAGAGACCCTACATGATGACAGGGAAGACTTACTTTGTTTGGCAGCTGCTGGATGGTGGAACGGAGAGGTAACAAGAAGTCAGAGACAGGCTACTGTTCACACAGAGGGACAAACAAAACAGAATCGTATTAGGAGATAGAGGTTGAGTAAATGGATCCACACTGTAGAAATATAATTTGGACTTGATTTTGTATTTACTATATTACTATCTAGCTACAGTGGCTCAGTGGTTAGCACTACAGCCTTGCAGCACTATGATGCTACATAGTTGGCTACATCAGGTGTCGGTGCACAGTCACTCATCATGATGCTGGGATCAGGAACACAATGGGGCTCATTTACTAAGGGTCCGTCAGACGCACTTTAGTCGAGCTTCCTGAAGATTTCCGTTTGGCGACAAATTGCCCCGGGATTTTGGCGCACATGATAGGATTTTGGCGCATCGGCGCTGGCTTGCACGCGACAGAAATCGGCAGGGCGGGCAACCTGACGGATTCGGACACACTGCAGAATTTAAAAACGCGATTGTGTCGCAAGATCAAGCACTCACATGCACCGGGAAGAAGCAGGTGAACTCCAGCGGACGGGGAAGCGATGGATGCAGGAACTCGGACGCATGATCTTCATGAATCGCACCGGACCAGAATCCTCGGCAGACAATGCACCGCGGGATCGCGACAGGACCGGGTAAGTAAATCTGCCCCAGTATGTATGCATATTTTTTTTTATTTGTTTTTTTAAAAATTACATCATTATCGTAGACACAGTAACCTAGACCACCAGAAAGATTCGATCTACCATACATTGTATATGCCATGACAAAGTTACATTGGGCTCCTCAGTTATATTTGTCCGTTCCAGTGGTGAAAACACATTTTTACAATGTTGATGCCTTTGTCTACTGAGCAGCAGGTTTTTTTCTTATACTAATCATTTTTTTACCAATTATGAAATAAGTAAAAAGAGGAAAACTAAATAAATATTGATGTCTGAACATTAGTCTGTATTTACACAAAGGATAAGAGATAATTATATTCTGTGATAGTTTTTTTATTCTTTTTCTGAGCTTTAATTTTAATTATCTGTATTTGACCCTAATTACTTGTCACAGAAAGAGACTAGAAAAGATTAGAACAGTCTTCAGTTATATACATTGAAAAGGAAAATGATCATTTCAATGCAATTAGTGGGTTTTTTTAGCACCAACTGAGTAATTTTGTATCTTGTAAGTTAAGGAGATAATTGAATTTAGGGAAATTTAAATGGAAATAATGAGTTAACCTCCTCTTGTCTCTTCAAAACTACTTGGACTCTATGGGGCTCATTTACTTACCCGTTCCTTGGAGTTCACAGAACTGATTCACTAAGATTGTGCGCCCAATATCCTGCATGTGTCGCTTACCCGCTCAGGTCCGCTGGAGTTCACCTTCTTCTTCCTGGTGCATGTAAGTGCATTGTCTTGCGACACAATTTGAAAGTTAATTCCCGCGCTCAGTCCGAATCAGTCGGATCGTCCGCCCCCCGATTTCTGTCATATGCCAGCGCAGCTGCGCCACAATCCGATCGCTTGCGACACAATCCCAGCGCAAACCCCTGTCAAAACTTCACAAATCCTGAAAACTGTGAACAGTCCGACGGAAGTGAGCAGCGCAACCCTTAGTAAATAAGCCCCTAATATTTTTCCCGATATAGTGGAAACTGTTTTATTTTGAGAAGTCTTGTTGTAGTTCATTGAGTTGAACTCTGTTCTTCCTGTTATGAACCATGAAAGACGATGGTAGCATGTAATGAAATACAATGGGGCAGATTTACTTACCCGGTCCTGTAGCGATCTCGTGGTGCGTTGTACGACGAGGATTCGGGTCTGTAGCGATTCACTAACATCGTGCGCCCGAGTTCTTGCATCCGTCGCTTCTGCGCCGAGGTCCGACGGAGTTCACCTTCTTCTTCCTAGTGCATGTGAGTGCTGATCTTGCGACACATTTCCTTTTTTAAATTCCGAGGTTTATCCGAATCCGTCGGTTGTCTGACGGCCACGACCTCCAATTTCTGTTGCATGCAAGCCAGCACCGATGCGCCACTATCCGATCTTGTGCGCCAAAAACCCGAGGCAATTCGGAAATAATCGTGAAACCCGACGAAAGTGCGGCGTTCGGACCCTTAGTAAATGAGCCCCAATGTGTGAGTTCAATATGAGTGTCATAGAATACCTATGACCATGTGATATTTCAGTTTTCACTGCAAAAATATCTACATTTCAGTTTTTGCTAAATTGCAAAATGGTCTTCTCACCTGTTCCTATGGCAACTGCCTTTGACAAATGGGTATCCTCAACCACTTACAGTTCAACAAAAGAATAGGAAATTGATATAAAAATAAGCGGATTAAAATCACATTTTACAGAAGATTAAATAGGTTTTCAGGGCTAGAAGAATTAAAGAAAACCTCTCATGCCAGTAATACCTGTTGGTAATAGGTTAAAAGTCCTCCCTATACCATCAAACATTATCTGCCACTAAGGCTTTGTACTTCCATTACAGCATGTTTACTGATATGCAGATGAGTAGACATAAGTCATATTCTGCATAGAAGAGTCATGTTTTCTCCAGTCTGCCAGTGAGCCACACCTCCATCATTTGATTGACAGCTAGTGTCTCTTTAAATCTAAGCATGAGCAGACAGGAAATCCTCTTCCTGTCTACTCCCTGTCCTTACCAGAATGCTGTCCCTCTCACTGCATGGTGCATTTAGCAGTGGGCACTGTGTGGGAAACTGCAGATTTTCCATTTCATGCACTCATGATTTGAGGAGCCACATGTTCAAAGCCAATATAGACAAAGGAATAAAATCTTTAGGGAATGATTTTACTGGTGAGAGGAGGCAGAGCTGAGACGTCTGCACTGCACTTTTCAACAAAGGCACAGTGGGGGGGGGGGGGGGGGGGTATTTTGCCTGCTCTTGATGACAGGTTCCCTTTAATGACCAATCCATAGGAAAGCTAATTAATATGTATTTAATATGGTGTGACATCTGGCAGACCTATCAATCAGCTGAGAGCAGTGGGGTACCAGATGTAAAACCTATCCTATAAAAAAACGTTTATTAAGACTTTTTGTCTTTACAGTTGGTTCATTTTAAAGACAATGGGGCTTATTTACTAATTGTCCCATGGCCGCATTTTTGTCGGTTTTCCAGACTTTTCGGGGATCGCGCCGGGGATTAGGTCACATGCGGTCGTTTTGTGTCACAATCGCGCCGGCTTTCATGCGACACAAAGGGGGGGGGGGGGTTCGTGCCGTTGGACGGTCTGACGGATTCGGACTATACGCGGGATTTAACATTTAAATTTGTGTCGCAAGGAAAGCACTTAGATGCATCAGGAAGAAGAAGGTGAACTCCGGCGGACCTGATCAGCGAAGCGACACATGCAGGGTATCGGGCGCATGATCTTCATGAATCGCAGCAGAGTTCATCCTTGTCAGATAGTCCGGATCGGTGGTCGTGCATGGACCGGGTAAGTAAATGTGCCCCATGCGTTTTATAAGGAGAGAGGTAAGAGGTGATGGCTTGCAGACAAAGGGATTGGACATGTTGGAACCCACCTGCTTGATCTTTTGTTCTCCTGACCTATACTAGCTGCCCAGGATAGTAGGAACGTAGCAGGATATCAGTTGATATTAATGAAATGTTTATGGGAACCTTAGAGTCTGGGATGGCTTCTTCTATCGCTCTCATCTCCCTTCTCCTGAGAGTCATAAAAGATCATTTAAAAGGAATTTTGAATGGAAGAATGACCACACGTTCCACACGGCAGGAGAAGAACTACAGGCTGTAGAAGACAAACAGAGCTAAATTTATGAATATGAATATTTTGGGCCACATCTGGTATTGCCCCATTCATGCGGAAAACGTTACAGCCACGACACACAACATTTTTATAAAATATGTCCAGATAGTCATCATCATTTTTAACATTTTTTGCAACTGCCTGAAAAAACCTGTTTTAGCCAATTGATGTATTTTACATACATTTTCTATTTTTAGAAATCTGAAAATGCTTGTTCCTCTGTGAATGTATAATACATTGACAACATGGTGTTACTAGTTCGGGAGTGAATGTCTACAGCCACGTCCACTCTATGCTGATGGATATGATGGGACACACCTTTTTCGACAAGGGGGAATGAAAACTGTCATATATTTGCACAATTCCGAGTTACATTATGAGAAAATGCTTGTTCCATGGAGAATTCATGTCACTGTATATGTGGCTTAAGGATCTGCTTTGCAGGGACATTATATCTTCATCAGATTTTATCGTTCCCCTATTTTACAGTGAAATGAAAAGTTGCACAATCCATTTACAGTGGTCACAATGTACCAATACAGGGAGGTTTATTAGTTTTTTACAAGTGTGCCTCTTTTTTACAACCTTCATAAAAGCGGAAAATAATAAACAGAAAAATGTAGGATCTAAGCGGAAATAGTGCACGATTAGAGGGAACATTCCGCTTTGGATAGATCATTTATCTTCGGATATCATCTGTAAGGAATAAGAGTCAGAAAATATATTTGCAGTAAAGCGAATTGTTGTCACTTTATAATAGTAACTACTTAATTTCGGACAGTTTATATAAGCTTAAAGGGCATTTCCTAGCCTTAAAAATATTGATGACCTGTGCTAAAGATATGTTCTCAATATCAGCTTAATGGGGGTCCAACATCCTGCTATTCTACAGACCAGAAATTCTCAGCAGGGGATAAGCAGGGCATGTAGCAAACAGCTCCATTCAAGGGGCGGCACGGTGGCTGAATGGGTAGCACTTCTGCCTTGCAGTGCTGAGGTCCTAGGTTCAAATCCCACCCAGGTCAACTCTACAAAGAGTTTATATGCTCTCTCCGTGTTTGCGTGGGTTTCCTCACACACTCGTAGGTTGTTTAGATTGTGCAGCGCTGCATTATCTGTAGGCGCTATATAAATAAAGAATTCTTATTATGTGTAGTGGCTGAAATGAGTCACTACAGCTTAGCTCTGATTTAAATACATGAAAGCTTTTTTGCACTTGCTTGGTCTTACCACTTTGCAGAGAATGGAGCTATCTGCTTCCTGTTCCATGAAGAGATGGTGGACTCTCATCAATCTGATATTGAGAATCCATTCTATGGATATGTGTATCAATATTTTTAGCCAGAACAAAATTTTTAATCTTTTCAATATTTTTAATCTTTTCAATATTTTCATCCAAATTATAACTGAAAATCAAACTTGGCTATTCTCCAAATTCTACTGGACATGAAGGGAGAGAATCGTGCATAGTTGAGAGTCATTTTGTCCAACTCAAACATATCAGCAAGAGCTGAGTAAAGTATTACAGTGAGCTCTTCAGGTCCTGATGCCCCTTCATGTGCCACCTGTGATCAGGTCACCATTGCACCACTCACCTTAACATGAACCTGTCACCAGGAATGTGATTTTTAACTGGTGAATAGTTCCAAAATCCTACACTTTGTTGATTTTAGAAATCCCTTTGTCAGCATTCTGAATCTTTTCAGTAGTTTATACTAGTCTATTTTACATTATCTGGCTCCCTGTTAGCAGCATGTGGTGAGTCCCAGGAAAGGGGCAACTGCACCCTGTGTGTACCCGTGTCTTAGTCTCCTCTCCCCCACACTGATGCAGCTACTCCCTGCTCCCCACATCCTGCCACGTGAATAGAAAAGACAGGGGAAGGAGGGGGATGGTGTGGAGAAGAGGAAGAATGTATGAGGAGACACAGGCACACACAGGCTGCAGCTGCTCCTCCTCAAGGACTCACCACACACTCCTGGCAGGGAGCCAGGTAATGTGAAATAAACTATTATAAAGGTCAGCATAGCATAGGCTATTGGAACCTGTTATCAGATAAAAATCACATTCCTGATGACAGGTTTGCTTTAAGCAAAAGGTTTTTAATGTTAAAGGATTTTCCATTATTTTATTATGTGTGAGGATTTGACCTTTCGGACCTTCATTTATCCTCAATTCTTTACGTTTTGCAGATTGCCGAGTGATCAAATTTAGGAAGTTAATGTAGGTATTCTAGGAGAAAATAAATTAGGGAATTGAAGAAAATGGCGCGCCCAGGTGAAGAGTCTTCTACAGGTTGGTTCTCCTTTAAATAAAAATCTCAGTTATCATTCCTGTTACGTTGCTCAGATATGGATGGATGCTGTAAAAGAAAAACTTTCAGGGACAGTTTTGCAATACAAGGTTGTTGCTACATCAAGACGTTAAATGTATCCACATGATTGAGTGATTGCGCAAATGTTTTTCTTAAACTGGAACTTGGCGTAGCAGAGGACAAATGCAGCTCTTACACAATGTGCTTAGTTTCATACTTTCCACCTCACCACAAATAGATGACATCTTAATATCTCAGGAGAGAGGGATGCTCAATATCAGACTCAATAGATAGTTTATAATTAAATAAGGGGTGCTGTACAAAAAAATACAAGGGGCAATATATATATATATATATATATATATATATATATGTATATATATACACATAATTTAACAATGGTGGCGCTGAAAATAAAATCATTTAGATTGTATTTTTTTTTAAATCCAATAATGGTGTGGCACATAGAGGGCACTTACTATTATCACATGATGTATTTGCACTGCATTTAGAAAAACTCTTTGTAAATGCATTGTTAAGAAAGCTTCTCCAAATGCAATGCGATGAAAACACATCCAAAAAGCATTGCGTAAATGTGGCCTTCAGGGCGACTCTTAATTAATTAATAAGGGGGTTCTGCATGTAATCAGTTCAGGGGGTGTGGCATACATAATTTATAAGGGGGTTCTGTATGTAATCAGTTCAGGGGATGTGGTATAAATAATTCATAAGGGGGTTCTGTATGTAATCAGTTCAGGTGGTGTGGTATACATAATTCATAAGGGGGTTCTGTATGTAATCAGTTCAGGGGGTGTGGTTTTACAATCATTCTAAGGGGTTCTGTATGTAATCAGTTTCAGGGGGGTGTGGTATAAATAATTCATACGGGGGTCTGTATAATCAGTTTCAGGGTGTGGTATTACTTCATAGGGGGGTTCTGTATGTAATCAGTTCAGGGTGTGTGGTATAAATAATTCATAAGGGGGTTCTGTATGTAATCAGTTCAGGGGGTGTGGTATACATAATTCATAAGGGGGCTCTGTATGTAATCAGTTTAGGGGGTGTGGTATAAATAATTCATAAGGAGGTGCAGTATGTAATCAGTTCAGGGGGTGCTTTTTAAAGGTTTGCCGTGAGACTTCAGGGTAACATGGGTTAACTGCTGTATCTATGTATGTAAAACTCCAGACTGAGGGGGAAGGGGGTATTAACAGTGGCCTTACCTTATAGCTCTATATTGGCTTTGTATATTTTAGAACATTTGCTGATAATAAGGTGTTATACATATTCTTTCTTCTGTGAACAGCTGCTTCTTACATTGCAGCCCTATATACCGAGGAAAAGGGAATTGGGTTGGTATTTTTCTCCTTAATGCTTTAACTCCAGAAGTCCTATAGACTTATAGGTGGGAATTCAGGTGATTATTGGCAGATACCACAATTTGCTCTTGCCTTCATGTAACTTATAGGGGTATTTCCATTTCAATATTTATGGTCTATCCACGTGTTACACAATAAATGCACTCCAGATGCTGGTACCTCTTTAGAACAGAGTTCTCTGACCTTTTTCTTTTGACTAGAGATTGGCCCAACAGTCAATTTGGCCATAGCCATGACTATGATTGACCAGGTAAATGGGGCTTCAATTTGTTGGATCGGCTGTTGGGCCACCAATTCAGCAATATGTCCGCGTCAGCCGGTTGACCATGGGAGGGAGAGATGGACACACATGTTTTCTATGTTTAATTTGTTCTGGTAGCCTCAGCTATTTTTCCAACTTTTTTAGGACCCAAATTCTCCACACATATATACAGGTTCCACATCTATCAGTAATTTATGGCGTGTTTGTATTATACACTATTTTATTAAAATATATATATATATATATATATATATATATATATATATATCCCTTTAAATACTAAAAGTTGTGACATCTACTCATATAACATAGAATGCAACCTTTCTACTTATTTATTTGTCTTGATCATTCTTACTAATATTACACTCACAGAACACGGAGGACATTAAGGTGATCAGGACGCTCATGGTTCTGGAGATATAATCCAGAGAGGCAGCTGTTTCACATTAGTGTGGATAAACTCTGGGTAAACTGGAGCCTTCGCTTGATATTTAGCAGGTTTCTGATAATTGAATCATGTTAGTGAGGAAAGATGATTACAAGAGCGTCGGTACACTTCACCCTGCAGGTCACACTTTCTGCACGCTGGTGAGAAGTTAATCTACTGTCCTGGATTAATGTCTGATGGACAAACAGAAGGAGAGCGCTCAATGTCTGTCTCTAAAAATATTGTTTAAGGTAAGATATAAGATGAATTATTTTTAGTTATTTAGTTATAAAATAATATTTATTACATAATTATTAATTATATACAAGTAGGAAGGTGGCTATGGTTCTTCCGTAAATTTGGAGGTGAGAGGATGGGATTGCGGGTGCTGATCGAGGGTGCGGTGAGGTTTGTGGGTGATACAGCTGGTAGTGGTCATGTTGCACTTAGACTTCTCCATGTTTAAGTGGTTTTCCTCTGTGGTTTTGATATCGGATATCAGTCCGATCTGATATTGAGGACTTTTCCTATTGTTAAATTATTGAAATTAATTAAATATGGTATTAAATATGGTAAAACCCTTGAATACCGTCAGTCCCTGAGTTATCTACAAGATAGGCTCTGTAAGGGGAGATTTATCCGGACTTGTACACAAATAATTGTGGTTGTTTTCCCCTTTAGGTCACGCCAAGTTGTCATGGAGGGCCATCTGTAAGTTGGGTGTCCTTAAGTTGGGCCCTGCCTGTGTACAGGTACTTATCCCAGTTTAGATTACACCAATAATCTTCACATCCATGTTCACTATCAACAAACCATGATAGGGGATAGATGTCTGATGGTTTGGAGGGAGGGGCTGACCACAAGGACCCCCAAGTGATCATGAAAGTGGGGACCTGCAAGTACCCAAAGTGCTCTATTGAGATAGACCAATGCTCCACCTCTTTCCATGGAACTTCTGGGACAGCTGTATTCCCATAGGAGTTATTGAAGTGCTGGTCCAGTTCAAAAATAGTCCTGTCTTTTAATGCATTAGATAATAGTGCTGCTATGTATACAATATCAAGGAGTCTTATTAAACCAAGATTATTCAAAGTCTTTACTGCAGGACAGCACACACTTGATATGGCGGTGCTGTAATCTTACAGAAATGTATTCTAGCTCTACCGATATTACACTGCCACATATTGGGTCAGACAACTCTCTTGGTATCAGTTGTCCCATGTTGCATAAAAAAAGCCGGTTGTGCCCAAATTTTTACAATAGTATGTCACTAGAGGTACATTCAACGTTGCTGTACCGATTCTGGTGTGTGATGTTCTCTTTGGTAAATTTAGGGGATTACGGGTGATACAATAGAAAAACACCAGGCGTTGCGATTATTTTCCCTTTTACGTCACCTCCTTTCCAAGAGGGTGTGTTGGGGCATGCAGATGTTGCGGCTGTTGGAGGAGTGGGCCAGACTAGTCTCACTGGTTGATGGATATAGAGCAGTTCTACATCATACCCTGTCTGGCGTAGAATTGTATGCAGGCACAGCCAGACCCCCAATACACGTATGTATCTGGTGACGGTGGAGGGGAAGGTCGTTCATCATACGATAGTGAACAGAGTGCCGGTGTATGATAACTGCCCCACCCATAAGCCCTCCCCCCCATAAGCTAAAGCTTCTGGGCCCAATATGAAATCTGTTCTAAGCCCTGCTATAATATATATCGCATTAGTATAGAGAAGAGACACCTTATGTTCCCCTTAGGCTCCGGGGTCCAGGTTAGACCACAACCTCTGCACCCCCTTTGAGTTAGCCCACTGTTGCCTTAGGTAACCATATATTCAAAACAAACCCTCTCATTCAAGGATCCTATAAAGTAAGAGATTCAGATGTCATACAGCTGCATCTCCCTTTGTTAGATGACCACCCCATGTGGGAGCAATACTAAAAGTAATTGTCACATTGGATTGATTTTCCATGGGAAATTCCACAGTTTTACAGTCCTGGCGGTGAAAAAATATGTTCCACGCTGATGGTGAAATCTTATTCTTTTTTTCTCTTCTGCAAATAGATTTTACCGTCTTGAAATACACATAACATTAGCGATAGAAACAGTAAAAAATAGGAAAGGTCAAATATAAAATATACAGAAGATAAATATGTCTTCCTATCGACATTGCAAGAAATGTTTCGGAGGGTTTTTAAAAAATGATTAAAAAATGTTAAAATATATAATAATCAAATAATATTTTCACGTGGAATGGGAAAGAAAAAAAAATATACTAATATATACTAAAAACTTCCCTATAATACACACAAAAAAATATTGCTACACAAACAGCAGACATACGCTTCACAGAAATTTTTGGGAACATTGGGGTCTACATAAAAAATTCAGCAGAATTGAGCCAAGCCTAATAAGAGACTATTGTCGGATCTGTAGAGTAACAAAAGGCTAAAGCATATAACTAGTGATGAGCGGACCTGAACCGCCAGAAGTTCGAACCCCCCGCCATTAACCTGTCCCAGTTACCAGTTGGCATTACCTGTATGGGTCCGCTAATCCCTACACATATCTTCATACCTTATAGCTCAGCTAGTAAGAAATTAGCAAAAGAGTTAGGGTCTATAGAAGACTTTATATGGACAGTATGTGTAACTATTGGAAGGCAAGAACCTCTTAAGAATTCAACGTAAGCCATGTAAATTAAATAATGCATTTTTCACAGTCCTGCTGCTACTAACACACACAAAGGTATGGATACACAGATCTCCAGAACCAATACCTAATACATTTGCAGCTTTGTATTTTAAAATATGCTTTTTGACCCCTTTTTGAAAACCATGGGCCACTTGTATCTAGTGGTATGGGTAATTCCATTGCCAAGAAAGCTTTGTATATACAAAAATTATTGGAAACGTAGCAGTTTCTGGTATTACCAGACGACAGTATTAGTCTGCCTGCACTTTAATGTTTTCGGTCCATGGAATTGAGGCCACGTGCTTATCACAGCACAGTGCAGTGGACGGGAGTCCTTGCCTCTTAGAGAAGTATGATGCAAGGACCCCCAATCTAGCAGCCCAAACACTCTAACTGACCAAACACATGCGTGTGCATGGGGCCTTTTACCATACAGAATATCTAAGCAGTTAAATGAGGAGAACCACACAAATAAGCCAAGGAAGGGAAAGGGGTACATGGTTGTAACACCCTATCACTTCCCATGAATTTGAATCTATGTCATTTGACATTAACAAGTAGGTTCTTCATAGTAACTAAACCAGAGTCAGGAAAACTCCCACAAGATTGTTTAAGTGTCAGTAATATTTTCACTGCTAGGAACATTTTACAGGCCCTTAAAAAGACATTTTGAGTTTGGCCGAGGCAGTAACCACAGGAAATTTTTACAAGTCTACAAGGGTCATTAAACACTAGACAGAATGTTGCCATTATGAAAGATTAAGAGTGCAAAGTCTCTGGCTGATATTTTAATATAATTTAAGATGAAATATTGGGCAATTTTAGCTTATTACGATGTTATGCCATTATTGCCATCATACACAGTTCTGTTATACAAATGGATCATTTACCTTACTACGCCTCAATCTTTCACTGCCTCCTCCTCCGTTAGTGGGACATAATAATGAATCAGGATTCTCCTAACATCTTAGATTGGTTTCCCACGTAGGTTCACATTTTATAATCTCTATCTTTATGTACTTACTGTATATAGATTATACTATTGACCTCTAAAATTAAAGCCGTTTCCAATAAAAAGATATTGATTGCTCATCGTTAGGTCATCAATATCAGTTCAAAGAATAAAGAGTGTCCACCAATCGGATAACCTTCCCTATGTCAATATCTGTATATCTGTATACCCCATTTTATAACATTGACTATATCGTGATGATGGCGCCACTCTAGTGAACAGTCAGGTGAATAGTCTGTACAGCAAGCTGATTTTTTGACACGTGAAAAACAGGAAAGGACCAAATTTTAATGGCTAGATGACCATGTAAGAGACCCTATAAGGTGTAATGGCATGTGTATAGAGACGAGCAGAACCGATGGTCGGGTTTAGGTACGGCGTTTGCCATTTTGCCAGATTGGCAGTTTGACCACCCATCCGGCAATGTGTACAGGTCAGATGGATGAACCTGACCTTCAGTTCTACTCATCTCTACTTGTAGAGTATTTCCATGGCAGAAAAAAATTGTGAACCAGTGACAACATCAGCAATGCCTGGCAATGTATACGGAGTGAAGACTACTTTGCTAACCCCTGGCTATCGCCAAGAATAGACATGTGAGAATGGAACAATAAAAAATGGTGGCCCGGCCTGTCTCTTACATCATGTCTATGTCCATGCTCCTGTGTGTTGCTTATCTGGGTAAGGCAAATCACCAGGATACACTACGAAAAGTAGAAAAACCAGTAGAGGTGATGGCATGCTCTTGCCAATGTCTTTATGAGAAGAGAAGAAGCTGGAAAATGAATAACTCAAATGGTAAATAGTGAAGACCGTTGAATCAGCTTGTTTTGTGGAATTGCAGCCAAGTGGTGGTCAGATCCCAAGGACTGAGCGCAGTGCAGACTCCGTGTCTCTTAGAGAACTACGATGCAACGAGTCCTTGTCTGACGTCCAGAAAGCATCACAGACACTGTAACTGTAACATTCATGTACAGGGAACCTTAGTCCTTACATAATATCTAAACCGCTCAATGAGTACAACCACACAAATAAGCCAAGGAAGGAGAAACGGTACATGGTACTAACCCCCTATCACTTCCCCACAATTCGAATCTTCCTCCATGGGATAGACATGGTTGGATTGTAACCTTGAAGGAAGGATCTTCCATACAGGATATGGTTGGATATTCCATTTTTGGGCATCGTGATCTGAGAGAATTTGGAGTATTTTTTCCCTGATCTATGGGGCCCCAAGTAATTGAGTTGTTTTATGGGTAAAACCCAGCCCTGCAAATATTGCACAAATGCACATCCTTCACCTGCATGTCCCATCATATGAAAAGTGGTTAAATGCAGGTCCAAGCATAGGCTAACTGCTTCAACTTCTGTAATATGACTGTGAGGTCTTGTTGATGGCTTTGTATGGGGCCATGAAAATTGTTATTTTCTGGAACTTTATTCTGAAGTGGAATTTAGAGCTTTTCAGGCTCTACAATGATATTACATTTTGAATTGCTCTTCTGCATCTTAAAGGTTAATTTAGCCAAAATCTTTATATTTTCCACATTGTGATGTTTCACACATAATCAGGACTGTGTAAACACAAGTTAACATTTGTGACCTTTCACTGTATATTTGGCATGAATCTTTAGCCAATAAAGTTCTTTCTTGCGAACCCAAAAATGACAATTACAATCTACAAAAAGAAATCACTTGGTTTGCTATGACTTTGCCAGTTTCCCTCTTCAGGGTTTTATCATAAACTACAAATTGCCAAATGCAACACAGCAGAATTTCAGACCACGGAAAGAAAAACATTTGTCAATAACCTAAGTTTATCCTTGTTTTCTCAGTGACTCTCCACATCGATAACACCCATCAAACAACTGCAATATTATTCAATGCTACAATAATAATAATACGATGGAGATAAAACCAACACTTATATTTATACATTGAAATCCCCTTGTTACTGAGTAAAGGAAAACACAGCTCGAAACCCAGAACTCATTACATCGGACCTTTCCCATTGTCCAGGCTCCGGTGAAGCGGAGCTGACACTCATTATCTAAGGGTTTTTTTCCTTCAAATTCTGTTAGAAGTCAGATAAAAAGAAGAGAAAATAAATAGCAGTCATTATACAAAATTATCAGTGACACAGAAGTAAAAAGCCTGTATTATAAATAGTGTCATCTCCCACCTACAGTACATGACGGGAGTAGATATCTATTACGGCTAGGGCACCTTTGAAATATGTGTTTATTGTATTTTAGGCTATTTTGTAATAGTGTTTTATTTTTTTAAAATTGCACCATTTGTCTTATGTCGTTTGCATGTTTTACATCACATAGAAAGTTTCTCAGTGCCATTCCAGTTCCCTTGCAGCTGCTCTCCAGCCTCTCTCACTTTACTGTATACCAATTAAAGCTGAATTCTGATCAAATCTTAGTTTCTGATCATAGTTCAGCTTAGTTGGGCATTCATGAGGACACTTAAAGGACTGGAGAGTGTGACCAGACTTATGGCTGAGCTGCCATAACATGGCATTGAGCAGCTTGTGATGAAGTGTAATACATGCCCGTTACAGAAGCCAAATGTTTTCAAACCAAAATGTTTAATAGAAAACCATAAACTAGATACTCTTTAGTTATGTACTAGGTTCTTTAAGTTTGTACTTAAGTTGAATTAGGCTACATTCACACAACAATGTGTCCGCCGTACTGTAGCATGGCGGGCACACATTGGCGCCCGGGAGAAGAGGAGAACGTATTGTTCCCTGAGCCATAGGCTGAAGTCAGGGCATGCCCCATGTCTGTCTTGTACGGCAAATACACAGTGGGTGATTCACCCACATTTGGTGGGGGCCCCTTTAAGGGCAAAGTGGTGGGGCCCCGGTGCCCGCGCCCCCTGTAATCTGGCCCTGTTAATAAAGCTTCATCACAGACACCTTATGACCTTGCCAGAGGTTGTCAGTAAATCGGGTGTCCTTAAGTCAGGGACTGTCTGTACCTATAATTCAATTAACCTGTAAAGGAAATCTACCATCAGAATCAAGCATGATAAATCAGGGACACTTACCCATAGATCCAGGCAATGTTACTGTGGTAATCTCCTTATCCTTGGCTTTTTTCCTTTTAATATGAACTCATAAAATTATGCCAATGAGCCTAATGGGTTCCTGGGGGTGTTTTCTCCCAAAGCCCATTTTTTGGCACAGAGAAGTAAAAAGTCAGTGGTCCTCCACAATGTAGCACAGATATGTCTTCGAGGGACACGACCCCTTCCTCAATGTTACCCTATAGTAATATTACTCCACACCTGAGCTACGTATTGGAGAGTCTATGCCAGTGATGGCGAACCTTTTAGAGACGGAGTGCCCAAACTACGACAAAGACCCGCTTATTTATCGCAAAGTGCCATCACAGAAATTTAATTTGTGATTTATACTCCCTTCTCTGTCACAGTTTTCATTGATACCAGCCCCTGAGGACACCAATAAAGCAGAAAATAGTCCCAGGTAGAGCTGTCACTTTAATATGGCTCTGTGCACAGCAAGTCCTGGGCTGTCTGGGACTGCAGGAAGATACCTGGAGTCCTCTCTGGTGATGGCTTGAGTGCCCACAGAAAGGGCTCTGAGTGCCACCTCTGGCACCAGTGCCATAGGTTCGCCATCACTGGTCTATGCCTTTCCACTTCTCAATTATAGCAAAATGCCTCAGATAATTAAAATATAACTTTTAATGGAAATAGGTAAAAGGAACCACGCTCAAATCCGAGGTACTAGTCAAGACACACTTAATTGTGAAAAACCTAGTGAAACAAACAAATACATGAACGGTCACAAGTATGCCATACCACAACCATAACTATTTACAAGAGCAACATACGAGAGCACGTAGGGGCCGCATATAAAAATGCAATCTTGCCAGTATTGGGAGTAAAAGAAAAGGTTGGATCTCACCCGTCTCTTTCCAGGGATAGCTGCAATGGGAACTGCTGAGTCCAGTGATGACCTATTCGTCCCTAATGTAGCTGATTGCCTAATCGCCTTTATATTGCTCTCAGCCCTTACAAGGGCGGTCCCAGATCTGCCCCTGTACCGACTGTTCCCTACGCATTTCGTGCAGCGGTAATTGTGCACTCATCAGGGGAATCCTAACAAGTGGGCTGTGTGAGCAGACGTTCACTGACATCTAATGAACGGGCAGTGGCTCGTCCCAGAGCTGCAGGCATACACCTAGTCACTAGGTAAGAAGCACGAAAGAGTGCACAATTACCGCTGCACGAAACGCGTAGGGAAATGATGAAGATATGCAACATAGAGTGAGGGCATAACAGTCGGTACAGGGGCAGATCTGGGACCGCCCTTGTAAGGGCTGAGAGTAATATAAAGGGGATTAGGCAATCAGCTACATTAGGGACGAATAGGTCATCACCGGACTCAGCAGTTGCCATTGCAGCTACCCCTGGAAGAAGACGGGTGAGATGCAACCTTTTATTTTACTCCCAATACTGGCAAGATTGCATTATTATATGCGGCCCCTACATGCTCTCGTATGTTGCTCTTGTAAATAGTTATGGTTGTGGTACGGCATACTTGTGACCGTTCATGTATTTGTTTGTTTCACTAGGTTTTTCACAATTAAGTGTGTCTTGACTAGTACCACGGATTTGAGCGTGGTTCCTTTTACCTATTTCCATTAAAAGTTATATTTTAATTATCTGAGGCATTTTGCTATAATTGTATCTTTGATGTGATGCCGTGGTCAACTGCTTGTCCTATACGTGTTACCTCTGGGAATCAATGACTTGGACAGGCTGTCTACTCTATCTTTCCACTTCTCAATGTTAATTTTCTGAAAATCATATCCTACAAGCTGTGGGATCTTCTGTATCCAAATAAAGAAGGGTGGCAGAAACAATTCTAATTCTAAACAAAAAATATAGGTTTGGTGCATTATGGGTACAGTAATTATAACTGTATTTCAAGAAAGTTCATGTGCCAGGTTTGCACCATTGAGTATCACTAGTCTTTACCGGCTAATAAGGACACTTTGACCCAAGCCCTAATTCAGCAAAACCCTTCCTAATCCAGGTGATCCTTCATAATGAGAGACATAGGAATGTTTGCTTTGATCTTCTTGTATTTATACCCATTTTGACCATCTGAATTGTTGGTAGGACTAATTACAAAAGGACTAATTACTGTAATTTTCTAAATCTAGACTGCCATAAGGAACAAGAGCAAGTTCCAAAGGTCAGAAGTTCTTCTGCTGTTTCAAATCGCTAAAATATTTTAGCTTATACATTATAGGCTTATTTATACATTCAAAGAACTCTATGTGGGAGATTTATCATACTTTCCGGCCTCCTGATATAGCGGACAGGGGTTGTACTGCAGGGCAATTCCTGGCCAGGTCCGGTGTAGATGCCGGATGTGCCCTCCTTCACAATAAGTTGGCATGGATGTGGCATAAGGGGGGAAATAGGGGACATGTTTAGCCTTACACCAGGACCGTGAGCCGTGGCTCTGTGTGTGTTTTCCTTCCTGCTGTGTCTCTTTCCTCGTACTTCAATAAAGAAAATACCACGTTTTTATCCACAACCGGAGTGTCTTTGAGCTGGATTATATGCACTTTAGGAATTAAACCTATTTCAGGGCTTGGATGTCAGAAATCTGCTTTGTGGCATGAAAAGAGCACAAGTTTGTGTGCATGAGGCTTTAGAAGCCATTATCTTCCATATAGTAAATATATACAGAATACATATGCACATACTAGCATGCAGGTGTGTGTGGGCCATGCATGTATACTACACCCATACAGCATTTGCATTAACAGTCAAACTTCACACACGGCTTCATTTACTTGGTTTGCAGGATAGCTGCAACTGCAGAGGAATCGGCGTCAACTGTTGTGTGTAAGCAGGACAAGGAGACTAGCATTTGCGGAAAGCCTCCTCCCCCTCCTCTATGTCCTGACTGATGTTTCACAGTGATGTTTCTTTTCAGTAGCAGCTTTTGTGAGAGCTTGGGACTGTTGAAGTAACGCTAATAGTGCAGCACACAGTATTGCTACTCACTGTATAAACCGTCTGCTGGAAGCTTTCATGGGAAAGAATACAACCCTATGGCATCCATATCCGGCCTCCACTGAGCATAGGTTGTGGGTGTTTACAAAGTTATGTAATTAGCCATATAAGGACTATCAGTTGCACCAGTCATGGCCAATCACTCCTCTTCCTGCTTCATGGGGGAGGAACTTAACCAGTTGATATACCCCACTGTATAAGCAAACAGTGGGATATGTTCTAACCCTCCACATTAATGATACATCAGGAATCCTCCCAATGGAGGGAAATAACGTGATGTGAACCTAGCATTAAACAGACAGGTACTTTATATATTCTGTTTATGTTTTTTCTTTAATTGACAAATTACACTTTTTTTCTAGTGCACACTAAAAGCTAATCTCGGTGTAGGCTCCCAATTTAGGAAGGATTTTAGGTTATTACATTAATTTACCATCCCGAAGAGATGTGTCTTACTTTTATGTATTTATATATTCAGGGCCGGCACAAGCACTGGGAATACCCGGGCAAGTTCCAGGGCCCACATAAGGCTGTACAAATGGAATCCATGGGGGAGAGGGGGCTTTACATAAAATAACCATGAGGGGAGGAGTATTTTAAGGAGCAAAAGACTGTTTTAGTTTCTGAATTTTTAATGCCTCCAAGTGAGTTCACTGCAAAGGGGCCCAATGAGGCTCTGTCACCGAGGGGCTTATTGAAACCTGGAGCCAACACTGTATATATTACTTCTTAAAAATGTAATGCCTATCAAACCAATTATTTTTTATCAAATTATTCTAAAGAATTGGTATCTCCGCTTTAATCTCATCCAGTTCTTCATTTTGCTATGTCTTCAGTTAAAGCCAATTACATTAACCTTAGTGGCTTTGTCAAATATAAATTTCCTGGAGCTCATGCTAATAATCTTTCCGCCACTAAGTCATAATAAATGTACTCACACTGGCTCCTATCAGAAGCATTTATATCAGTTTCATATTTGTAAAATATGGATATGTCAAAATGAAACTTGTAATGTGTCTCCGATCCGCTTACATTGTGGTAGATAGAGAAAAATGATCTATAACCCTTCCCCCGTTGTTGGCCTAATAGCATAGCCAGTCTCTCGTTTCCAGGATTTTATCCTTTTTCTGGAAAAATACCAACCTTACTAACTCCATTTTGCTATTACGGGCAGCCCCCGGGTTATGTACAGGATAGGTTCTTTAGGTTTGTTCTTAAGTTAAATTTGTATTAAAGTCGGAACAGGTATATTTTATAATTGTAATTCCAGACAAAAAATTTTTTTCTCCCTCTGATAATTGCATTTTCAAAATTTTTTGCTGTCATAGCAATCAATAAAGCACAGTGGCTTAGTGGTTAGTATTACAGCCTTGCAGAGCTGGAGTCCTGGGTTCAAGTCACACCTAGGACAAGATCTGCAAAGAGTTTTTATGTTCTCTCCGTGTTTGCATGGGTTTCCTCTGGGTCCTCCGGTTTCCTCCCCCACTCCAAAACATACTGGTAGGTTGATTAGATTGTGAGCCCCATTGGGAACAGGGACCGATTTGGCAAGTTCTGTGCAGCGCTGTGTAATCTGTGTTCGCTGTATAAATATAGAATTATTGCTATTATTGCAGTCTGGGACTAAAGTAAAGCATCCAGAGAGCTTCACCAGAGGTCACAGCAGGCACAGAGGTCCGGCTGCAACAAGGGGTCGTCTGTAAGTCAGGTGTCCTTAAGAGGGGGACCACCTGTATATTTCTATATTTTTTTAAATAGCATTTTCTACATTAGTCATTTCCATAAGATTCAAGACCTTGAACTGAAAACATGGGATATCTTATCTCCAATACTGAGTGTATTTTCACTCGAAACCCTCTATTCCACTCTATAAAGCCTAGACAACATTTTTTACACTTCATAACCCATTATGAAGTAGTTAGATCAAGGCTTTATATATATCAATATCCCCCCAGGACAATGGTCTAACTTTAAAAACATGTTGGGGGTCTATGGAGTCCTGCAGTGAATATAGTGTATTACACTATAGACAGTAGTTAGATAAAATATGGATTGCATTAGGTGCAACATTAACTCAATAGGCAGCACATTCGAACAATATGCGGATCGGCAATCGCAACTTTTAATGGTGAGTCTGTTCATGTTTATGTATAAAACCTATGGAGCCGATGCAAAATTTAACTTTTAAATCAGATTAAACTTGATACTGAATTTAGGAACTAATAAAGAAAAATATACTAATTAAACTATTTGCCTCAAGGAGTGTCGGACTGGCCCACCAGAGTACCAGAGGATCCTCCGGTGGGCCCTGGCTCAACCCAATACTGAACCCCAGAGGTCCATCAAAAAACACCACAATTTGGTAAAATAAAGAGTGGGAGCCCAAATTGATTTTATTTGATGGGCCTAAGGAAACCCAGTCCGACACTTGCCTCAAGGCAATGTTTAAGTAAATGATAAACTTAAAGGGGTATTCTCGTCTGGGCATTCACATTCAGATTCAATAATCTGCCATATATAAACATTTCTTCAATTAGATTTACCTGTGTGAAGATAATTTCTCATAAATGTAGCCATATGGTCCCTTAGAAACAAGATATCTTTGGATACGGCCACCTCTGCTGGACTGATTGAACAAAGAAACAAAAGGTTTTTGTATATGAAGTGTCCGGGAGTTACTGCAGATCCCACAGCCGTCCTATGGTAATGATCGCTGAATCCAAGTGGTTAGGCAGGGCTCTATAGCGCATGTCTGGCCACTGCTGCCAGAGTGCGGGGTGGTCGTATCCGAAGAAGCTATCTCGTTTCTAAGGGACAACATGGCAACATTTATGAGAAATTATCTTCACACAGGAACATTTTTTTAATAACATCCACATTGAAGAAATGTTTACATATGGCAAATGAATGAAATTAAATGTAAATGCCCAGATGGGAAAAGCCCTTTGACCTGTAAGTGCTATGGTCAGTTTTGGGTTAAATAAACTTAAATGCAAAGACATGGTCCATGATATCCACATGTCAGCGTCATTATAATCAAGATGACTGATGTTCTACTACTGGAAGACATAACAATGGACACAGTCAACTTTAATGTAAACAAAAGAAGGTTTGTACATTTTTTTTTAGAATACTCAAAAATGTGATAAAACCCACCATCTTTTTTTTCTACAATAAAATTTCTGGGCAAATATATATTAAAAGAATTCAAACGTTGGCCAAAAATAGATGGTGAGGAATAATTATTTTTCAAATATGGTGGTTTATTCAGAAAAAGTAATCTGAAAATGCATCTATAATGTATATATAAAATAATAATAAAGTCACATAGAGGGCAAAACCTTTACATTACAATGGTTTAGAAGCTATACTCTAACCTAAGTTCTAGTGTCCAATGAAATTTACCATCAAAATCAAGTATAATAAACCAGGGGGCACAGGAAACACATGCTCCAGCACAGTATAATAGCATCTGAAGCTTTATCACATACTGCACTGCTCCTTCACCTCATGGCTCTTCATGGGCAGGGTCTTCCTTCCACTTGTCCCTGTTTACTGTAATTTTTGTATTTGCAATTGATCTTGTCCTAATGTAATGTATGTTAACCCCTAATTGATTGTATACCACCACGTATTAATGGGGCTCTATAAATAAAAAAAATAATAATAATAGGGGCTCTTGTAATGCCCCTAGAGCCCCTCTGGCTCATTATCATAATTTTAAAGGTTGATTTTAGGAAGGAGGTCATGGATAACAAATATAAGAAGATTACCACAGTCACAGTGCCTGGATCTATGAGTAAGTGTCCCTGGGTTATCATGTTTTATTTTGATGGTAAATTTCCTTTAAGAACAAGAACCATTCTATATGTGTGTATGCCCTTACCTCTTTCTCCAAACCCATAAACAAATTATGGGTGGGTATAATACCTTACTTTAGTTTTTAACCAATCTCCATATAATAACAAAATAAGGCTAAAAGCTAGGGAGAGTCTGTTAATTAACTTCAAGTATATACAGATGACATATGTACAAGAATAAGTGCATTTCATGGGCCTTAAACAATGATTCTGTGGTCGGCAGTTTGCAGCCTGTGAGTTAGTGGTAGGCATGAATGGGACATGTTATGAGTATTACATCTCTGGAATTGGTAAATACACAGCTGTGTGAATGAGACCATAGAAATCAATGTGTCCTCGTGCAAAATGTTGAATTACCGGATAGCACATGTATAAAGAGTATGCATGTGTGCATTGGGGTTTAGTCCCCCCCATTCCCCCATGCTGTGCCTGTAAATGAAAGAAAAGTGAAGTTCTCCTCCAGTATTTTTGCATGAGATGCTGGTAGGGGACTTGTTTTTTTCCTTTAGTATATATATATATTTGTAATGCTCATGTACGATTTCAGAATGAAATTATCCAGCATTCACTACGAAGTACACATAAGGTCTTTTATTTTATTGACTTTGTATTCAAGAAAATCTACCACTAGGACGAAGGATTGTAAACCAAGAACACGGACATACTGGTGTGTGTCTCCTCTGGCAGGATCCGCTCTTCTTTTAGCTCCTTATGCCCTTTAAATGCAAAATATGTAAATGAGCCTAATGGATTCTAGGCTCAATTAACGTCTATGGAGCCTGGAACCCCTCAGACTCATTTGCATAATTTTAGAAGCCATAAGGAGCTAAAAGAAGATCAGATCCTGGCAGATGGGACACACAACAGCGTGTAAGTGTGCTTGGTTTACAATATCTGGTGGTAGATTTCTTTTAATGAACATATAACATCCTTGCAGGGTTTGCTTTGGCTCAGTGCGGCAGGTGTCTCTATTGTAATTACATTTTATCACAAAAGTCAATCAAGGTGTCTTATAACGAGCAGCAGCGCTAGAACTTCTGATCATAGGAATGACTGAGCCGCAAGCCGAAAAACATGAGAACTCTGGAAGGAACTGCTGCCTGGACATATGGCTCGAAGACTTCATCACTGACAGACCGAAAACTGTGAACTGATTAATGTTGTAATGTAGAGCATAACTCCTACTGAGTTACAGCTTTCTAGAGCGGCAGCGTAAAAGCTTGAAAAAGAAGACAGCTGGGCCATTCCCAAATCCAAATGCAACCAACTGATTAAACACTGCCAAGATGTTATATATGTAAAATCTATATTTAGCTTACTTTTTATATAAATTCTAAGGTGGAAAACTGGAGGCATATCTGATACAAAATAATGACAAATACAAGGAATAAACTACGTAGTAATAAAGTAAGTAAAAAAAAACTACGTAGTAATAATAAACCACAATTTCCGAAGGGATCAATAAAGCTTTATTGTATTGTATTATAGGTGACAACTGATAAATTGCGACCAGGTAATGTAGAAAGGGATATGGTGGGGGTCGGGAGCTGAGCCGTAACCGTATTCAGAGAGTTCCAGTTGATACGGTCTGAAAAGTAATGATAACCACATAAATGCCACAGTTGTTGGTGAAGGATAATTAGCTAAGGCTAAATAAGTCCCCTGTCCCATTTGTTATCATTAGAGGACGTTGTTTGGCTGCCATGACGGTGGAGAACCGGTTAAATGCTCCTAGGCCTGTCTTTTAAAGGCAACTTTTTGCCATGTCAAAATAAAACCAAAACAAATACAGGCGGTCCCCTACTTAAGAACACTCGACTTACATACGACCCATAGTTACAAACGGACCTCTGGATATTGGTAATTTCTTGTACTTTAGTCCTAGGCTACAATAATCAGCTGAAACAGTTATCACAGGTGTCTGTAATGAAGCTTTATTGTTAATATTGATTCTTATGATAACCCAACATTTTTAAAATCCAATTGTCACAGAGACCAAAAAAGTTCTGGCTGGGATTACAATGATTAAATATACAGTTCTGACTTACATACAAACTCAACTTAAGAACAAACCTACAGACCATATCTTGTATGTAACCCGGGGACTGCCTGTACATATATTGTTATCTCCGTGTCCAATAATGAACAAACTAATACAAAAAAATAAAATAAAATCCAAAATGAAGTATTTGGGCCTTAAAAATATTAAATAACAAAATGCCATATGGACTGTATAAGAGTTGGAACTACAAGAATTTTTTTTTTTGCTGGTGCACTTTATGATCATTTTTCCATTACAATAATAGAAATTTCAATCTCCATGTCTAAAATGAATCCTCGGTAAGGTTACATGCACACAAACATATGTTTGACTGGGCCACATGGGCCAAATGGTGCGGCCAGATATCGGTCCCCATTACGTTCATGTGCATGGGGTCTTAGCAGTGTAGTTAAGCTGTAGTCACAAGTCTACTGTGGGGGCGGAATAGGTAATACAGATAGCAGGTACACCTGGACTGTGGTGCCACAAGCAGGATATAGAGCACATGACAGTCCTCCTATTTCCAGTTACCTCTTTGCAATTACCTCCCTATCGGTATGTACCCATAATCACAGAACCATTTACTTATCCACAATCTCCACCAGCCTAACTATAGTATAATACAGAAACTTGGCACAGCTCACCCCATCCACGTGGGAAACAAATTTGTTTGTGTATGCTTGGATCCCACTATACAACGGAAGAGGAGAGTCTTTCATAGCACAAAAACCATGGACGGATCACTAAATGTAGTTAGAAATCCACAACTTTTATTCAAAATCCAGGGCCATAGAATAAAACATGTGGCTGACGCGTTTTCAAGCATAGTGTTGCTCATAGACTAAGCTTAAGACCATTGGCGAATGGATTTTGAATAAGAGTTATGGATTTTTAACCCCTGTGCCAGGTTCTTTCCATGCTTTCTTTTATGTACCAAAGTTTTATGCTGAACAGTATGAAATACAGAGTTTCCCTGCATGTTTCTCTTGATCTTCCTCCAAAATTATTTCCTCCTGTCTTTTATCTCATGAGCCAGAGATTCCTGACCATAAAATGGGCGCAGGTGGAGGGTCATGTGATCATTCCATGAGCAATCGCCCTGCCAGGACCTTAACCTTATATCAATGAATACTATCATAAATGTAAAAATGTAAAAAAAAAATGTAAAAACTACCGTATATACTCGAGTATAAGCCGACCTGAGTATAAGCCGAAGCCCCTAATTTTACCACCAAAATCTGGGAAAAGCTATTGACTTGAGTATAAGCCGAGGGTGGGAAATGCATTGATCACAGACCCCCCCCTCAGTATATAGCCAGCAAGCCCCCAGTAGTATATAGCCTGCATGTCCCCAGTAGTATACAGCCAGCCTGCCCCCAGTAGTATACAGCCAGCCCAGCCTGCCCCCTGTAGTATACAGCCAGCCAGCCTGCCTCCAGTAGTATACAGCCTGCCCAGCCTGGCCCCAGTAGTATACAGCCAGCTGAGCCTGCTCCCAGTAGTACACAGCCCCCACCTGCCCATATATATATAAGCAGTCAGCCCAGCCTGCCCCCTGTAGTTTACAGTCAGCCCAGCCTGCCCTCCAGTAGTATACAGCCACCTTGCCCCATCTAGTATACAGCGAGCCCAGCCTGGCCCCAGTAGTATACAGCCAGCCAGCCAGCCTGCCCCCAGTAGTATACAGCCAGCCCAGCCTGGACCCAGTAGTATACAGCCGGCCGAGCCTGCCCCCAGTAGTATACAGCCAGCCCAGCCTTCCCCCTGTAGTATACAGCCAGCCAACCTCCGCCCCCTGTAGTATACACAGCCTACCGCCTGCCCCTCAGTAGTATACAGCCAGCCCAGCCTCCCAGTAGAATACAGCCAGCTGAGCCTGCTCCCAGTAGTACACAACAGCATCCCCGCCTGCCCCCTAAGTTAACAACCATACAGTCAGCCCAGCCTGCCCCTGTAGTTTACATCAGCCAGCTGCCCCCATTAGTATACAGCCACCTTGCCCATCTAGTATACACGCGAGCCCCAGCCTGCCCCAGTAGTATACAGCCAGCCAGCCAGCCCTCCCCCAGTATCGTATAGACCTGCCGAGTCCAGCGCGCTAGTCGGACCCAGTAGTATACAGCCGCACGCTGCCCCCTGTAGTATACAGCCAGCCCACGACCTCCCCCGTAGTATCAGCCATCCCCAACCGCCCCCAGTAACACCAGCCTAGCCTGCCCCTCATAGTATACCGCCATCCCTCGACTGCCAGACACTCCTGCCCCCAGTAGAATACAGCCAGCCCAGCCTGCCCCCAGTAGAATACAGCCAGCACAGCCTGCCCCATGTAGTATACAGCTAGCCCAGCCTGCCCCGTGTAGTATACAGTGAGCCCAGCCTGCCCCTAGTAGTATACAGCCAGCCCAGCAATAAATAAAATAAATAAATGGATATAATCACCCTCTCATGGCCCCGATGTGCAGCGCTGCTCCCCCGACGTCCGCGCTGCTCCTCTTCTGGCTTCTGCACCCGTCTTCTGTCTTCGGTAACATCCTGCTGGACGCCATCAGTCTCTTCCCAGCCGGCAGGCGCATAGTAAGATGCGGCCGCTGGTGACGTCATACTATGCGCCCGCCGGGAGAAAAACATAGCGGCGCCCAGCAGGATGTTAACGAAGAAAGAAGACAGAAGAGGACCCGCGCTGACATCGGGGGAGCAGCGCTGTGCATCAGGGCCGCCGGAGGGCGAGTATATCATTTTTAATTTTTTTTAAGTATTGACTCGTGTTTATTGACTCGTGTATAAGCTGAGTTGAGGATTTTCAGAACATTTTTTGTGCTGAAAAACACGGCTTCTACACGAGTATATACGGTAGTTTGGGCATTATTGGACAGCAGGAAACCAACATATGTATTGATTTTAGTTTTATTTTGACATTTTGACAAGGTCCAGGCCGTGCGATTATTCAAGGAAATATAAGATCACATGACCCTCCATCTGCAGCCATTTTAACCCTTTCACGACCCGTGACGTAATAGCACGTCACGGGTCGGCCGCGGGTGCATGGAGAGGGCTCACGCGCTGAGCCCTCTCCATAGCCGGTAAGTCTTTGCTGCATATTGCAGCAAAGGCTTACCGGTAACACCCGCGATCGGTGCTAGCACCGATCGCGGGTGTTTTCACCTCGATCGCCGCCGGCAATGCTGCCGGCGGCTTCAAAAGCATGGCGCCGCCTGGGCGCCGCCATCTTTTCGAGGATCGCCGCTCCCCGTGACGTCATCGGGGAGCGGCGATCCGTCGCCATGGTAACCTCGGGTCTCGCGAAGACCCGAGGCTACTTTTGGTTAACCCATGCATTACAATGTGCTATCAGCACATTGTAATGTATGAGGAGTAAAATCCCCATATACTGCCATACTGTAGTATGGCAGTATATGATAGGATCGTGCAGACCCCCTAGGGTTAAAGTACCCTAGGGAGTCTGAAAAGTACTAAAAATAAAAATAAAAAAAAGTTAAAAAAAAAAAAATTATAATAAAAAACCCTAAAAACTCAAATCACCCCCCTTTCCCTAGAACTGATATAAATATAAATAAACAGTCAAAATCATAAACACATTAGGTATCGCCGCGTCCGAAAATGCCCGATCTATCAAAATATGATAACGGTTTTTCACTGCGTTTAATCCCGTAACGGAAAATCGCGCCCAAATTCGAAAATGGCACTTTTTTTGTCATTTAAAAAAATTAAAAAATTCTATAAAAAGTGATCACAAGGTCGTACAGTCCTAAAATTGATAACATTGTAAACGTCATCAAAATCCGCAAAAAACGACACCACCCACAGCTCAGTACACCAAAGTATAAAAAAGTTATTAGCGCCAGAAAATGGCAAAATCCCCCAAAAAATTTTTGTACAGGAGGTTTTAATTTTTTTAAATGTATGAAAACATTATAAAACCTATACAAATTTGGTATCCCTGTAATCGTACCGACCCAAAGAATAAAGTAGACATGTCATTTGGGGCGCACAGTGAAATCCGTAAGATCCAAGCCCACAAGAATACGGCACAAATGCGTTTTTTTACCAATTTCACTGCATTTGGAATTTTTTTCCCGCTTCCTAGTACACGGCATGGAATATTCAATACCATCTCTATGAAGTGCAATTTGTTATGCAGAAAATAAGCCGTCACACAGCTCTGTACATGGAAAAATAAAAAAGTTATGGATTTTTGATCATGGGGAGTAAAAAATGAAAATGAAAAATCAAAAAAGGGCCAGGTCCTGAAAGGGTTAAGGACAGGATTGTCTGGGTTGATGAGGTAATAGACAGGAGGCTTCACTTTACATATCAAGAAAGCGGAGCAGAACTATCAATAGATGTATATTGGTAAATTACCTAATATCCTGCCCAGCACATTCACACACATATCACAAAAAACATGAGTTAAAGTGGCCATCCCCTTTAAAGATACATAAGGCAATGTGGAGAGCCTCATAGTGATGGTTCCTTTAGTTATCCTAATTCTCTCTAATCCCCCCACAATAGTCATACTTAGAAATATTTGGGATTTTAGAAGTGCTATCGTTCTGTATGAGATCTAGAAATACCTCAGAAGTTTACATTCTCAAAGATAACCTGAAGTGTACTTGGCGTGATGAAAGACATATCTTGTGTCCAGTAACTCCTCTAAGGAATTCCTCGCCAGATAGCAAACCATTTAGGTGCTTCATAAAAATGTTTACTTTAAGGAATTTCTTTTACGTGAAAGAAGCGTCAGCTTTGTGGGTCTTCTCCATGAGTAATCTTTTATCAGTCCTACTAGGTATTTCCAGGCCTCATATCTGTCGTAGAGGGAGGCCTGGAAGAGAAATGGACCAAACATTACGCCAGGCCTCTCCTGCCGTCTAATAGCTAAGTAAAGTTTATTTATTCAGATTTTCTTCAAAACTACAAAATTGTAAGCGACTGCAAATGTCTGTTTATTATCTCAGTGCTCTGGGGTCAGATATTTTTCACACATGTAGGGAGTGATATTCTAATTCTCTCACCGCCAAGTCATTTCTAAAAGAACTTAAGTTCACATAAAAGTGCAGTGTAGATGGCCAGAAATTATTATTACTTCAATTTGGTGGTTTATTCTGTTCAAATATATAAAGCCAATTTTTAACATTTTTTGTGTGAGTATCCAGCCTATAGTTTTATAGTAGATTAATTAAAGGGATAGATCAAATTAAAAGGGTTTCACAGCATAGGGGTCAACAAGCTCATTGGTGGGAGTCTGACTGTCAGAACTCCCACCCATCACAACAATGGACCCGCAGAATTTCAGAGAACTAGGTCCTGTTCTCACTAATGGGGGTTCTCCTGCATTCTCATGGACGTTGAATGAACGCTGAGCTTGGCAATTTCCGATACTACTATATAATTGAATAGAATAGAAGGACACATGCTCAAACTGCTTCTCCAACAATAAGTGAGAGCAGAACCTCTGTTCTCAGGATTGATGGAAGTCCCATTCTCATGATCGGTGGGGGCCCCAGCTGTCTAAAGCTACATTCACATTAATGTGTGCCCGGTCACACTGGAGACAAGGACACTGCTCACTCTTTCTCTCTCAATATAAAATAGAGCCGCATAACCGTTCTTCCTGCTGAAGATAGAGAAAGCTCTATCTTTTTGGGCCCATGGTTCGGAATGGTGAGAACTCGTTGTGGCCACCATACCGAGCCCGGGCGCCTAAACCATCTATGGAGAATGTATATCTGGCTGGAAATTTGTGCCCCGTCGGTCATGTGAATGGGGCCTCACCCGTGCCAATCATCTTGCCATCGCCCATACTTTGGATAGTGGATAATTTTAAATGTTGGTACAACCTACCTACAATTCTACAGTGTTGACTAAGAGTCAAACAAAAAAACAATATATTTCCTAGAATCCTTTAACTCTTGTGGGGATTAAGGCAGGAAAAAAATAATTGTACTTATTCTGCTCCAGTTCATGGTTTTAGTATTGTGGTGATCTCCTGGTTGTTGGCACTCATGGGTCTACTGGAAGCAGTGAGGAAGACTGGATCCACTTTGGCCTACCAGTGGTCCTTGTGTACCAAAAAGTCAAGTCCCATGGGTTGAGCTGTTAGAGAAGAAGAGCGAGAGGCAACCACAACACTGGAATCAGGAGCTTGAGCAAGAAGGTACACTTCTTGGTCACCCCTGACACAGAATTCTAGAAAAACGTTTTAGATCAGATGCCAATTAACCCATAATAGAGAAAAAATACCTTCCCAACTCCAAATAGGGCACATAAGAATATAATCATTGAAACTATGTCCCATAAAGAGAATAAATCAAAACTTTATATATTATTTGTGATATTTTTTTGATCTAGTAGACCATCACAAAATCCTGTGGCAGCGACTTCCATAGTGCTTGTGCTCTTACAGAAAAGAATCCCTGTCTATAACGATGGTGAAACTATCTTTTCTCTAGGCTTAGAACATAATAAATAATTTTATAAATTGTTTTAGATGGGTCACATTTGAAAATTATTTTGCTGAATACATGCCAGAGGCTAGCCACATGGATCAGATAGCCGTCAACTAAATGCTTGTATGGATGACAGCTATCTCTCCCTACTCTCGTAGCTGAATACTTCTTACCTTCAAAGCTCTATCTTGCATGGAGAGAAGGGAAAAAAATTAGTGAGTACACAAGTACAAATGGATAAGCACATTGTAATCAAACATCTTGGGCCTACTTTCTATAATTCTGTCTGGAGAAGGGTAAGACTTCCTCCATACACAATGGTTAGTTGTTCTCTCCAAAATCTGTCGGTTCTGTTGAAAAGATAGAGGAGTGATAAATCACTGGTCATTGTGAATTGATAAGTAGACAAGCAGACCCAAACTTTCCATTTGGGTTTGGGGTGCAAGTGCACCCACCCCGCACGACCTGGACATATTGCCAGATTGGCTGTTGAACAGCCAATCTGGCAAATTACTGCCCCTATCTGCTAGCCATGGCTGTGATTGGTCAAACGGACACCCCTGGCCAATCAAAGCATGTTTATTTGCTAGGGACGGTAATATGATGAATTGGATGTTCGGCTCTACTTATCTCTAGTGGTGAGCATGTATGTCTGCCGCTCCACTCACTCTTATGATACCAAATCCTGAATGAAATGAACCTGGTAACTGTCAAAGACTTCACAGAAGTTTCTCTTCTTGTATCATCTAGGCAAGCCAGGAAAACCCATGTGTACCATAAAAAAGATGCCTCATTACATGAAAATAAAAAGAGTTACCATCAGTTTTAGTCAATCACACTCTGGAATGTTTGCCTTTACTTGCAATAAAGACTATAATTATCAATCGATTGTGTAAGTATCAAAGAGGTATTGAGATCAGCAGAATTTTGGAAATGTTTGTACTTACAGTAAATTCTTGGCTTCAACATGAAAAAACGAAATTCATTCTATCTACTTTTCAAATAAGAAAAAAAAAAAAAAGCATAAATCTGTCAAGATCAGCCTTCGGGGAATAGACTTAAGAACTTCTGTTTCAGTACTGAGCAGTACTTTTCTAATGAAATAGCACTAAAGAAAATTACACTTTTATAAACGCATTAAGTGCCATATTAAGATTATGTTTCCTATCAGAGATTAGTGGAAGACTACAATTCTCCAAGGCTGGTGGTAGGGGGAAGGGGTCTTACCAGCAGAACTCCTTTAGGGGAAGCATGAAATGTTATTCTCTTTTAGTGGAAACTTCCTTCTTCCTTTCTAGTGTCACCTAAAGGTAACGACTCTGTAAGCCAATGTCCAACCCATCCAAAAAATTTTGAATATGTCAAGACACGGCCAAGCCAGGGACACCTATCTGCAGACAGTTGTTTTTGGCGCTCTTTCTCCTCATTAACTCAGTGTTTGCTGAAGGCTGAAGATTTTATAATATACTGGAACACTCCTCAAAGTAAAAAAAAGCTAATTTATAAGTTGCTTCTATGAGTCTGGCATTTTTACAGCACCAAATCAAATCTTAATTTTTTTGTGGGATGAATTTTTCTAAAGTATGGTAAGCTAATACTGTCATTCATCATATAGCTTTGGGAGGGACAGGGACAACGGAAAATTAAAAAAAACATTTTTAAAAATTGACAAAACAAGCATTTTATGTTTAAGAGAACTGCAGGGGCTTAAATAGCAATTTCAAGGACAATTGGAGCAACATCAATTCAGACAATTCAATTCAGACATGAAGGGAATCTTTTGAAAAATGTTGACTAAACTTCTAGGAAACAAATCTTGGATGACTTGTGAAGTTATCCTCACTGATGTCTGTCATTTATGAAAAAAAATTTGAAAAGATCCTGCAGAGGGCATAAGGTTAATTTTCCAATTTTTAATTGGTGGCCAGCTAGATGGGGGCTAGGCTTAACGGTTTATTGCTATACTGAAGACAGGACAAAGGGCAGGAGTTGTTAATCCATCCAGGTCAGGTAGGTAACGTAGAGGAGACATAGCTGCTATTCTGGGTCACATAGAGAATATTTATTTACCATATATACTTGAGTATAAGCCAAGTTTTTTGTGCTGAAAAAGCCAAACTCGGCTTATACTCAAGTAAAAAAAAAAGAAAGTTAATACTCACCTTTCCCATGCCCCTCGCAGGTCTTCTCTTATTCCATCCGGCAGCAGCAGGTCCGTGTGAGGTTGCACGCACAGAGTGACATAAGAGTGCGTGCCGGCTGCCAGAAAGGTGAGTATTGACTTTCTTGTTTTGTATGTGTTGGGCATACTGGGGTTAGAGATATACTAGAGGAAGGCTGGCTGGCTATATACTGAGGGAGGGGGCTGGCTAAATTCTGGGGGAAGAAAACAAGGAATTGCTGGTATGTTAGTATTTTTTTTTCACTTTCTATGTATAGAACGCTATATATTAGTTTGAAAGGTTACATGATGCAAAAATGTGAACTTTTAGTTTGCAGTGTCTAGTCTTGTATATTATTCTACCAATAGCCCAAGAGGGCAATAGTTTTAATTAAATGTCACTTAGTAAATATCACCTAACAATGGGTGTTCCAACATTATCAGACAACCCTCTTGCGGTATCTTTTGTTTAAAACAAAAGCTGAATAAAAATTGATTTAGCCCAAATGAAGCTGGGAGTAAAAGAGTACAAAAGTGTGTAAGAAGTGCTATGTGACAGTAATTGTTACCATTCTGTATCTATAAAAATAATGGAGTCCCACAGAGGGCAAAACCTTTAAATGATATCATTATAATGGTTCAGAGGTTGCACTCAGCTAGGTCCTAGGTCCTAGTGTTAAAGGAAATCTACCATAATAAAGAATTACATCATAATAAACCAGGAACACTTACTCCAGACACCGTGAGTAAGATCCAGGCACCGTGACTGTGGTAATCTTCCTTTAACTGTTATGCTAATGAGTCTGAAGGGCTCTGGTGGGGGTTTTCAAGAGCGTCTCAATGCTATAGCTTCACAGGCTGTTACATTGTTCAGAGAAGGTCTCCCCTGCACTTCCAGCTGCTGATAGATTACAAAGGCAGAGGGAGGAGGGAGAGAGCAGGAGGCTGGGTTACGCATGTCCTGCTCATTGTAACAACATGTATAGTTACATCATGGAGGGGCTCTAGTAACGCCTCACAGACCTTCAGGCTTAATAGCATAAATTAAAAAAGTAAATTATAGAAGGAAAGAAACCATGGAGAACAAATATAATATTAACACAGTCACAATTCCTGGATCTATGTGTAAGTGTCCCTGGTTTATCATGATTTTAATAAAGGGTGAAACATTGGGATAGATGTAAACAGTACAACTAGTGTATTATAGTATTTTTATCAATGTGTACTAATAATAATAAACTTAAAGATAACCTGACATTTAAATAAATACTTCATTAAAAACTAGATTAAAAAGCATTGCCCTTAAGCCTAAATGGTTAATCATGTGAGTTCATCGATAGCAATGGGGTCTGGTATATGGAGTGTTCACTGCACTTCCCTGCCTCCTTGTTCCTAAATGACAGGAAAGGAGAGAGCGCTGTTACTTTAATGGACACTTTTTGTGACCAAAGTGATGTCATCTAAGGTCCTTTATCCAGTTACATTTGTCTTCCCCATGTATGTATCTGATCAGATGAAATCCCAGCAGCCTGCATGGAGGTGATTTCATGTGACAAGATACATCCATGAGGTAGACGTTTCAAATGTAACTGGGTAAAGGAACTTAGATGACATCACTCTGATCACATGACATTAGATGGGAGGGGCCGGCAGAGCCTGACACCCTCCTCTGATGCCAGGGAATATAATATACAATTGATTTATGGGGATGTAAAAGAAACAATTTTTACCTAAAAGAAGGCTGACAGTAATTATGCCTCTATGGGAATCTGTCACTAGCTGTAGTTATGAAAATGTGGTGACAGGTTCCCTTTAAATTAAAAAATGCTTCTCAAACTTTTCTGAAACACAAGGCCGATGATCTTAGTATCATAAAATTCTATAATCCGGGACCTCAAATGAAGATTAAGAGAGATTCTTCTACATATTTAATGGAATTATTTAAAGAAAAATAGTCATATATATGTTAAAGTGACAGCACATAATTGTAACTCAGTCTAATCCAGTTATACTACAATGGTTTAACCTGAGCTATGGTAGGTAATCCAGGTATTATATGCTCTATTCTGGAATAAACATCACATGCTATCACTTACATTATGGTCAATATAATATCCTGGGTCTTAAATTGCATTTTAATTTTCCAATACATTTTTTTTATAACTCAATATTTAAAAAAAAAAAAATGAATATTTTGACATATGATGGGATTTGTTTGCCATTTATTTTCTTGCAACAATTTCAAAAAGTTACATTGTAGATAGTTTGATTTTACAAATATACTATAGTTTCTTTCACTCTACCGTCCTGTAGTATAATATTGTACAGTTGGCCACATAAGCAGCACCGGGAAGAACAACTCGTAGGCCGTAATACCTCATTTCCATTAGGACATAAAAACACTGATTGCTCCCACTTAACAACCTCCATTAGAGCCAGTGAGGGGCCTGGAAATAGCTTATTTTGTCTAAATCAAAGTTAAGAGGGGTCACACACAGAAGTGCATTTCCCATTAGGCACAACAGGCTAATGCTCCTGAGCAGCGCTATAGGAAGGTACATTGACTTCTTAAGTTCAGAGCTAAATAATTGTAACGAGTCTCTGGTTCACTGTAAAATTTCACAGTAAATACATAAAATCTGGGCAAAATCTCAGGTGCCCTACTTTTGAAACTTTTCGGTATAGATCATGGTCAGCAGATTCTTAAACTACTGTGTATACATTGACATAGATACTTTTGATAAATATGTGGCTTTGTGCTTTGATCAGTCTAAGCAGTGGCGTAACTTGAAGATGACGGGCCTTAGTGCAAAGTCTGTGCCAGCCCCCCCCCCCCCCCCCCCCCCCACGTATGGTGTATAGTACTAGTCTTCTCATATGAGAAACTGACACCTTATGGGCCCTTAAGCCTCTTGGGCTCAATTGCGACCGCACCCTCTGCACCCCCTCAAGTTACGCCCCTGAGTCTGAGTACACTCATCTCAGGTGTGTGGAATGTCTCAGAATCATAAAAGAACATTGTGGCCGATGTATCATGTCTGGAGCTCCGGATTTTTGGTGTACAAGGCAAGTTTTTGAAAAAGGGTGAAATCGTTGGGCAGCCAAATTCACCACTACCTGTGCCAGAAACGGGCAGAGGTTATAGCTGGAATCTATGCCAAGTTGGACCTGGAGTAGATGTGCTGCTCCAGATTTATCAACAGTCCTGCACCTCTTAATAGTTCCAGTATATCGCCCAAGTCTGGCATTTTAAGTCTTAAAATTTCCCCCTGCCGAATCTCCGCTAACAAAAGGTCTCTTAGTGGAGACGGAAGACATCTCTGTCAGGTTGGACCTATTTAGGTCTGATGTGGCAGAGATTTTAGCTATATGTTTCACACTCCCGCCTCCTACCCTTTCAATCAAGCACTCAGCCCCCTTCAGGCCCAAAGTTGAGAAAAGAAAAGTCCCAAAACTTTTGAAAATAGGGATTTTTACATGACTTTTCCACAAAACTTGTAGAGAAAAAAATAGTAAATTCTTCTCAATGTGCATAGAACAGTCCAAGAAGCTCTGGTCAAAAAGGTAAAAATATATTTTAAGTATGCAGTTATATTTTTATTGTGAAGTTTTTTAATTGTGAACTGGAAAGTTGCAGTGAATGCAGTAGACCCCATTATATACTTATAAGGGGTTATTTATTATAGTTTTATTTTTTGGGGGGAGTAAAAAAGTCTTAAAGTAGTTGCATTGAGGTTTTTTGATACTTTTCACTGCTCACACCTCTGCATTAATCTGGCGTAAACATAGAACTACTGCTAGTGCAACACCGTGCAAAGCCAGAGTCATGGCTCAGGACTTTTGCAAAAAGTCTCATAAAAAGTCTCAGAGTCACTCCAGTCCCCTGCTAATCTGTGTGCTGAGACTTTTTATGCATTTTGAAACTTTTTGAAAAAAGACAGAAAATAGACCATAAGAACATTTATTAAAGGGCCAAAGCCACTTTAAGGTATCTGATGGGCAAAAATAGACACAGAACTGTCCTAAGGAGCCGCCTAATGATAAATAACCCCTATTGTCTAGGTCTGTGTTCTCAGAGCTGATTGGGGGATGGGTCTGTTGTCTTGCAATTTCCTTAACTTGCAAAGTATTGACTTGTAAGTTTCTGCAATGTTCTTGTAAAGTAATATAAAATACCTTCATTGCACATACACAAGAAGGTCATGGGAATTGTATATATACAGCCTTTTTCAAAATATAGAGTCTAGGATGTCCATGCTGGAGAGGTCATCCTTATATACTGTTTAGGGAAACTTTCTTAAATTAGTTTATTTTACTAAATCCACATTAATCACTCATTGTATAATAATACACTACTATAGAACTTAAAAATTATAAGCCATAAAAATGAGCATATGACATTTTAGATTTTTTGAACTTTTCTTACAACAGTTTTTTAATATAATGTTGTTGGGGGGTGTTCATTAGTAGGTATAACTGTGCTTGATAACTTAAATACAACTATTTTAGTTCAGTAAATGTGGCTTAGTCCATAATGGACGACAATAGTGCCGAAAAAGGGTCATTTATCATGGTTATCAAGGTGGTGCCATTTATCATGCGCTCAGGTCTTTGTAAACCTAAACCTATTTAATTGTTATGCACAGGATAGGGGATAAGTGAATAATCGTGGGGGTCTCGGCTGCTGGACATCAGAAAATGGGATCACAAGTTTTCTTTAATCTGCTCCGGACTTCTTGGTTTTAGGCAAACTGTTAATGATCCAGAAGTCTTGTAGAGGTCAAGGGCAGAATTCCAGAATCGTGTGCTCCATTGACTACTATAAGATTTCCAGATTGGGTTTCCTTATTGACTGACACACACAGAGTCACAATGCTATGAAGCAAATCGGGGGACTTGCAGTCATCTGCCAAATCAGGGGGGAATCCAACAGCCGAGACGTAATCTAACAATAGATTCATCCCCTATCCACAGGGTGGCACAAGCCCTCATTTAGTATCTCCCTTATTTTTATCGGACAAAAAATCCTACTTGCAGGATGTTTATGTCTGTGAACTTTGATATGACTCAGCCAAAACAATTTAACATAACTTATAGCAAAGAAATGTGTCAAACAATTATCATTACAACACAAGGAGACTGCTTTCTATTAAACTGTGTGTAATACAAACAGTAGCACTAAGTGTATGACAGACTATTGGGACAGACTGGATTGTCAGTCACTGGGGCGTGTTAATTGGCAGAGTATGGGTGTAGATCTGTATGAATATTGGCACATGCACATGTTATAGGGCAGTGGTGGCGAACCTATGGCACAGGTGCCAGAGGTGGCACTCAGAGCCCTCAGGCCATTGCCCCAGCACAGAGTTCCCCAAGTAGTACTCAATGTGTTCTCCTGCAGTCAAAAGCAACTCAAGACATACTGGGCCACACTCAAGACAGACTGAGTCTTTGGCCAGAAGTGGCTGACAGAGTGGGATTATCATTGGAGCCCCTTCTCCAGGTCCTGTGATTTTAGCTCTATAGGACGGAAGGGTGGCCTGGAGGGAAGCTACAATGAGAACCTACCCTTTTTTATAGTATTGGTGTCCTCAGGATGCTGATATCATTGAAAGCTATGGCAGAGCAGGCAGAAATATGTTATTTCTTAAATTGCCTTGGTACTATACACTCACCGGCCACTTTATTAGGTACACCTGTCCACCTGCTTGTTAACACTTAATTTCTAATCAGCCAATCACATGGCGGCAACTCAGTGCATTTAGGCATGTAGACATGGTCAAGACAATCTCCTGCAGTTCAAACCGAGCATCAGTATGGGGAAGAAAGGTGATTTGATGCCTTTGAACGTGGCATGGTTGTTGGTGCCAGAAGGGCTGGTCTGAGTATTTCAGAAACTGCTGATCTACTGGGATTTTCACGCACAGCCATCTCTAGGGTTTACAGAGAATGGTCCGAAAAAGAAAAAACATCCAGTGAGCGGCATTTCTGTGGGCGGAAATGCCTTGTTGATGCTAGAGGTTAGAGGAGAATGGGCAGACTGGTTCGAGCTGATAGAAAGGCAACAGTGACTCAAATCGCCACCCGTTACAACTAAGGTAGACAGAAGAGCATCTCTGAACGCACAGTACGTTGAACTTTGAGGCAGATGGGCTACAGCAGCAGAAGACCACACCGGGTGCCACTCCTTTCAGCTAAGAACAGGAAACTGAGGCTACAATTTGCACAAGCTCATCGAAATTGGACAGTAGAAGATTGGAAAAATGTTGCCTGGTCTGATGATTCTCGATTTCTGCTGCGACATTCGGATGGTAGGGTCAGAATTTGGCGTCAACAACATGAAAGCATGGATCCATCCTGCCTTGTATCAACGGTTCAGGCTGGCGGTGGTGGTGTCATGCTGTGGGGAATACTTTCTTGGCACTCTTTGGGCCCCTTGGTACCAATTGAGCATCGTTGCAACGCCACAGCCTACCTGAGTATTGTTGCTGACCATGTCCATCCCTTTGTGACCACAATGTACCCAACATCTGATGGCTACTTTCAGCAGGATAATGCGCCATGTCATAAAGCTGGAATCATCTCAGACTGGTTTCTTGAACATGACAATGAGTTCACTGTACTCAAATTGCCTCCTCAGTCACCAGATCTCAATCCAATAGAGCATCTTTGGGATGTGGTGGAATGGGAGATTGGCATCATGGATGTGCAGCCGACAAATCTGCGGCAACTGTGTGATGCCATCATGTCAATATGGACCAAAAACTCTGAGGAATGCTTCCAGCACCTTGTTGTATCTATGCCACGAAGAATTGAGGCAGTTCTGAAGGCAAAAGGGGGTCCAACCCGTTACTAGCATGGTGTACCTAATAAAGTGGCTGGTGAGTGTATAATAAATAATTAAAGTTGAGTCTTCAGTTGTTGATACCTTTTATTGGCTAACCAAAAAGGATGATGGCAATTGCAATCTTTTGAGACTACTTAGGTCTCTTGATCAGGCATAGTGTAAAACAAAATCTGAATAGAACACAAATTTATACATAAAAGCACACAGTAATGCTATGGTTGATGAGATAAGTGATAAAAAAACAAAACAATCAATGTAAAGAGAGAAGAGTAAACACTGAGTGGGGCTCATGTACTAAGGGCTCCACTGGCGCATTTTCTTCGGGTTTCCCGACTTTTTCCGTTTTTCCGAATTCCGCCGGGATTTTGGCACACGCAATCGGATTTCGGTGCAATCGGCGCTGGCTTTCACACGACAGAAATGGGGGGCGTGGACGTCGGAAAACCTGACGGATTCGTAAAAACCGCGGAATTTAAAAAACAAATTGTGTTACAAAATCAATCACTCACATGCACCAGGAATAGGTTGGTGAACTCCGGCGGACCTAGGCGCAGCAGCGACACCTGGTGGACATCGGGCACACGACCTTAGTGAATCGCCGGGAGACCCTGATCCACGTCAGAGAACGCGCCGCTGGATCGCAACAGGACTGGGTAAGTAAATGAGCCCCAATCTCTGAAAGGTTTACCATTTATGGTTGTGTTTTGCTGAATTAGATATTGTCCATTCCTTGTAAAGCATCAAAATCAGTCATCATTTCTTAAAGGCGCTGTCCAATACAAAACAATGCAGAGATTAGCCAATGATGTGCCTTTTATGTAGAGGACAGTGATTGGCTAGAGCAGTAAGAGCGTCATAACTAGGTGGATGGTACAAAAAACAAAGGACCAGGTAAGTTAATTTGCATTTAACACTAGGCTGGTTGAGTCGGCCAACCCCTTTAATCCATCATGTTTACAAAGAGCACATAGTAATAGATGTACAGGAAGGTGCTTCTAGGAACCTGTGTACACTGTGTATACTGCTCAGAGAAATTGTTGCATGAGATGATATTTCTTTATTGTTTGTGCTATATCCCATGTTACACCCAATGTCTATTTGGCGTTTGCACAACGTGTATCGTTCTATCTTGTTTCCAATGAGCCTGTAAAACCACAAGTTCAATCATATGTAATGTATGCCTCGCCTATTAAGAGTCCACCTTCGCTCCGGGAAAGAAGCTCATAGTCTTGTAGATACTTGTCCTTGAGACTTTTAAAGGCTTGCAGAAGACGGTTCCCTATTTTTCAACTCACTATAGAGCATTAACAAAGCAAAATGAATAGGAAAAATGTACATGACTTAGAATTTGTGCAATTAAATCAAATAAAAACATGTTTACAAGGCTGAATATAATGGGAATTTGGCACAACATTGAATAGGGAATACTAATGCAAAAAAAGTACAAAATAAATTTACATAAAAATTGGGAAAAAAATTAGAGACTAAATGGAGGTTTCTAAAATGAAATCAGAATCGTCACCATAAACCCATCAGCTTTAATTATTCCTGAGCGGCATAATTCATAAATGAAAGGCTATAAGTCTGTGTAGGTTTTATTATGTGTTAGTAATAATGAAATGTCTTTCAACATCCCTAAGTAATTATAGAGCCGTACACAGCATAAACATCCACTCATTGTCTCTCATGCCCTTGTATGGATTTCATTTAATTTTCTGCACTGCTAAACATTCATTATGCTGTACGTTGCAATCTGTACATTTCCACTAGATCATTTTCTAAAAAAAAAAAAAAATGATTGTCTTGCCCTGAAAAGATTTCACAATTATCCCAAGAGAAGGACTTGTCTGAAGAGAGGAACTTGTCAAGTTGTTTTGGACCAAACCGAAGTGGAAAGTGTTGAGGGTCCTCTGACGCTCTGAGTCAGTTTCATGTATATTTCACAGTAAAATTGCGCCTGGTGAAGCTGAGGTCAATACAACCTCGTTCACTGCGCATGCGCTGGACATGGCGGGACATGTGCAGTAAACCAAGTTACGTTGACCTCAGATTTACGAGGCACAATGCTAATGTGAGATAAAGCTGAAGCTGAAGTTGACTGTTATTAGAAGACCATATGGCACCTTTCCCCTTCGTTATGATCCCAAACAACTTAACACACTGGGGCTCATTTACTAAGGGTCCAAATCGCGCATTTTTGTCGGGTTTCCCGAATATTTCTGATTTGCGGGGATTTTGGCGCACGCAATCGGATTGTGGTGCATCGGTGCCGGCTTTCACGCTTCACTTGGCCATCGGAAAACCAGACAGATTCGGAAAAGCTGCAGAATTTTTTTAAAAATTGGGGACGCAAGATCAGCACTTACATGCATCGGGACGACGAAGGTGAACTCAGCGCAGCAGCGACACCTGGTGGATATCGGGTGCACGGACCTTAGTGAATCCCGTCAGACCCGAATCCTTGTCGGAGAACGCGCCGTGGGATCGCGACTGGACCGGGTAAGTAAATGTGCCCCATTCTGTTTAAAGGAAATCTACCATCAGGATTATGGATTATAAACCAAACACACTGACATGCTGGTGTGAGTCCCCTCTGGCAGGATCAACTATTCTTTTAGCTTTTTATGCCTTTGTTTTTACAAAAAAAGACTGTACAGATTATGCAAATTAGCCTCAAGGGCTCCACGTTCCATATAAGTTAATGGAGTGTGGAGCCTCTGAGGCTCATTACATAATGCTTTAGGACTTTTTTTTTGTAAAAACAAAGGCATAAAAAGCTAAAAGAAAAGCGGATCCTGCCACAGGGGACTCACACCAGCCATGTCAGTGTGTTTGGTTTATAATCCTGACGGTAGATTTCCTTTAAAGTCACTTCAAGTTAGAAGTCTCTTTTTACATATCCTTAAAGTAATAAGTATGAATTCTTCCCAGGACAAAGTCAAGGATCATGTAATAATGCACCTGGTGGATCTGAGGTCAATAAGACTTGCGCTCTACATGCGGGGGCCTGTTCAGTGAAGCTAGTATTATTGAGCTCAATACACAATGTTTATGTAGACTAAGCTGAAGTTGACTAAGATCCTGTGACAACTTTCCAGTTTTTTTATGATCCCAAACAATCTTCCTAGCATAAGACAACAAACTTTTAGAAAATGATCCATTGGAAAAGTGTCTGATAGATCTGTCATCAATACAACTTGGTTTGCTGTCCATGGAATGGTCATGGGGGATGTGCCATGTCACCTGTATAATGTACATAGATGTCACAGACATTCATCAACTTTTACCTTTGTCATGATTAATAGGTTTGAAATCATGGGCACAACTTGAAAGGAATAACTGGGTCCAAGAGCAATAAGGTGTCCATAAGGTGTCTTCTCCCTATAGGAGGTGACTAGTTCTATTTTCTATATTTTAGGTCCAACATATGTAAATTATGCCTCTGTTTCGGACCCCAGAAGTGTTCCTCCTAGAGTATTTCTACATTTTTTTTCCAAAATGTTATGTTGGCAGGGGCTGCCGTTTCCTACATGACCCATAATGCTTTTTCTCTACCTCCTTCTGATTGTTCCTTCTAAAACCGTCTCGTCCTGTTTGCTTATCCTGTGTGTACTGAGACTTTCCAGTTATAGCCGTGTAATAGTAATGTGGCTGTGTTATCGCTCTCTGGTGCCCCAAAAGTGTCTTATAATTGGAGTCCCTGTGAGGCTGCAGGAGATGTCCTAGATGTCCCACATAAGTAAAAAGAGCATTGGTTATCCTCAACTTATGTGAGACATCTAGGACATAGTAGTGGTACTCAGATCGCACAGTATGGGATACCCAGAGGTTCTTGTAGCCGCTGGGGGTCTCTGAGTCCCAATATGCATGTCAGGACCATCAGCCCGAAATACAGCTCTACAAATCACAATTCTAAGGAGCTATCTGTATCACCACATGTTACTGTCACCGGCCCGCCATGTACCCTTACCCAGAGGTCATCTGAAAATAGTATCTTTTCCATATACTACTGACTCACATCCTGCCCTGGAATACCCTTTCAGTGAGGAACATTGAATCTCCAGTCATAACATCCCTGGTGCATTGCATCAACCCATCCAGTTTCCTATTTGTAAAAAAGTTTTTCACATTAGAAAATTAATATTTCACAATGTAATGGGGTTAAAAAGCCATTTAAAGAATTATTGGATTTTGGGGGCATGTGTTTTTCATCAGTTATTTGTATATAATATAAAATGACCTTGGACTGGAGTTTTGCCATGACTAGGGGTTTCAGGCTGGAGCGTAACTTGAGGGGTGCAGAAGGTGCAGCTACACCAAGACCTTCTTCTTCTCTTCTCATACAAGGAGACCTACAAGTCCTATAAACCAAACATAATCGCCGGGGCTGGGGTCCAGTTTATGTTATGTCTCTGTCTTTGGTTCTGATTGTGGGTGAATTTTTAGTTTTATGATATGATTGTTCGTAAGTAATTATTTGCTAATTTATTAATTGTTTTTATTTATTTATACTGTTTGTGATTCATCCTGATGCCATTTTTAATTAATTTATTTTACACATCTAGCACCAGCAACTTGAGTAACAAGAACAAACAGCCCTCAGGATGTACCTTTGGATATGTTTAGGACATTACTGGGTCTAGATAAACTGGGTCAAGCGATAACCATGACCCATAGTCAGCAGTTTACTGGTAAAATCTGCAGCAAAGTCAGAATATAAAATAAATATGTAGATTTAGAGCTCAGGTACAACTGGGCTCCTCCGCATCCATAAAAACGTGCTCAGGGACTTGTTTTCTTACTACCCATCTATAGGATCGATCTTTACTATTAGAATGGTAGGGGTCTGTTACCTGGAAGCCCGACCAGGTGTTGATGTTCGGCTTTCCTGCCTCAGCAGCCTGTGATATATATTCATTGGTCCTTTGGCCAGATAAATGTGGCTGAGCTGCAATACCTACCGCAGCCACTTTTTAATGTATGGTGCTGTTCTTTGTAGACTGTGAGGAGGCTGCATGGCTCGTCCACACATTGGTCATTGGAGGTGCCGACGGTCAGACCCCTGCTAATCTGCCAACCTATCCTAATGAAAACAGAGATAGAGATTATGAGTGTGCTCTTGTAGCAGTGATGTGTGTGTGTACAGCAGTGATGAGTGTGTTCTTGTAGCAGTGATGTGTTTGTGTGTGTACAGCAGTGAGGAGTGTGTTCTTGTAGCAGTGATAAGTGTGTGTGTATAGCAGTGATGAGTGTGATTTTGTAGCAGTGATGTGTGTGTACAGCAGTGATGAGTGTGTTCTTGTAGCAGTGATGAGTGTGTGTGTATAGCAGTGATGAGTGTGTTCTTGTAGCAGTGTGAGTGTGTGTGTATAACAGTGTTGAGTGTGTTCTTGTAGCAGTGATGTGTGTGTACAGCAGTGAGAGTGTGTTCTTGTAGCAGTGATGAGTGTGTGTATATAGCAGTTTGAGTGTGTTCTTGTAGCAGTGATGTGTGTGTACAGCAGTGATGAGTGTGTGTATAGCAGTGATGAGTGTGTTCTTGTAGCAGTATTGAGTGTGTGTGTATAGCAGTGTTGAGTGTGTTCTTGTAGCAGTGATGAGTGTGTTCTTGTAGCAGTGATGAGTGTGTTCTTGTAGCAGTGATGAGTGTGTGTGTATAGCAGTGATGAGTTGTTGAGCAGTGATTTAGTGTGTGTGTATAGCAGTGATGAGTTTGTTCTTGTAGCAGTGATGAGTGTGTGTGTATAGCAGTAATGAGTGTGTTCTTGTAGCAGTGTGTGTGTGTACATCAGTGTGAGTGTGTTCTTGTAGCAGTGATAAGTGTGTTCTTGTAGCAGTGATGAGTGTGTGTATAGCAGTGTTGAGTGTGTTCTTGTAGCAGTGATGAGTGTGTGTGTATAGCAGTGATGAGTGTGTGTAGAAGTTCTGAGTTTGTTTGTGTGTCTATATAACAGTGCCGAGTGTGTTCTTATAGCAGTGCTGAGATTGTGAGTGTGTATAACAGTGGAGAGTATGTTCTTGTAGCAGTGTTGAGTGTGTTTGTGTGTGTGTATAGCAGTGCAGAGTGTGTTCATGAAGCAGTGTGAGTGATTTCATGTGAGTGAATATGTGTATCAGGCGTGAGTGAGTAATGTATGTAGCAGAGCTGTCTGTGGGTGAATGAATGGATGTAGCAGAGCTGAGTGTGAGTGTATGGATGGATGTAGAAAATCTGTATTCTGTGCTTTTGTGTGAACAAAAGGGAATTTTTAATTGGTGTAAAATATATTTTTCTTTTTTTCTGAAGGACTAAGTATAGCATGCGTCTTATGGCCCAGAAGATATGGTATGTGTCATATTTGTTTTTGTTTATTTCTTTTTTGGCTTATAAAAACAGGTAGCAACTTTTTAAAAATAAAAATCATTTAGTTTTTGTTTTTATCAAATGGACCACTGAAAGAAATCATCTGTCACTGACACATATTAAAACAAGGAGACTTTAATGTGATTAATTATATTTTAAGTGGATTTGTGCAGAAAATCTCCAAGTTCCATGTAAAAAATGTTTATCCCGGGAGTTACACCCCTAAGCATGAGTCTTTCCCAAACATTTCATCCTGGAACATGCAAGAAGTTCAGAAAACCCCTTGAAATGTCAAGTGAACTTCATGGTACATCAAAGCGCTGAACCATCGCCTCCGCTTTTGTTGTGTGCCACGATTCATGTGGGAAGAGCACAAACATTCCCATGCAAACAATTAAAATTTCGCTTTATTTGTGGGAACATGAGCCAAAAATACCCCATCAATCTGTGTTATTACAAAAACAACAACAACAACAAAACCAGAATGTAATTACAGACGATTCCGAGATGATATTCCTGAAATCTGAACTGGCAGCTGTGAAATATATTACATTTGCTATGGAATAACGTATTCCTCAAAGAAAGCGTTAAAGAAACCTTGCAGGAAAATCATGAGCAGTCAAGCATGTCAGTGGTTACATAAGCGTGATTTCGATCTATTGGCTCAGGGCTGGAGCTCGCTACATTCCCTGATATTTGGATTGTTTCAAATGAACATGAAGCAGCAGAAAACCTTTCTTTCTGAAAGGGCTTAAAGTTACTGAGGTGACCTACAAGTGAGTTTTTCCATAGACGTCCAAAAAAGTTTCTGTTATTTTTGTCTGATAAAGTTATTCTGCAAAACCACTGGACAGCCAGAGAAGGGAAAGGGAAAGAGAATTAAAAAATAGCTGCTAGTGGATTATAACATGAGTGATTTGGACGGCAGCCCGGGGCCCAAAGCCTCTAGGGGTCCCGGGGCCACCGAACCCTTCCACAAAGTTTGATACTGTCCTGGATAGATAATAAAGAGAGAGTTTTCCAGCCCTGAAATCCTCAAACATCTGCACTGGCTCTTTACACACATGTCTACAAGAGCACTTCCAGGACCTTTGAAGGTCCTTAAACTTTAGACCTGAAAGCCAACTAAAGGGATTCCTCCTCTGTAGCCAAGCAAGTTGGTTCTGGTACCATATTTAAGCAGTAAATGAAAAACCGTGAAAAAAATTGGAGGGGCTCACCATTTTCATATAGTCCAAGGCAGTCTTAACAATCCCTTGTTGCCTATCCAGGGCTTCCTACTTATGAAGCTTGGCCGTCCATAACCTAAACCTCTGGCTAAGGTGGAATTGGTGGCAGGCACAAGGATGCTGCAGTCAATTAGAGGCCTCAGTGGTTGGGAAGTAAGAGCTCTTCATAGGGTGCGCTCACACATCGCGTTGAACGCATGCGTTTAAAACGCATTGCACAAGCTGAAGAGAGATTTGCCTAATTTAACAACTGTTAACACTTGTGCTATACGTTAAAACATGTGCTTGTTAACACAATGTTTCACATTTTCATTTTGTAAACACATGTGTTAACAGATATTTAATTAGGCAAATCTCTCTTCAGCCTTTGCAATGTGGTAAACGTGACGTGTGACCGCACCCTTACAGAGACTTTGCCAATTAAGGCTGCCTTGCAGCTGTGTGGTGACTTATAGCCATTGTTGCTTCTCTAGAGAATTGTGGGAAATATGCAAATATGTCTTCCAGGATGAGACAAGGAAAACAATGCCTCTTTAGATACCTTGTATGGCAGCCTCCTTAACATCAAGTATGACTTTCAGGAAGCCTAATGACATGATGCAAATGCAATCGTA
>CM033645.1:195187682-195249003 GCA_019512145.1 Engystomops pustulosus | reverse complement strand
ACTTTCCATTGCTTTGATGGGACATTGCTTGTACAGTGCCGTACAGAGGTTCTCTAGTCACAACAGTCCCTTCAGTGGAGCCCAAAGTCCTAAATCAAGGGCACGTCATATATGTAAAGAAACCATATACATTTCACTAATTGGGTTTATACTATTGAAAAATACTGAAAAAAAAAAAAGTCCATAATATATTTTTTTTCTGCTCCTTTTCTATCCTGCACTTAACAGCTTTTATGGAATCCATTTATTTTAAAGCAGAGATGTCCTTATGTCATTCTATTAGACACAAAATGCTGGAAACCATGAAAGGAAACATGAAAGCTCTGTTGTAGGTTAATGTTTTTTTATTCCTTTATACCATTCTATATGTGACATTTATTTCGGGCTCCATTTAAAAGTGTACAAACACACATATGAGCACAACAAGGTGGGTCAAGGTTATATATGTGAGACCCACACACAGCCACAGGTCAATACAAAAGTACATGAATGCAATGCTCTCACAATAGCAAAATAAGACTAAAGCCCTAAAACAGTATTGCACAAGGTCCAAGACAAGACTGGAATAAATCGATCAAACAGAGCACAGTGAAAAGACCAATGACAGGGAAAGTCCCCTAGGATGTAGACAGAGACAGAGCCTAAGTCGTAAGGATTACTAGTCTAATGAACCCAAGTGGGAAGAGGGAGAGCTGGGTCAGAGACCCGTGGCTGAAGGCACCCATAGCTTCTCTATTGTCACATGGGTGGTTCTAGGCTGGAGCAAATAGCCCATCTCTGCCTATCTGAAAGTAGAGAGCCACAGATTATTTTGAAAATGCTAGGGACTTGGAGTAGATGTCCCAACTACACCAGAATCATTATAGTAGCAACTATTCGAGGAGCTTCTTTCGCTTTATGAGTTTCATCAGATTGTCTATCTACTTTGAACATGTAATCCACTTAAAAAATATAAAATATTTCCGTGCTTTCATTTTCAGGGCCATCGATGCCTAAAAAGCACATAGAAAGCAATGTTATATTGAGCTCAGAATATTTGCCAAACCAACAAGCCAAAAAATGAAATGACTGTACACAGTCTTCTAATTTACTGCTCTTTATAGCTTTAATAAACCAGTGATGTTCTATCTCCATCTCTTCATCCTCGTTATTCAAACAGGAAAATTGGAAATAAAATCAGAAAACAAAAATCCAACAAAAACAGAACAAAGCAGCTGAAAGCACCTTCAGCTCATTAGAATATCTATAATGATGACTTTCTCTCAGATCGCTGCCTCCCGGGGACTATAGTTGATACTTTTTTCATAATATATATTCTGTGATGATTTGTTTTTTCTGTAGCTTTTTTCATAAAGTTATAGCCGAGTAAAAAAAAAATCTAGATGCCCGGAGCCACCAGTAGGGGGAGCATAACGCATTTCTACTGTATTTATTCTGATTCCGTTAAAGGGATGGGAAGTAAGAGCTCTTTGCAAAGACCTTGGCAATTAAGGGCAACTTGAAAACATTCTGAGACCTACAGCCATTGACACTCAACTAGAGTAGGGAAATATGCAAATATGTTTTCCTGTATGGGTTAAGGCAACCATTGCCTCTTAGCTACCTTGTAAAGAGTGATAATTTTGATGTGGCCATTTGCTGTATCTCTCATTCTGTTTATCTTGTTGTTCGGTGCTCATAATCGTGATAGGCACTGCCGCCCAGTTGTCACCTATGGTTTTGGGCAGGGCTGGATAGTAGGAAGGGACATAGCTTGTGGTAATTGCAAGGCTCAAATTTCTTTCCTGACTTGACACACTATTTGGGGCTCTCTACTAGCAGAAGCGGAGAGCCAAGTTCTCTGCTCGGGCCTAAAACCACCTATAATAATAATAATTCTTTATTTATATAGCTACAGATTACGTAGCAGGGCACAGAGCTTGCCAAATTGATCCCTTATCCCCAACCGCGCTCACAATCTAATACACCTACCAGTATATTTTGGAGTTTGGGAGCAAACCCACGGAAACATGAAGAGAAGATAGAAACCTTTTGCAGATGTTGACCCTGGATGGGACTTGAACCCAGGACCCTAGCACTGCAAGGCTGAAGTGCTACCCACTCAGCCACTGTGTTGCCCATACACCTATTGACAGTAGAGAGCCAAATTTGTATACTTGTTATTGAAAATACCCTAAGATAAAGCTATTCAGGTTCTCTATTGTCAGATCTCTGCCTATCTGAAAGTAGAGAGCCACAGATTATGCTAGGGACTTGGAGTAGATGCTCCAACTACACCAGAATCATTATAGTAGCTCCTATTTGAGGAGTTTCTTTCGCTTTATGAGTTTCATCAGATTGTCTATCTACTTTGAACATGTAATCCACTTAAAAAATATAAAATATTTCCATGCTTTCATTTTCAGGGCCATCGATGCCTAAAAAGCACATAGAAAGCAATGTTATATTGAGCTCAGAATATTTGCCAAACCAACAAGCCAAGAACATGAAATGACTGTACACAGTCTTCTAATTTACTGCTCTTTATAGCTTTAATAAACCAGTGATGTTCTATCTCCATCTCTTCATCCTCGTTTTTCAAACAGGAAAATTGGAAAAAAAATCAGAAAACAAAAATCCAACAAAAACAGAACAAAGCAGCTGAAGGTGAAGGCGGCCGCACCGGACCTGCACTGTGATCACACAAGGTCAAACCGAGCTTTTCTCACCCTGGAACGTGCGATCACGGTGCTAAATGCCTGTGGTCACAGGGAGAGAGAGAAATTTCAATCTTATCCTTTTAAGTTTTTGCTGTTCCACATTTGTTTAATCATGGATGAATTTCGCTACTTATATTCATCTATATACAGCTGGGTTAAAGAAAGAGTCCAAATTTTGTTTAACTAATATAATATAGACATAATTATATTATCCAAGCCGGAATCTTCTTAAAATTTATTGAGCTTTTTTAAAAAAATTTTATATTGAACATAAAAATAAAAATAATTAATAAATACAGTGAAAGGTATTAGCTGTAATCCCTCCCCCTGCTCTGTAGCAGTTTGGAAAGACGATTGCAATGGAGGGAAGGATGTGGCACTATGGAGCATGGACTGTAATTGAATTGTGGGGAAATCGATGTGACAGCAGAGGAGGTTTCCTGCAGAGGTGCAGCAGCAGTGACCTGCATGGGCAGAGAAGAAGATCTCTGTGTATGGATTTCTATATACTGTATCTGTGTGTGTTCTGCTACAATGTCATAGACTGTAAGCTCTTGTGTCACCCTCTCATCCTCATAGACTGTAAGCTCTTGTGACAACCCTCATCCTCATAGACTGCTAGCTCTTGTGTCACCCCCCTCATCCTCATAGACTGTAAGCTCTTGTGTCACCCCCTCATCCTCATAGACTGTAAGCACTTGTGTCATCCCCTCATCCTCATAGACTGTAAGCTCTTGTGTCACCTCCTCATTCTCATAGACTGTAAGCTCTTGTGTCACCCCCTCATCCACATAGACTGTAAGCTCTTGTGTCACCCCCTCATCCTCATAGACCAGTGATGGCAAACCTTTTAGAGACCGAGTGCCCAAACAACAACAAAGACCCGCTTATTTATCGCAAAGTGCCAACACAAAATTTTAATTTGTGATATATACTCCTTTCTCTGTCACAGTTTTCATTGATACCAGCACCTGAGGACACCAATAAAGCAGAAAATAGTCTCAGGTAGAGCTGTCACTTTAAAATACCTCTGTCCACAGCAAGTCCTGGGCCGTCTGGGACTCCAGGAAGATACCTGGAGTCCTCTCTGATAATGGCCTGAGTGCCCACAGAAAGGGCTCTGAGTGCCACCTCTGGCACCAGTGCCATAGGTTAGCCATCACTGGTCTAGGCGGTCTAGAATGGTCGACCCAAGGGTGGAGAGAGGGCATTAAAGATGATCAAACACAATGAGGCCTATGTATTAAAACCAGCCTTTGTCTCAAAGTGCCAAAAACCAATACAATGATCCAAGAAAAAGTATTACTACAATATCAATACATTTATTTGCTTATCAAAGGGCTATGCTTAAACAAAATATATAACCTTGAAATCACGGACCCTGTACGGTTGTACACTCATACCCCAAGTAAAACCATCATATAAAAACATACAAAGACCATGGAAGTGTGACATGCATAAAGCACAATGTAACAAGTTCAAATGTGGGCTTTGTTAATAGATAGAAAATCCAATGCCAAAAACAATAATATCAAAGCCGTGGGAGTAAAGTAACAGACAACATGCACGGATGCTGGCTTATAATTGTTACCAATGACGTGCAGACACTGTCAAATATTGCACATATTTCTGATACTAGAAATCCTTATCATATCACATCATATAGGCAATAGACTCAAAATCAACTAGCATGTGCAAAAATAATAAAAAAAATATATATATATATATAAACCACGTCCCGAACAAGAAAGAGTTAACACCAACCACTGGCCATTGTGCTATGTAAAATGCAGTCACACTGTCCAGCACCCCAATGTGCGTTTTGCAAGCTGCTTTGTCACTTTGTCTTAAAGTGCACCTGTCACGGGATTGTAATGTTTAGCTGGTGACAGGTTACAATATCCCATGCTATGCTGATTATAAATATGTCATTCAGAATTCTGAATCATTTCAGTTTATAGTAGTTTATTCACATTACCTGGCTCCATGCCAGTAGCATGTGGTGAGCCCTGGGGGCAAAAGGCGGTGTGTTCCTGTGTCAGTCTCCTCTCCTCCACACTCATGCTGCTTCCCAGGGGAGCAAAAGATGGTGGAGACACAGGCTGCAGCAGCCCCTCCCCCAGGACTAGCCACACACTGCTGGTAGGGAGCCATGTAATGTGAAATAAACTTATGTAAAGTAAAAAGGCAAAACAGTCACAATTTCAATGGCATGATACATTGACCCCAATGCACATGGATAAGTCTGAGTAACCTGCTCATTATTTTACAGATAAAAGAAAACAGAGAATGAAATCATTTATAGTATTTCATTGTGTGTACATGTAGCTATCATACAGCTGCATTAGAATTCAGAGCTTGTTGCTATAGCTTGTGATCTCCAACAGATGGTCTTTATTGATATGCAATGTTATACGGAAGGCCTGGACTGCCAGTATTATTAAAGTAAGAATGCTATAGTAACCAATGTACTGAACGGTGGCATTTTAATAGCATTGCTTTCGCCATTGATGGAACAGAGAAGCAGAAAAGTTTGCAACAATAAATCTTTTCTGCAACTGGATTTGTTTTATAGTATTAGTATTAAAGAAATAACCAAAATAGTTCATTTTCTAGTTAAGTGTCACTGTGGTTAGTATAATTTATAAAGTATGAGCACAGTTAGCCAATAGGGCAGCACGGTGGCTTAGTGGTTAGCATTACAGCCTTGCAGCACTGGGAACCTGGGTTCAAGTCCCAGGGTCAACATCTGCAAAGAGTTTGTATGTTCTCTCCGTGTTTGTGTGGGTTTCCTCCCACACTCCAAAACACACTGGTAGATTGATTATATTGTGAGCCCCATCGGGGACAGGGACCATTTTGGCAAAACTCTGTGTAGTGCTGCATAATCTGTTTGCGATATATAAATAAAGGAATTATTATATTATTATAAATAGAAGCAGTTCCTGGGTTACGTACAAGATAGGTTCTTTAGGTTTGTACTTAATTTGAATTTGTATGTAAGTTGGAACTGGTATAGTTTATAATTGTAACCCCAGCCAAATTTTTTTTTGTCCTTTTGACAAATGGATTTTCTAGATTTTTGTGCTGTCTAGCCTGGGACTAAAGTAGAGCATCCAGAGAGCTTCACCAGGGGTCACAGTGGGCAGAGAGGTCAATCTGTAACTAGGGGTCGTCTGCAAGGGGTGGCCCTAAGTCGGGGACCGCCTGTAAATAAATGCAGACAAAACATTTTGTGGGAACTATCTTAAAATGTGGGGGTTTTTGAATGGGGGTAGTGTTGTCATAAAATGAGGCTAATATAATATCATCGAAAATCTAGTCTGAATAAGAGCACAAAGAGGCCTCATTGTATACTGAACTTATGAACTAGTATAGTATATAAATGAGTTAAGATGATGGTTGTGGAAGTGTTAACACATCAAACTGTAAAATTTACGTTTCTGCGCATGCAAGATTAAGATCCATTCCCTGCTGCCTTCCTCATACATACAGGTCGATTGATACTTTGCATTTCCACATGTATATTTTACAAATGCTTGGTTTTAGTTTGCTGACCTGGCTATTCTGACAGCAGGAGATTAGCCTTTGTTGTCTAGATTCACATGTCAAAAATCAATCTGTCATGAAAACATGTTGGCTGCATATTCAGAACCAATACCACAGTCATCATATAGTCAAATGTATGCAATATTATACAGCGCTACGGTGCAGAAGCTCTGAGCAAGCAGATCCGTGGAGTTCAGTTAGTGGTGTCAGATTTTTCATGACAGATTTTTACAGTTATCCAGGTCAGCGATTTATTCTGCCTCCCAGCAATAATCAATTAATCCAATTAATTATTGAGCTGATGTCACTTCATTATTAGTACTTTCTCCACAAATCACATTTGATTGTCATTGATAATGAAGGCATTTGTTTTCGGATAGGGTTCAGATTACCCACTACTCTCCCTACATTGTACTAAGCACATATAAACATACTTGTGTAAATGGACAGTAGCAAAAGTGAATGTAAGTAATACTCAATATTTATCCACCACGGAGCATTTAGAGTCTTAGACTGGTGTCTCACCCTGTGGGTGCACTGAACCATCATAGGGTAAAGGGCCCTTGGCAGACATTGCTTGTCACCTTTTTGCCATAGTCCACCCTCCAACCATTGGGTCCCAGTTTTACTCCAGTCTGTGAAGCCTGTTTCTATAAAGACAGTATAGATAACCCTACTGGGCCAGGGAGGGTCACGGACTGTACTGATCCAGGCTCCTTTCCCCTAGGCTTTCTAGTAACCAGTATGGTCACTTCATGTGTTATAGCTTTATTGGTTTTACCTTCTATTATGGACCTTCATTGTAACACTAAGGCCTCTATCAGCTATTTTAAAGTCTCATAGTTGTTGATGAACTTCTAGATAATGTCAGGAATCATAAGGAATCCCAAAAGACTCACATTCTTACCCTCTGCCACTTTACACCCCTCCATCAGTGCCTTCACCTCCGCCTCCTGTACAGACCAGGGTTTCTAGTCATGAAGAGGTGAAATAGGAACAGGATAGTCCAAAACTACTACAGAAGCTTTTTATACACAGGCAGCAGTAGGATACAAAACCAAGAAGGGTCCAGGTTGTCATGTTACACACGATCAGCAGAGCTTCTGGCCTGTTTCCTCTCCTCTGAGGTGCTTGGCTTAAACGAGAACAATAGAAAGTGAACAATATACTCCAGAAAAACACAGTTTTGGGACCAATGCCGATGTATCAATGCTGTATTATTTTATGGTTCAACATCAAGCTTTATTAATTGTTGCTTATTGGTAATACAGGAGTTCGTGATGCATCATGAAATATGCAACGATTAAGCATGGGAATACACTTAAAGGATTTAGGTAAACACTCTTAAAGCATGGTATGCATTGCATATAAAATAATAGGTTAACTTTGAACAATAACAATTTAACATATCAACTAGGGCAGCAGTGACGAACCTATGGCACGCGTGCCAGAGAGGGCACGCAGAGCCCTCACTGCTGGCACGCGCCCCATCCTCCCAACCACTGCCAGGTGGGTGTATTTATTTATTTTTTTAATTCAGCGCTTCCACGGGGCATAATAGATCACAGAGCATGCTGCTGCACGTTGGACTGGACAAGCTGCTTGATTAACTCCTCCATGGCTGTGGCTTGCAGCTTCAGTGCTGTCCAGGACATGCACTAGTGTATACTTCACTGCACTATGCCCGCTCCAATCCACCATGTGTGGGGAATTGCTCTGGTAGTTGACTGGTAGCAGTGCAGGAAGCAGTGACACACGCAGGTTTAAAGTCCAATTTAAGTGTTTATTCACACTTGCAAAACAGAACACAACTTCAGCCTTGGCTTAGGCACATGCAAAAAAACATTACAAAAGTAATTCCTGCCCGGCTAGGCGCTGTCTAATACATTTGACGGACCATAGCTATCCGGGTACCAGGCTGCCTGGCACACGGTCTTGGCCAGCAGCAAGACAGGAGACCCTCAGTTACCTTTGCTGTGAGAATGCAATCTCGCTTTCAGCTCTCCAGGTAGGGCCTCTCCTACTGCTTCTGGCCTGCAGACTAAATCAGGCCCTAACGAGGCCTGTGACCCGCACCTGTGGGCAATTCACAAACCCAGGACCGAAGCCCGGGTGGAGTAGGAGTCCCACTACCAGCCTACCCCTACTCCATAATAAGCAGGCCCAGTACGGACATTACAAATGTGTCTGTGTTAGCTAGGCCAACACAGACAAAACAGACTATTCCTGCTTATCATGTCTGCATTAACCCTTGGGTTACTGCAGACAAACCCAGGGCTTTTACCACACACCCTTCATCTGCCTGTAGGACAGATAGCGGTTTTCCCAAATGACACCTCTCACTTTCTTACAAGGGATAATACACACAGTGATGTTACAGTTCAGAAATAAAACACACAGTGATGTCTCCGTACAGGGATAATACACACAGTGATATCACAGTACAGAGATAATACACACAGTGATGTCACAGTACAGGGATAATACACACAGTGATGTCACAGTACAGGGATAATACACACAGTGATGTCACAGTACAGAGATAATACACACACTGATGTCACAGTACAGAGATAATACACACACTGATGTCACAATACAGAGATAATACACACACTGATGTCACAGTACAGTGATAGATCGTCCTGGTTTGGTAAACGCTGTGTCCCAGCTACAAATACCCCTGTGGTGACACGTTCTCTAATACACACGGATGATTTGACTCTTATGTTTACAGGGGCCTTTAGTCTATGACCAGTGCATTATCATCAGCTTGTATTACCTCATGTTATTCTCTGTGTCATTTTCATTCAGAGCTAAGTACCTATATTGTGGCCTGTAACTATAGAGACCATGTATAAGGTTAAAGTTGTAGTGAGAGACAGAGTAAAGCAGAAGAGTCTCTATTAACAATCTGGTTTGTGAAAAGGGCACGTCAGAATGGAAATAAATAACTCCAGGGTAACATCCAAGATGTCACCTATGGGGTCATCAGTCTCTGGGAGTAGTGGAGGACTAATGAGGTATAAGCTGTGTCACAAGGTGCCAGGTGCCCTCTGCACTTTACATTATTTGTTTGGATCATGACCGAAGGCTATATATATATATATATATATACAAAAATATTATATATTGCTGGTATAGAACTGGTATAGAACTGGTATCCAGCTTGTGAAATACTTCATATAAAATCAGTGGGGTCCAACTGCTGTGATCCCCACCAATCATGGGAGCAGTACTCGTCTGAAACAGATGGACTTACAGAAGGTACAATATGTTACAGAGCATCATATGTTTTCCTTAATAACACGAAATTACGGTTTTTGTGTCTGGAGTTTTGGTAATGGAAAGGAAAGGGCCGTGCCAGCACTGGCCATACCCGGAAAGTGGGCGGGCGCCCACATAGGGCTTTACATCAGGAATCCATGAGGTGAGGGGGTGCTGTTATCTAATGAATCCATGAGTGGAAGGGGCTGATCTATGGAATCCATAGGGGATGAGGGGGGCTGTACATAGGAATTCGTAAGGAGTGTGGGGGCTTTAATAAAATACCATATGGGTGTTTTGGATGATAACTAGGGCCATATTTCATGGACAGGACTTTTGTCAGTTTTCGTGAATTTTTTAATTCTGCCATGTGACGTTCATGCACAGGGCACTACTGATGCTCTGTCGCCCAGGGGCCTACTGATATCCTGGGGCCGGCCCTGGTAACACATATGCAAAAGTTCTCTGCTCATTAAATGTTTTGCAGTCTACAAGTAGTTTAGATATATTCTTGCATAAAGCTTTTTATTCGCTGCATTCCTTGTTTATTTCCGATTTACTTGAGTGTTCAACTCTTCATAAAAAAAAGCTGTTGAAATATAACTGAGGGATTTCGCGGACGAAGTAAACAGCAGCCGTATGTGTCCCTGTGATTTGAAAGAGCCATTGTTCCCCCCAAGAATAGCGAAGCCATCGTTAAAATGACAACGCCTGTGAGGGAAAAATAGTCACAACTGCGTGAACATGCGCCACTCTCCTGTATTGGACTTTTCGGTACAAAATTGGGACAAGGACCTGCACCCCAGGCTAAGTAAAACACAGCCACTGGTGGAAACATTCACACGATCCTATAAATTCCTTTGGAAAAAAAAAGCACATATCAATTTGGGTTGAACGTGCACATCTTTCCTACCATTTGGAATGGAAAAGAAAATAGTATATACAACTCCGGGCTAGTTTACGATCAAGCACCCCCATGTTGTGATATTCTGTCATCCTCCACCACCCCAAATGTAAAGAAAATACTCCAGTTATGGTTACCACGCGGAACATGTCAGGTCATGGTGAGGGAATGGGACACTCTTAACGGCACAATCATCATACGGATGAAACTTTTATGTAAAACCACTCATTTTGTCATGTAAACTTATTTTGGAACACAAATAAATCAGATATTATTACGTCCTTATATCATGGAGTCATTGAACAAAATGGTAAGTTTTGGCCATGTGGCCCATCGCAGTTCTCTCCAAGAAATCAGAGCCATTTATTAGCGTTATCCCAATATTATTCCTAGATACAACAGGCTCTTTTGAATCGGGAGAGAACTCGTTGAGTTCACCGGCTCTCCAGTTTCTGAAACTGGATGACTGTTCCTTATAATAGGTTTATCAGTATTAGATCGGAGAGATCAGACCCCCACCCTTTAACGGAAACCTTCCACTTGTCTACACTATTAATGTCGATCCGGTTGGTAGACGCCTGTAATATATTGTAAGGAAGCCCTTTTAAGGGCGATCCTTAGTCCCCCTTATCTTTTTTAATCTTTTAGTTGTGGTAATATTGCTAATTTCAAGAGGTGACTGGGGCGTGTAGTAGCCAAGCAGAGGTTACACAGCGATTCTACGCCACACCCCATAGCCTCCTTGTCTCCTACCCATATAGTTTATCATGCGCAGCTTGAGACGAATCGCGCTCGCTCCCCGAACTGGCATTCTGCGCATGCACCACTAGCTCGCTTCGGACCCTGAGACCACGCAAACCGCCGTCTGCGTTTTCCCACGGTTGCAGATCCGCTTTTGCGGAGGAGGTGCAATAGCTCTCGTGACCCGCGCTGAATATCTGGATAGGAGATTCAGGAGGCTGACTGGGACTGGAGCCCCAGTTGTCCCTCTTGTTAAATCCATATTATCCAAATAAAGTTTAAAAAGATAAAAGGGAATAAACGGATTAGCCCTTAAAGGTTATCCGTAATATCATTAAGCAACTACCACTCACCACCCTGATCATCTATCGTAGATCCATGGGGTAGTTTCCTTTAAATTGTAAGTTGTATGCTGGCGTACCATGCTGAGAGGAAGGCAGGGGTTAGAACCCTGAGATCTGTCCTCAACTGGCATACTTAGCCATTTAATTCCCCATTCTACCTGTATTCAGGTGTAGGGGGTACTTTCCAAAGTAGCAGTCTGTAAGTCTGTTAATGCTGACTTTGATCTCCTTTAGTTACTTTTGACTATTCTCTTGACCTTCTGATTTTCACTCCTTTGCTGCTTGGTGCTGACCTTTTGATGTGGACGTGGTCATCCCCTCTATCCAGTATACTATAGTTTATAAGTGTTGAAAAAATACACTGTCCATCAGTTCAACAAGGAGGAAAGGATTTGGATGAAAATGGATTTGGGAAACAATTCTATATAACTTTAACAGTCAATTGGTATATGATAGAAAGTCTTAGACCCCTGGAAGCTCTCTCTGTACCCTCGGTGACCAGCGCGCTAGGCCACACCATAGAGTGACTTCTCCGGTAAAAATCCCTGTTGGCCCTCTGGTGATTAAACCTTGTTTTCTCCAGAAGCAAACAGCGCCCACTTGTCTTTTGATTTGATTTAACCTGGAACAACTTTCCACCATATTTTTTGTATGGACCATTCATATATTTATATAAATGTCCCCTCTTAGTCATCTCATTTCAAGTCTAATCATTTTATTATTGACCTATACATCTAGTGCTGACATTGGCTAACTGTAGTTCTACTATTCCCATTCCCTGCACATTGTTTTGTGTAGTGAACATCTCCTGTAGTGACCATCGGTCAGGTTGACGAAGAGTTGTGGACATCCCAAACTTCTTCCATTTAATGATTATGGAGGCCACAATGCTCTTAGGAACCTTGAGTGTTGCAGATAATCTTGTGTAAACTTGGTCAAATCTGTGACCTGACACAATTCTGTCTCTGAGCTCCTTGGTAAGTTCTTAGTCCTCATGATTCTGAGCAGTGAGGTCTGATATAGACAGGTGTGTGCCTTTCCTAATCAAGTCCAATCAGTTAAATTAAAAAACAGCTGGACTCCAATGAAATAGTAGAACCATCTCAAAGTGGATCACAAGGAAATTGACAGCATGAAAGTATAATATGGATGTCACAGAGAAGGGTCTGAATACGTATGATCATGTTGTATTTCGGTTTTTCTTAAAAAAAAAAAACATTTCTGTTTTTTTCTGTCACGATGGGGTGCACTTTGAACTTTCACGTGCTTAAGAACTTTTTGGATCCTACCAATTAGATGCAATGAAACAAAGAGTGAAACATTTTAAGGGGTCTGAATACTTTCTGTACCCACTGTAGGCTACATGCAATGATTGTTTGTTGCAAACATATACGGGGAAATTTGCGGCCTGTTTTGGCTTGGTGAAGATGGGGGGGGGTAGCTGCTGTTTTTGAAACTAGCTCAAGGCCACCATTTATGATTATGTGTATGAGGTCTTAGTCCATTCAACCCCTTTTACTATGAACATCTAGTGGGGCAGAAAATTGAGTGATACACAGCAAGGCCAGAAACTCTTATCCTGAGCCTCACTATACACCAGGGTAATTTATTGCCAATCTTGTAGAATCAAAAAAATTGCCTGATATTGAAAGAAATAGCGCAATAGATCTGACGTCCAGCTTCAAAGTGTTCCTAGAAATTATAATACAAGCCGTAACAGTCTGCTTGACCTTTTACTATTTCCTTCCTGGCAATGCTATATCTGAGCCTGACACAGCCATCATTTTCTAGCCCTAAACACGAATAAAACCTGAGGCACAAGGAACTCTGCAAAAGCCGCGTTCATAACCACATCAAAGAATCTGACAGCTGCTTTCATTTCCTAAATTGCCCTACAAAAAAGACAATGACATAAATGTCTTCAAAGTGTAGCTCCAGCTTCAATATATAAAACCATATAAACCATATGATAATGGTAAATATCCATGCAATGAATAAAGTACAATTAAAATCTAAAGTATTAGCAATTTTGGGTTAACAAAAATGTAAGTTTTGCTGTTCTCAGTTTGTGTGATAAGATATAGTAACGAACACTGGCGAGTTGATGTATGCTGCTATGTGCATTTCCATGGTAGCGGCCGCAAAGTTGTAGATATGGCTGCCACAAATGGAAATGACTAAGCAGAGCCAAAGTGCAGAATTCTAAGAATGTGTAACACAAGAAACCACCATTTTCCATCCTAGTGCATTACAGATTACATATAAAAAATTGTTCTAGAATTTCTCGAGAAATAATTTAGGTCAAAAACGTATAAATGGAAAAAAATAAATATTAAAATATATATATATATATTTATTCTCGTGTATAAGCCAAGTTTTTCAGCACAAAAAATGTGCTAAAAAACCCTAACTAGGGCGTGGCCGAACGAAAACCCGACGGATTCGGAAAAACCGCCGCATTTTTAAAATAAAATCTGTCGCGGAGCTTGCACTTACCTTCACTCAGCCCGGCTCGGTGAACTCCAGCGCGTTCCGATGCTCTTCAGCGCAGCAGCACCACCTGGTGGACGGCGGAGGAACTACCTTAATAAAGCCCGGCCGGACCCGAATCCAGCACAGAGAACGCGCTGCTGGATCGCGAATGGACCGGGTAAGTAAATCTGCCCCATTGTTCTTCACATACTATTGTGAAGAACATCGTTCTGCACGCGTGTCTTCGGATAAGTTAGCAGATGTACGGAACATCTGCAATGTGTTCTTCACTGTGTTCTTTCAATGTGTTCTTCACTTAAATGATCCTGTGTTCACTGTTTTCATTGTATTCTTCACTGTTCTTCACTGTTCTTCCCTGTGTTTCGCTAACTAAATGCTTGATCTCGAGCCGGCGAGATACTCGTTCGAGCAACGAGCCATTTCGAGTGCCCTAATACTCGAACAAGAATCAAGCTCGGACGGGTATACTCGCTCATCTCTAGTCTTTACTCATGGTCATATACAAAAGCAAGGTGAACAAAATTTAGAAGGGTCAACCATAATGTAGACACTAGGTCAAGGTAGGATTACCATCTTTGAGGTCTAATTTGACAGCGGGCATACCGCTGTGTGAATGTACCCTTATGGTCGTGGTCGTTTACCAGGAGTTTACCATTTATTTGCCCTTGTTGATGAAAAACTTTAGAGAAATTCATGCAAAAAGCAATGGAATAAAGTTTATTTCTTTGACTTAGGATACAATTAAACACATGGCAGCGCTATATGGCTGATCAGTAGGAGTCCAACCTGTGGAGAAACAGCAGAATGGGAGACCTTTCTGACTTGCCCTATACAAAGAAGGACATCTGATGCTTATTTTTTTTATATGGAAACCATACTTTCGGAATAGCATACAGGCTGGCCAATCCTAGAAGTTCCATACTGTATGGGGAAGGTCAGAAGGACCTCTGGTCACCAAGGCTTCCAGAGGTTACACATCATACCTTATTGGGTGAATTTGGGATAAAAGTCCTTAGTAATAAAGCACGGTTTAGTTTTGTTTTTTAGAAGCCTAAAGCAGTGTAACCGTACAAAAATCATTGCTTTCAACACATTGGGGCTTATTTACTAAGGGTCCCGCGGCCGCATTTCCGTCGAGTTTCCCGATTTTTCGGAGCTTGCCGGGGATTGTCTCGCGCTCGGGCGGCTCCGACAAGCCACGGGGGGGGGGGGGGGGGGGGGGGGGCCATCGGACGATCCGACAGATTCGGGCTACGCGTGGGACTTAACAATTCAATTTGTGTCGCAAGATATGCACTTACAAACACCAGGAGGAAGAAGGTGAACTCCGGCAGACCTGAGCGGGGAAGTGACATAAGCAGGAAATCGGGCGCACGATCTTCATGAATCGCAGCAGATGGACATTCAGGCGGACAACGCACAGCGGGGATCGCGCAGGGAACGGGTAAGTAAATGTGCCCCATTAACTTTCAACTTAGACCTTTACAGTGCATTTTGGCAAATTTGGGAACAGAAAGTAACTGAGTAGCCTGAGAGAAAATAGTTATATGACTTGGGGTGGGGGTGGGGGGTATAAACTGCTTATATACACGTGTTCTGGTGCTTCCATTCTCGCATGCTGCCCGCCCTCACTCTCAGCCTTGTTTGGGGCGGTGCTGTCCCAACCATCGGAATACCGGATACAAGAAGAGTTCAGGCAGTAGCAGGTTCGCGGCACAATTTAGCAAAACAGAAGCGATGTAGGAGGTGTATATAGGTATTTTATTGTTTTCTTGTCTTCCTTCCCCCAGCCATATATTATGTTTTATTATCTCCTGACAATCCCTTTTAGTAATATAAAAGTATAATTTTATATAACTGGTAAAATTGCTACAATGAAACCAATAAATCTGCTGGAAATAATAAAATGCTATAGAATAATATTTGCAGGATTCTTTCTTGAATAAGCTGAGGTGGTTGCTTAGTTACAGGTGCAGCACTAAGCTGAGGACACCACTGGTTTGTAAAATACATAATAGTACGTATATGGAAAGCAGTAGAATGTAAGCTCTTGTGTCAACCCCTCATCCTCATAGACTGTGAGCTCTTGTGTCAACCCCTCATCCTCATAGACTGTGAGCTCTTGTGTCACCCCCTTATCCTCATAGACTGTGAGCTTAAGTCTATGAGGATGAGGGGGTGACACAAGAGCTACAGTCTATGAGGTGAGGGGTGACACAGAGCTTACTATATGGAGATGAGGAGGGTGACACACAGAACTTACAGTCTATGAGGATGAGGGGGTGACACAAGAGCTTACAGTCTATAAGGATAGGGGGTGACACAAGAGCTTACACGTATATAGGAGGAGGGGGGTGACACAAGAGCTTACAGTTATGAGGATGAGGGGGTTACACAAGAACTGACAGTCTATGAGGATGAGGGGTGACACAAAGCTCACAGTCTTATGAGATGAGGGGGAGGGGGTGACACAAGAGCTTACAGTCATGAGGATGAGGGGGTGAACCAAAATCTATCAGTCTATGAGGAGAGGGGGTGACACAAGGAGCGTACAGTCTATAAGGATGAGGTGGTATGACCAAGAGCTTACACGTCTATGAGGATGAGGGGGTGACACAAGAGCTTACAGTCTATAAGGATGAAGTGGTGGCACAAGAGCTACAGTTAGAGGTGAGGGGTGAACACAAGAGCTAAGTCTATGAGGATGAGGGGGTTGACCACAAGAGCTTACAGTCTATGAGGATAGGGGGTGACAAAGAGTACAGTCTAAGGAGTAGGGGTGTACCACAGAGCTTACAGTCATGAGATTAGGTGATGGACACAAAGCTTACCGTCTAATGAGGAGAGGAGGTGACCACAAGAGCTACAGTCCTATGAGTAGAGATGGAGTGACACAAGAGCTTACAGTCTAATGAGATGAATGGTGACACAAGAGCTTACAGTCTATGAGGATGAGGGGGGTGACACAAGAGCTTACAGTCTATCGAGATGAGGGGTGCACAAGAGCTTACAGTCTATGAGATGGAGTGGGGTGACACAAGCTTACAGTCTCATGAGGATGAGGGGGTGCGGACACAAGACTTACAGTCCTAGAGTGATGAGGAGTGACACAAAGCTTACAGTCATGAGGATGAAGGGACACCAGAGCTTACAGATGAGAGATAAGGTGGGGGACAAGAGCTTAAGAGTCTATGAGGTGAGGGGTGACACGGTAAGCTGGGAGTGGATGACACAAGAGCTCACAGTATCTGAGGATGAACGGGGAGAACACAAGAGCTCACAGATGGCGGGTGAGATCCGAGATGAGGGGATGAACAAGAGCTTAACAGCTATGAGGACTGAGGGGTGACAACAAGAGCTCATTCTATGAGGATGAGGGGTTGACACAAGAGCTCCAAGTCTATGAGGATGAGTGGGTTGACACAAGCTTACAGTCTATGAGGATGGGGGGTGACAAAAGAGCGTACAGTTTGAGGATGAGGGGTGCACAACAAGAGCTACAGTCGTATGAGGATTGAGGTGATGACACAAAGCTACAGTCTATGAGGAGTAGGGGTGACAAAGAGTTTATCAGTCTATGAGATGAGGGGTGCGACACAAGAGCTTACAGTTTCAGGATGGAGGGGTGGTGACACAAGAGCTCACAGTCTATGAGGATGAGGGTTACACAAGAGCTAACAGTCCTAAATGAGGAGCTGAGGGGTTTGACACAAGAGCTTATTCCAGTCTATTAGGATATAGGGGTGACACAAGAGTCACAGTCTATGAGTAAGGGGTTGACACAAGAGCTCACAGATCTATAGGATGAGGGTGACACAAGAGCTTACAGTTCTATGAGGATGAGGATACACACGCTCACAGTCTATGAGGATGAGGGGTTGACACAAGCTCACAGGTCTTGAGATGAAGGGGATGACACAAGAGTTACAGTCTATGAAGGTGAGGTGGGGACACAAGAGCTCACATCTATAGATGAGGGGTTGACACAAGAAGCTCACGTCTGAGGATGAGGGATGGGGATGACACAGACTTCAGTCTATGAGGATGAGGGGGTGGGACAAAAGTAGCTTACAGTCCTGATGAGGATGAGGGGGTGAGGACACAAGGAGCTACAGTCTATGAGGAATTAGGTGATGACACAAGGATAATACAGTCAGATGAGGTCGATCAGTCCTATGAGGATGAGGGGTGACACCAGAGTCTTACAGGTCTATGAGGAGAGAGGGGCGACAACAAGAGTCACAATCTGATGAGGATGAGGGGTTGACACAAGTAGCTCACAGTCTATGAGATTAGGGTTGACACATACTTAGCTATAGGGGTACACAGAGCTTTATGAGGATGAGGGGTTGACACAAGAGCCTCACAGTCTATGAGGATAAGGGGGTGACACAGAGTCTACAGTCTATGAGGATAGGGGATGACACAAGAGCTCCAGTCAATGAGGATGAGGGTACAGACAAGATGGGTAGGGATACCAAAGATTACATACTATGAGGATGAGGGAGGGTGACCACAAAGCTTCACAGGTCTATGAGGATTGGGTTGACACAAGAGCTCACAGTCTATAGGATGAGGGGATGAAACAAGAGCTTCCAGTCTATGAGGATGAGGGGGTTGACACAAGAGCTGCACAGTTACTGAGGATGAGGGTTGAACCAAGACTCTACAGTCTTGAGAGATTGGCTGACACAAAGCTACAGTCTATGAGGATGAGGGGGTGACACAAAGTTCATCTATGAGCATGAGGGGGGGCGACCAAAGTTACAGTCTATCAGGATAGGGGTGATGACACAAGAAGCTCACAGTCTATGAGGATAGGGGAGTTGACACAAGAGTTACAAGTCTATGAGGATGAGGGGCTGACACAAACTTACAGTCATAGGGAGGGGGTGGTGACACAGAGAGTTACCGTCTATCGGAGGATGAGGGGTTGACAAAAAGTCACAGTCTATAAGATATGGTCAAGATTTACACCAGGAATGCCTGGTGACACAAGAGCTTACAGTCTATTGAGGATGAGGGTTCCAGAGCTTCGACACTAGATATAGGTACCAGCTTACAGTCATAGGAGAGGATGAGGGGTGGACACAAGAGTCACAGTTGTGTCACCCCTCATCCTCATAGACTGTAAGCTCTTGTGTCACCCCTCATCCTCATAGACTGTAAGCTCTTGTGCCCCCTCATCCTCATAGACTGTAAGCTCTTATGTCACCCTTCATCCTCATAGACTGTAAGCTCTTGTGCCACGAGGATGAGGGGGTTACACAAGAGCTTATAGGGGTAAATTACTGCTGTAGTTGTGTCTTGCACCTCGGTATATTTGTTAATGTTTTACAAATTGTGGTTAATTAGCGGATCAGTAGAAGCTCCTTACAGATCACCTTGGTGTTGTATCTATTATGTCCATGTCTTCCTCCTAGAGGTCTCCATACAGGGGCTCCAGGATTTCCATAGGAATATGAATTTTAAAACTAGTAACATAAATGTACCATATGTTGCCTATAAAATATAAAAAGAATCTAAATATTCACTGTACAAAGCAAGAGTATGCTTTGTGCTGTAGTATGGCAGCATATGGTAGGATCAATCAAACAACGTAGGGTTAAAGTACCCTAAGGGGTCTGAAAAAATAGTAAAAATAAAAAAAGTTAAATATATATATTTAAAGTTCAAATCACCCCCCTTTCCCTAGAACTGATATAAATATAAATAAACAATAAATATCATAAACACATTAAGTATCTATCAAAATAAAATAAATAACGGTTTTTAACCTCGTAACAGAAAATTTGCCATTTTGAAAAACATAAAATTTTTTATAAAAAGCGATCAAAAGGTCGTAAAGTCCTAAAATTAGAAGCATTGAAAACATTGTCAAAAGTTCCAAAAAATGACTCCACCCACAGCTGCGTGCACTGTAGTATGAAAAAATTATTAGCGCCGGAAAATGGCAAAATCAAACAAAAAAAATTTGTATCGGAGGGTTTAATTTTTGTAAATGTATGAAACCATTATAAAACCTATACAAATTTGGTATCCCTGTAATCATACCGAACCAAAGAATAAAGTAGACAAGTCATTTGGGGCGCACAGTGAAAGCTATAAAATCCAAGCCCACAAGAAAATGCATTTTTTCAACAATTTCACTGCGTTTGGATTTTTTTTCCTGCTTCCCAGCACACGTCATGGAATATTTAATACTGTCACTATGAGGTTTGTTATGCAGAAAACAAGCCGTCACACAGCGTTTTACGTGTAAAAATAAAATAGTTATAGATTTTTAATGGTGGTGAGTGAAAAATGGAAATGAAAAAACAAAGGTTGTTAAGGTGTTAAAGTAATGATGGCCACTCGTTTTTCTTTACTTATCTGCCTTTTTTTTGGCCATAATACAAATTCTACCAGTCTATTCAGTAGGACTATCAGCTGTGTATCCACCTGACTTCTGCACAACACAACTGATGCTCCCAACCCCATTTATAAGACAAGAAATCCCACTTATTACACCTGACAGGGCACCTGTGACGTGAAAACCATTTCAGGTGACTACCTCTTGAAGCTCATCAAGAGAAGAGTGTGCAGAGCAGTAATCAAAGCAAAAAGAACCTAGAATATAAGACACATTTTTAGTAGTTTCACACTTTTTTGTTAATTATATAATTCCACATGTGTTAATTCATAGTTTTGATGCCTTCAGTGTTTTTAATAGTCATGCAAATACAGAAAACTCTTTGAATGAGAAGGTGTGTCTGTATTGTATACACCAACGCTTTATAGAAATTCACAAAAATATGGCACATTATTTGGAGAAGAAGCAATGATCTGCAATAATATGGGTAACTTTATAAACACAGTCATCCCTTCCATACACAGACAAGGATTGCAGATACATGGGGACCGGTAGAAGAGGTGGATACACCTGTCACAGCCTCAGAGACTTGATCCATGTGCAGCATAAACATCCCCTGAAAGGTTGTATATATTACATGCATGGGTGACCCCGTTCTAGTCTGTTAGGAGGGAGAGATAATAGAAGATCCCTCCAGCACAGAATATACAGTGTCACTTGTTATACAGGGTTTACACTTACCCGTCTATACTTCAAAATCTTTTACATTCTCATGTGAGTTATTAAAAGGAAAACACTTCAAAGCTTAAAGGAAACCTACCACTATGGATCTACCTACTAAGGTAGATGCGGTGGTAGGTGCATCTAACATATGTAAGGATAGCCCTTTTTAGAGCTAATCCTTTACTCCCCTCTATTTTTGCTAATCTTTAATCAGGGTGATATGCAAATTTTCTAAAGAGGCTACTAGGGCGTGGAGTAGCTGGAGCTGAGGCTACACTGCACGGCTACTCCACGACCGAATAGCGTCTTTGATCCTCCTACCCAGACATTTTCAGCGAGAAGTTACGAGGAGCTGCACGCACTTGTCTGTGAAGCCAGAGTTCTGCGCATGCGCAAAACACAGGCCAGCGGCTGCACAATTTCGGCTCCAAAGCCAGAGCTGCTGCGCATGCGCAGAACTCTGGCTTTGCAGACGAGTGTGTGCAGCTCCTTTTAGCTGTGTGCTGATGATGTCTAGGTAGGAGGACAAAGAGGCTACTGTGGCATGGAATAGCCGTGCCGTGTAGCCTCAACTCCAGTTACTCCACGCCCCAATAGCCTCTTTAGAAAATTTGCATATTACCCTGAATAAAGATTAGAAAAGATAAAGGGGAATAAAGGATTAGCCCTAAAAAGGACTATCCTTACATACATTAGATGCACCTACCACCGGATCTACCTTAATAGGTAGATCCATAGAGGTAGGTTTCCTGTAAACATATATATTCTGTAAGGTATTCACAACTTTATCAGTAAGAATAGACAGGGAACTCTGGTTATAGTTAACTGTGGGATCCCAGGTTAAAGGAATATTGCAGGATGGGGGTTCTGAACCCAGACCTGAAAAATTGTAATGGAGTCCACGTATCCCCAGTGAGGGGTTTATCACTGAATAAGTACATTTTTTTGTATACCCCTGTGATGTCATCAGTCACATGGTCTATTTGCAGTTCAGAGTTTCGCTGTTATACCAAGCATAGCCACCATAATGTATATGGCGCTGTGCTGGTAAGAGAAATGCTCTTTAGTCTTAGAAAATAGCTGAATCTACTAAGGATTCATTTCTTCAGACGCATCTGGTTTACAGATTATAAAAACAGTCCTGGGGCTTGACAGGTCCAAGAGGAATTTTTATTCCATTAATCAGAGCTAGAAATATTAAAGGGCTTGTGTCATTACTAATTTTTTTCCCTTCCACAAGATAAATCTATGATGATGCGGGGTCCAACAGGAGAGAACGGGGAATCATACGTTCCCCCTGGACTTGTGGTTGGCTAATAGGACGGCTGAAGCACATAAGCCCCATAGAAGAAAATGGAGCCCTGGAAGAGCCTGGCTATGGAGCAGATCACAGGACTTACTGATTACAGGGGGACCAATAACCTACTTACTGTTCTAGATCTCCCATGGTCATGTGATGTCACACAGGTGCATGGCGTGTTATCACAGATAGCAATGAGAGCTGTGTTTCTTAAAGGGGTATTCTCGTCTGGGCATTCACATTCTGTTTCATTAATCTGCCATATATAAACATTTCTCTTTAATTCGATGTTATTAAAAAAAATGTTCCTATGTGAAGATAATTTCTCATAAATGTAGTGATATGGTCCCTTAGAAACGAGACTGACTCCTTGGATACGACCACCTCTGCTGGAGGGATTACACAAAGAAACAAAAGGTGTTTGTATATGAAATGTCTGGGAGTTACTGCGTGTCCCACAGCCGTCCTGTGGTGATGAGCACTGAATCCTGGTGGTCAGGCAAGGCTCTATAGCGCATGTCTGGCCACTGCTTCCAAAATGTGAGGTGGTCGTATCCGAGGAAGCTATCTCGTTTCTAAGGGGCAACATGGCAACATTTATGAGAAATTATCCTCACACAGGAACATTTTTTTTTTAATTACATCCAATTGAAGAAATGTTTATATATGGCAAATTAATTTAATAAAATGTAAATGCCCAAATGGGAAAACCCCTTTAATGAGGCATTCATCTGTGTGATATCACATGACCAGGGATATAAGGAGCCATCTACCTGTGTGACATCACATGACAAGGGGTTTAACGAGCAGTGCACCTATGTGACATCACAGGACCAGGGATATAACAAGCCGTGCACCTGTGTGACATCACATGACCAGGGATATAGCAAGCTGCGCACTTGTGTGACATCACATGACCGGGGATATAACAAGCCGTGCTCCTGTGTGACATCACATGATCAGGAATGTTATGAGCCGTGCACTTGTGTGACATCACATGACCAGGAATATAATGAGCCGTGCACTTGTGTGACATCACAAGACCAGTGATATAACGAGCCGTTCACCTGTATAACATCACATGACCAGGGATATAATGAGCCGTGCAGCTGTGTGACACCACATGACCAGGGATATAAAAAGCTGCACCTGTGTGACATCACATGACCAGGGATATAACAAGCCGTGCACCTGTGTGACATCACATGACCAGGGATATAATGAGCCTTGCAGCTGTGTGACACCACATGACCAGGGATATAACAAGCTGTGCACATGTGTGACATCACATGACCAGGGATATAACAAGCCATGCACCTGTGCGACATCACATGACCAGGGATATAATGAGCCGGGCACCTGTGTGACATCACATGACCAGGGACCAATTATTATCAGCAGCAAGCAATCAATGCAACTTCCTATAGAATGACAGCAAGCAGAGATCTAGAAATCAGGAATTGATACAGAAGGTATATTAGAAAATTGAACTAATTTGTAAAAACTTGTATAAATTGTATAATTTACAAACCATATTAGTTATTTGCTGAATGTGGATAATCTAGAGCTACATTCATATTTCTTTCTGCTGGCATTAAAGGGATTTTCCCACAAAAACAAGGTAATCTCGGAGTGTCTCCCCTAGATAAGCAGAGCCGCCAGTCGTGCATGGCCGGGCTGGCCGAGAGGTTTGACGGGGGTACATAGGACCCCTGTTCCTGTGATCTGTGGGGGTCTCATCAGCATGTTAGTGCCTATCCTGTTTTATGGGAAAACCTTTTCAAAAGTTCAATTCTAGAACCATAATTTTTGTGACTTTTTTTTGCGCTTGCTTTTGACAAGCCGGTATGAAAATTCTCTGTGTCACGGCTAAATACAAAACACGTTTTCAGATTTTTATCTGTCTAGACAGTTTTATCTAACTTCTAATGTTCATATAAATGTAAAACAAATTATATGTATTAATGACTAGTTTTATACCCTTCTCTGTTTTTTATTGATTTTTAGCATTAACCTAATACAGGCAGTCCCCGGGTTACATATAAAATCGGTTCTGTAGGTTTGTTCTTAAGTTGAATTTGTATGTAAGTCGGAACTGTATATTTTATAATTGTAACCCGAGTCAAATTTTTTTTGTTCTCTGTGACAACTGGATTTTAACCCCTTCACGACTTGGCCTTTTTTAGTTTTTTCACTTCCATTTTTCACACCCCACCTTCAAAAATCTATAACTTTTTTATTTTTCCACATAAAGAGCTCTGTTATGGCTTATTTTCTGCGTAACAAATGCACTCGTATGTGACGGTATTTAATATTCCATCCGTACTGGGAAGCGGGAAAAAAATTCCAATGCAGTGAAAATGGTGAAAAAAAACACCTTTGGCGACTTTTCTTGTGGGCTTGGATTTCACAGCTTTCACTCTGCGTCCCAAATGACATGTCTATTTATCTTTGGGTTGCTACGATCACACAGGGATACCACATTTGTACAGGTTTTATAATGTTTTCATACATTTAAAAAAATTAAAACCTCCTGTAAAAATTTTTTTTTGATTTGCCATCTTTGGCGCTAATAACTTTTCATCTTTGGTGTACGAAGCTGTGGGGTGGTGTTCTTTTTTGGCGACTTTTGATGGCGTTTTCATTGCTATCATTGTTAGGACTGTGCGGACCTTTTGATCACTTTTTATTAATTTTTTATATTTTGCAAAATGGCAAAAAAATGTCATTTTGACTTTGAGACGCTATTTTCGTACGGGTTAAACGCATGTAAAAACCGTTATAATAGTTTGATTTAAAAGGATAAACGGAAAGGATTGTGAGGTTTCGGAAGACGACTTTTCGGACGCGGTGTAACCCTAATGTTTTTATGATTTTTACTGTTTATTAATATTAATATCAGTTCTAGGGAAAGGGGGGTGATTGAATTTTTAGGTTTTTTTTAATATAATTTTTTTTTTTAACTTTTTTTACTTTTACTTTAACTATTTTTCAGACTCCTAGGGTACTTTAACCCTAGGTTGTCTGATCGATCCTACCATATACTGCCTACTGCAATATGGCAGTATATGGGGATTTTACTCTCCATTCATACAATGTGCTGATAGCCCATTGTAATGAATAGGTTTAAACGAGACAGCTTCGGGCCTTCGTGAGGCCCGATGCTGTCATGGCAACGGATCAACCGCTCCCCGTGACGTCATCGGGGAGCGGAGATCCGCGCCAAATGGCGGCGCCCATTGCGGATCGCCATCTTTTGAAGCTCCCGCAGCATTGCCGGAGGCGATCGGTTAAAGCACCGCGATCGGTGCTGCACCGATCGCGGGTGTTACCGGTAAGCCTTTGCTGCAATATGCAGCAACAGACTTACGGCTATGGAAGGGCTCCGGCGCCGCGAGCCCTCTCATGCACCGGGACCCGGCGCGCGCCGTATATACGGCGCGCTCGTGAAGGGGTTAAAAATGTTGGATTGTCAATAACCAGGATTAACACCAAGCTTCAAGCTCTTACTGACAACTGTGATAACTGTTACTGTTTTATTGTAGCCCAAGGATAAAGAACAGTAACTTAACAATATCCGGAGGTCCGTTTGTAACTAGGGGTCGTCTGTAAGTCGGGTGTTCTTAAATAGGGGACTGCCTGTAACATGCACGATTACCTTATATACTCGTTTATAAAGCCGAGTTTTTCAGCACACAAAATGTGCTGAAAAACTTCCCTCGGCTTATACACAGTCAATTAAAAAAAACTTCCTTAACTCTCCGGAGGCCCCCGATGGTCGGCGTGGCTCCCGATGTTTTGGCGGCTCCTCTTCTGTCTTTCTCGCAGCTGGTCTTTGGTCTTCTCTTTCTTCTCTGTGTTGTATCAGCCGGCAGATACGCTTTCGGCTATCTGCCGGCAAGCAGTATACTTAAGGGGGCTGGCTGTCTGTATACTTAAGGGGGCTGGCTGGCTGTATACTTAGGGGGTGCAGGCAGTTTACTTAAGGGGCTGCTGGCTGTATACTTAAGGGCTGGCTGGCTGTTATACTTAAGGGGTCTGGCTGGCTGGCTGTAACTTAGGGGGCTGGCAGGCAGTATACTTAGGGGGGCTGGCTGGCTGTATACTTAAGGGGGCTGGCTGGCTGATACTTTAAGGGGGCCGGCTGGAGGTATACCTAAGGAGCTGTCTGGCTGGATACTACGGGGGTTGCTGCTTTGTACTACTGGGGCTGGATGGCTATATACTTGAGTCTGAGACCAATGCATTTTTCACCCTCGGCTTATACTTATATACAGTATATATTATTGATTTTATTTTTTCCTGTTTTTTGGAAACATAACTATATCATTATTAACAAAATTGTTTATTGATGACTAATCAGTAGTGCCCCACACGACATATTAACCATAAAAATTCTCAGTTTTTATATATTGAGCACCATGAACTTGCTATTTTTCCAGCAGTGGCACAGTCACTAGTCGCTGGGCTTCCTGTTAGCCTTAGTAAATATGGGTAGAATTCCCCCGGATTTTATTCTCCTGAGCCGGCTTCCCAGAAAACAATGCGGCTTATTTGTACAATGTGTGTCTTACGAGGATGATGTCAGTCACCGAGTCAATATAATTGTTCTTGTAGCGGCCTGCCACATTGGTCAGCAAATGAACCGTGCTACTGAGACTCAACTGCCCCAACGATCAAGTCGGTGTAAACCCACTAAGAACGCCGATCCATATTACAATCTGCTCCAGTATCTGTTAAAGTATAACTCCAATAAACTAAAAGCTTTCATCAATTTGACTCCTTCCTCATTTTCTCTGCAACATTTAGGAGTTGAACAGAGCCGAGTGCAAAGCATTGGTGGTGGCGGAAGATTCTTAGTAAGTCTCAGTGGTGGATTGTTTAAAAAAAATCAATCGTCCAAAAAGATCAATCTTAATTTAATTTTAGGGAAGAAAATATAAAATTACACTCCTTTTTGTTTGCTAAGGGGCCCAGCCTGTTAGGGGGCCCGACCACCCGAACGGCCACCCTAAAGGACGAAGACGTGCTCCATTATAGAACATTATGCTATACATTGTACAGGCACAATATATGTGTTAATAACTGTATACATAATATAGTATAATAATCTTTATATAGATCCATTAGATTCCATAGCAGCTTTAAATAATGGCGAATATGTAACAAATAAAATAAATATTACTAGTAAAACATATTCATTTGACAATAGAAGCGGCCCCTTGTTGCAAGAGCTTTACAGTCTATGAGGATGAGGGGGTGACACAAGAGCTACAGTCTATGAGTGAGGTGACACAGAGCTACAGTCTTGAGGATAGGGGGTGACAAGAGCTTACGTCTATGAGGATGAGGGTGACACAAGAGCTTACGTCTATGAGGATGGGGGTGACACAAGTAGCTTATAGTCTATGGTGAGGAGGGAGGTGACACAAGAGCTTACAGTCTATGAGATGAGGGAGGTGTACACAAGAGCTTACAGTCTATGAGGATAGTGGGTGACACAAGAGCTACGTCTATGAGGATGAGGGGGGTTGACACAAGACTTACAGCTATGAGGATGGGGGTGAACACAGAGCTTACAGTACCTATAGTATGAGGGGTAACACAAGAGCTTACAGTCTATTAGAATGAGGAGGTTAACAGTGCTAACAGTATAGAGGATGAGGGGAGACACAGAGCTTACATCTATGAGGAATGTAGGGGGTCAGTGTAGATATGAGGATAGGGGATGACACAAGAGCTTACAGCCTATGAGGAGGAGGTGGGGGGTAACACAAGAGCTTACAGTCTATAGGATGAGGGGGTGACACACAGATATTACCAGTCTATGAGGATGAGGGGTGACACAAGGCTTACAGTCTATGAGGATGAGGGGGTGACACAAGAGCTACAGTATATGAGGATGAGGGGTGTGACACGAGAGCTACAGCTATGAGGATGAGGTAGGAGTACACAAGAGCTACAGTCTTGAATGAGGGGTGACACAAGATTTACAGTCTATGAGGATGTAGGGGGTAACACAAGACACATCTATGATGGATGAGGGTGACACAAGATCTACAGTCTATGAGGATGAGGGGTGACACAACTTACGTCTATGAGGAGAGGGGGACACAAGAAGCTTACAGTCTAGAGGGTGAGGGGTGACACAAGAGCTACAGATCTATGAGGATGAGGGGGTGCACAAGAGCTTACAGTCTATGAGGATGAGGTGGTGGATACACAAGAGCTTACAGTCTATGAGGATGAGGGATAACACCAGACTTACAGTCTATGGATGAGGGGTTGACACAAGAGCTTACGTCTTGAAGGATGAGGGGATGACCACAGAGCTTACAGTCTGGATGAGTGATAGGGGGTGACACAAAGCTTACAGTCTATGAGGATGAGGGGGTGACACAAGAGCTACATCTAGTATGATGGGTTGTGGAGTGAACACAAGAGCTTTACAGTCTATGAGGATGGGGGGTTACAAAAGCTTACAGTCCTATGAGGATGAGGGGGTGACACAAGAGCTTCATAGTCATCTATGAGGATTTGAGGGTGACACAAGAGCACAGTCTATGAGGATTGGGCCGGGTGACCAAGAGCTATCCTGGTACACAGAGTTCATACAGTCTATGTATGGAGTGATACGCCCTCGAGGATGTGGTGACACTAACCAGTGACTAGCTACAGTCTAGGTAGGGGTTGACACAAGAGCTTACAGTCTGAGCTGGGTGAGGGGGTGACACAGAGCTTACATTCTATGGATAGAGGGGGTGACACAAGAGCTTACATCTATGAGGATGAGGGGGTGACACAAGAGCTTACTCTAGAGGGGGCATGTCTAAGTCTATGAGGATATTAGGAGTGACACAAGAGCTTCATCTTATTGCTCATGCTCCTCTTAGGAGATGGGGGACACAGGCTACAGTCTGTGAGGAGTCAAGGGGTGTACACAAGAGCTACGTCTATATGAGGGGGTGACACAAGAGCTTACAGTCTATGAGGATGAGGGGGTGACAACTAAGAGGTGGGGCTACAGTCTACTGAAGGATGAGGGGGTGACACAAGAGCTACAGTCTATGAGGATGAAGGAATGAAACAAGAGCTTACAGTCTATGAGGATGAGGGGGTGACACAGAGCTTACAGTCTAGAGAGTGAGGGAGTGACACAAGAGGCTTACAGTCTATGGGATGAGGGGGGTGACACAGAAGCTACAGTCTATGAGGATGAGGGGGTGACACAAGAGCTTACCAGTCTATGAGATGAAGGGGTGACACAAGGAATAAAAGCTTCTATAATGGCACAGCCATTCTTTTATAAGAAATGGATAAAAAATTAATGATAAAAATGTTGCCCTTGAACCAGCCTCACTGCCATCTTAATAACAAAGTCCAGGTTAATGAATCTGGCAGAGATGTGGACTCATAATGCAGTTTTTGATAACAGAGAATTGGTAATACAGAGATAGTTAAAGAGAAAGTTGCATGGAGTTAGCGGGTTGTGATAGGCCAGCGTAAAAAATGGGTTTTTAAGATAGCATGCTTGAGCTTGGGGGCTGGGTAAGTCTCATAGAATGGGTAGAGCATTCCAGAGAACTGGCGCGGCGCTCCAGAGAAGTCTGGAGACATGAGTGGAAAGTTTGAATTAACCGAAGAAATATCTGAATTACGGCAGACGCATCGAGAAGTGAGGGTTGGGCAAGACACTAGATATAAGAGTACGAGAGGTAGAAGGTGCAGCATTATGTGTAAATATGCTGGGAAAACATTGTAGGGTAATAATATGATATATAATGTACTGCATGTGTGTAATATTGTATTTATATCTTATAAATGTATAGAATATCAGTGTATAAATGTGTGCATATGAGTGGTATGAAATGGTACATAGTGGTAGAAGTGTGTATTTCGTACAACTTAGCGTGTGTATACTAAATGTGTGGATTGTGACTGTACGAATAATGTTACTTTTAGTTAGGGGAAGAGGCCACATTCAGAACTCTCTATGGGGCCCAGCCTGGTTTTGATGCCAGTTAAAAGCCCTGTTTTGATTCCTATTTTGTTCCCTAACTCTGGAAGTAGGAGCAGATCTGAAATTCCGGAAATAACGACGTTGAATCAGTCCACATGCTTAAAGGACATCTACCATCAGTGTTAGTGGAACATGTTCTCCCGGCACTTCTTTATACCCCTCTAAATTAAATGATAATCACAGAACAAATTATTTCTGAGTTTTTATGCTGGAGCATTTCTAGAACAATTTTTTTTCTCCCCCGGTTACCACAGTTTGATGCAGCACATTAAAGCAAAAAGAAATTTGAATGCTGATTCCTGGTAACAGGTGTAACAATATTGTTTTCCCTGTACGTTATGTACTAACCAAGATGTGAGTGAACGCCCACTCTGGCTGTATAATATGTACTGCAGCTAAGAGAGGGAGATACACTCGAGTATTTAGAATCATGACTGTGGTTATACTTTTTGGTCTACTATATTCCGTATTTCATTGCGTTGCGTTGACCTTATGAAAAAAGCTTCCTCACAGTGAGGACAGTGATGATGGGTAGTTAAGATTGGTGGAGATTGTGCTCATATTTCACTTTAATGGGCTTACTTATGAAAATTCTACGTATAAACCTAGAAGTCTTCTCTCAGCTGTTGGCTATTCAGGCATATTCATCTTACTTGAGGTTCCTTGTTTCCTAGTGTGCCCGAGATACTTTCTTGTCTATTGACCCTGTCTTGGAAGTTCCTTGACCATCTCCTCTTTGGATCATCTGGAGTAGTTGTCACCCATCAAAGATTACTTCAGAGGTAGTGACCTGGTGATCTTCCTATAGCAAAGCCCGAAACCAGAAAACCAGGGAACCACTTAGTACCCTTTAGGGGTAGCCCCCAATCAATGTGCTGAGTATCACAGTTAGTACACACTCACTATAACAAGGTTGTTCTCTTCAATACCTGTATATTCCCTATAATGAAAATCATAATGGGGGGGTCATGTCTTGTTCAATAACTCCCCGTTTATTATGTGGTTGAGTAAGATGGTTGCTGCTATCCATTTGTCTATGTCTATCTGAGAAAATATGCCAATAAGTTTCCAGGCTGGGAAAGGAAAACACAGCTCTAAGCTAGGCGCCCTATTAACACTAGTGGACTTTCAGGAAGCCTAGCGACATGATGCAGGAGTAAAACCAAGACAGTAATATAATATATATAATCCCCTTTATTTATATAGAGCACACGATTACGCAGCGCTGCCCAGATCAGTCCCTGTCCCAACGGGGCTCGCAATCTATCACCCTACCAGTACGTTTTGGAGTGTGGAGGAAAACGGAGGACTCAGAGAGACCCACACAACACAGAGAGAAACTACAAACTCTTTGCAGATGTTGACCTGATTGAGACTTAAACCAGGTCCCCGGCGCTGCAAGGCTTGTAGTGCAATGTATATAGGACCTTTTCATGTTGGATATGTTTTTGTCTTGTTTTGCCTAATAAAATGAACGTATCATTGAATTTTGCCTTTTCTTTGTTCAATTCATGGCTGGGTGTCGCATACTTATTACATATTTTTACCTGGTTGTGCAGAGTCCCATTTATTTTGTCTCAGGTAATCTATTGTTTGAACGTGACCCCAAACCACAAACCGGTGCCGGTGCGGCTCAACCCTCTCTCTACCGCTAACGTGTGCAACTCGTTGCTGTTTAATACCCTGCTGCGCCAAATTGTGCATGGCGCCACCATTTTGAAGGAGGATCGTTACCAGATAATATGGATGACAATTCATGTCTACTGTGCCCCTACTTCTTCACAATGCTTCTGCACAGGTCAAAGACATGCCTAGTAAACTCACATAGGCACATGAACCCTCCAAACATTTCTGTCTTTAGTCCATGTGCTGGCTGTGAAGTAAATCTCTAAAGGCTGTAATCATTTCATTCAGAAAATAAAATTTAAAATGAAATAAAAAAAATTTGCAGAAGGTAAAAACAGATTGCATTTTGAAATTCCCAAATCTTGTAGCTGGAAGTGGCTTCAAATGGCTGGAGATACTGGATGTTGAAGGTTCCATAGCGGAGAGAGACCAGGACCACTATTGCGTCTTGCTCTGTGAAAATTTTCCCTTTATTATTCCAGTTCTAAAAAAAAATAAAGCCATATTAGTTATTTGCTGAATGTGGATAATCTAGAGCTACATTCATCTTTCTTCTGGCATTAAAGGGATTTTCCAGCAAAAACTCAGTAATCTCGGTGTGCCCCCTAGAGACCTGTAGGGTAGCCCGGCCAGGCACGACTGGCGGCTCCGCTTATCTAGGGGAGTGTCTCCCCTAGATAAGCGCATCAACAAGGCATTTCCGCCCACAGAACTGCCGCTCACTGGATGTTGTTAGCTCATGAAAAGAAATCTACCATCAAAATCCATCCTGATAAACCAGACATCGTGACTGTGGTATATTCTTATATTTGTTATCCATGGCCTTCTTCCTTCTTAAATCAACTTTTAAAATCATGCTAATGAGCCTGTCAGGCTACCCTTGCCCCTATGTGATCTGTCTTTACATAATGTTACACTGTCTCAAGTTCCCCCTGCTCCCTCAGCACAAAGTGCTCACTACCCAAGGGCTGAGGAAGCAAGAGGGAGGGTAAGTCAGTATAACAGTCAGTAGAGCCAGGTCACAGAGGGGCTAGGGAAGCCCCACAGGTTCATAAGCATAATTTTAAAAGATGATTTTAGAAGGAAGGAGGCCATGCATCACAAATATAAGAAGATATCCACAGATAAGGTGCCTGGATCTATCAGTAAGTTTTATACACTGACAGCTGGTATTTGATCAGCAGCACTGCAGTTTGAGATGGATTGTAGTAGACTGAATAAGTTGAGTTCTTCCCACTTAATAAATAGATTTGATGTGATCAGTGGGTTTCCGTTATCAAGACAAGGTGTATGTATATATATATATTTGTTGTAGTTTATGCTTTATATAAGTCATTAATATCAGATCAGTTTACGTCCAAAAACTGACTGATCAGTAGCAGAGACCAATTGTGTAATAGATCCACCGTGCAACTGGAGTGGAGTAGAAGTTTGCTTGCAGCAGTTAGATACCCTCTGATCTTATATTGACAACTTACCATCAATAGACCTTGAATATCTAGTCTTGGGTCACTCCTACTAAGGGTTTGTATCATGGGATTCCACAGAGAATCCAGAGGGCACAGCAAAGATCCCCTTCATTCCACAGAACGGGGGGCTGCACATACTCTACACTGCTGACCAGCTCTGAGCTGCCTTGCAAGTCCAATAGACGTCAATGACACACAGGATCGAGCTGGGGGTTGTTCTCCATTACTCTTCATTGACTTCTGTGGCATTTCCAAAACCCTTCCGAAGTCCTTCTTGTGGGGGTAATCCGCTCCCATGTTCTGCAGATCACTGAATCATAGGGGCAGCACAGTGGCTTAGTGGTTCGCATTACAGCCTTGCAGCGCTGGGGAACTGGGTCAACAATCTGCAGAGTTTGTATGTTCTTTCCATGTTTGCGTGGTTTTCTCCGGGTCCTCCAGTTTCCTCCAACACTCCAAAACATACTGGTAGGATGATTAGATTGTGAGCCCCATTGGGGACATGGATTGATATGACAAGCTCTGTGCAGTGCTGTGGAATCTGTGTGCGCTATATAAATAAAGGAATTATTATTATTATTTGAGGATACAGATGATGGTCATACTTTACGGTCCCCTATCCTTAGGATATATGAGTAAAACTTGCTAAAAACCTTTCTATATAATAACGACTCAATGGTCAATCTGTTCTTTTTATCGGTGGGAAACCACACAGTACATAGGAGGTGCAAATCTTTGCATTCTACTTTTCTCTGTTTATGTTTGACCTCAGATTTTAGCTTCCAAATATTGATGTAAAACACTGACCACAATCCAACCGTGTGAAAGTCATACCCGTCAGTGGCAAGAGGTGACATCCACTACTGTACTGTAGACTCTACACAGCATTACAAAACAAGCAAAAAAATCACAATGATAGGAAAGAACGATGGAAATAATCTGAAATCAGGTAGAAAAAAATGTAATAAACCAGAATAATAGGAATACATTACTATTCAAAACAAATGAATTTACGGCTAAGAAGTACATTACAAGCCCCGGTAAGCAGCCACTGATGGTTTACTATTCACTTGTAAAATCTAATAAGTGATATGTTCAGACTTTTATTATATTACAAAGTTTATTTTCACCCAAAATGAAAGTATATCTAAATCAGATAATCTCACACAAAGAGGGAAGATGAGATTCAGGAGTCCTCGGCACAGACCACTAATGCAATGCTCGTGGAGGCAACAAGCTGTAATCTATGGCGCCATGAATCAGGAGAATAAGAAAGGTTAATAGAGCAAGAATTACAGCGACACACGCAGCATCCAATGTGTTTAAAAGGAAAATGCAAGGTATTAAATGGCACTTCAGTAGCCCTCCGCCGCTCGTAGATTGAGATATAATGCCTGTGATTATCATAACCATTTAGTGCAAATTCAGCATTCAATTTCCTGCTTTGCATCTGCATAAATATTTAAATTGTATTGAAATGAATTGTTACACGCTGTTGCATCTCCCCCATATATTCCGGCAAGGCGCATTGTAATAGGCACATATTGCCAAATTCATTTTCCTTTCAATTCTGCTACAAATTTAGTGAATATTACCTTCCAAACAGACGTTTATGAAAACAACCCTTATGTTTATGAGAAATATTTTGTAGCTTATTCTTGGTTTAAATAGTTTTTTATTAGAAATGAGCAGATGATCGAGATTCGCTGAAACTTTGCCAATTTTTTTTCGAAAGATTCAGTTTGAATCCGCATTTATTCTGTCCAAACTGATGTTGCACCAATTGTCCGTGAAATTAATATATAACCCCCGCTAGTCCTCAGATTCATGAAAAATTTCTATTTCGTAAGGTTTTTTTTTACTAATATCTTTAAAGGGAACCTGTCATCAGACACCCTTTATCAGACTCCCCCCTCCCAGTTAGGTCCTTGAGCGGTCAACACCTTCTTGAGGACATGTGGAGACACAGGGGCACATTTACTTACATAGAAAAATATGGATGTTGAAAAAGTATAGAAGCTTTCAGTTCACTTTATCAACCGATGTTCAATAGATAGCAGTCCTATATTCGGCATCCACAGGACAATGTGAACGGTGCCCGCGTCTAGATAGATAGCGAAAGCCTGTGCCACTTCAGGTATGGAACTTGAAAGGAAGGTTTGATAGATCCAGCACTCGTAGCAGGTGAATTAAAATTTCATATTCTTTATTTAATCAAAAAAAATTGTAAAAGTGCAAAGGAAAACATGGAGTGCACATTTACTTACCCGTCCCGTCACGATCCCCGAGGTACGTTGTCCGACGAGGATTCGGAGCTGCCGCGATTTCCTAAGATCGTGCGTCCAATTTCCTGCATGTGTCGTTTCCCCGCTCAGGTCCACCGGAGTTCACCATCTTCTTCCCGGTGTATGTAAGTGCATGGCTTGCGACACAATTTTGAATGTTAAATCCAGCGCTTAGTCCGAATCAGTCGGGTTGTCCGACGGCAACGCCCCCGATTTGTGTCGCATGAAAGTCGTCGCAATTGCGCCAAAATCCGATCGCATGAGCCAAAAACCCCAGTTAAAAATGGTGCAAAACGGAAAAAGTCGGGAAACCCGACAAAAATGCGGTCCGCGGACCCTTATTAAATGTGCCCCACAGTGCAGACAAACGACATGGGGCAAAGAGTGATCGGGAGGTTTGGCTCAAAGTGATGGATGACGAGCGTTTTCAGGAGCGACTCTGTACTGTGGTGAACACGCCCTGGGACCCAGGACACAAGCTGGAAGGGAGCCAAGTAAAATGTAATATAACAAATTTCAATTGTGTTCTAAAAACTGTTTGGGGATATCTATTATCTATGGAAACATGGGGAGGCTGAAAAAGGTGACAGTTTCCCTTTAATTTTCCCTTGGCTTTCCCCTATTCCTAAACTCTTCGATGATTAACAGATTCATCTGAAAAGATCCAGTGCTTGAAAAATACTGAATCTATGAACCGATGAAAAGATATGCTCATCTCTAGTTTTCATCAAGATTCCTAATATTCCATAAAAGGAAAAAAAAACTATTAGGCTATAATTCCATGGACATTGCTAACATGGTGCAATTAGGTTTAGTTCACACCAGATCATATTTCCTAATGTCCTCAAATTTTAATTGGAATCTATTGCCTCTCAAATCAATCCACAGGAAAAAACAGTAGGGTGTAGAGAGTTTTTGTCTTTCCGTTAAAAAAATTCTTGGTGCACCAGGAGCCACTTTTCTGATTTTGGATCGTAAAGCTATATATTGTTAGGTGAGTGGTATTTGGCTGAAACAGACAGGCTGTGACCATCCCCCAGACTGTAGCAATCCCATTTAGTAAATTTGATATCGTGGGGGTTAGAAAAAAGATTACAACTGGGCCAGAATCTATGGATGCATGTAAGTGCTTGGCTTGCGACACAATTTTAAATCCCGCGGTTCGTCCAAATCCGTCGGATCATCCGTTGGCCCGGCCCCAGATTTGTGTCGTATGAAAGCCGATTGCTTGCGCCAAAAACCCATTTTAAATCCCTGTCCCAGCTGCGCAAAACGAAAGTGCTGTCTGCTGGACCCTTAGTAAATAAGCCCCATGGTGTCGGCGGGCGCTGGCTACTTATGAATAATTTTTCTCCCTCTGATGAGACTTCTGTTGAAACGCACCAGGGAAGTGTCACATATATATAGTGTAAGGGATAGAGTTTTGGGACTGCCCTTGTAAGGGTGGGAGCATTTTAGGGGTCAGGGTAACTCCGATTAGGGCTGGACACCCTCCTTGGCCTGCATCTTGAGGGCAGTTTTAGAAGGCTCCCTTCCAGCCCTACTACATAGACTGGCATTGGACAATCATATGGATAAGAGGGATTTGTTATGGATCTGAGGTATGTACGACATCTGGGGTAGGTACACCCTTATACATATACTCTTTACCACATGCTAGTTTATATAAATTTAAGTATTTTCTATGTGTGAAGCCTAGACTTTACGAATGAACAAGGGTGTATATGGGCAAGTCTTGTCCCGTGTGTGAGCATTTATATTGAAATATCACATGCCCTCCATTGGTTACCAAGCACAGCTCTGGGCTAGTCATAGGGACAACGCTTCATAGATGTAGTTCTAAGCGAAGAAGAGCAGCCCATTGGGGTCTCAGGAGTAGACTTTCCACAACTGTTATATAGATGGATTGTTGGCCTAGACAATAAATATATACCGTAACTCACAAGAAATGTAAGATATTCCAGTGTTTATATGGAAGGTCTACAAATGGTCAAATATTTGTGGTATGAAATACAGGCGGTTCTTGACTTACAGACGACCCCTGGTTACAGACGGACCCCTCTTTCCACTGTGACCTCTGGTGAAGCTCTCTGGATGCTTTACTTTAGTCCAAGGCTGCAATGATCAATTATAAGGTGTCTTTTATAAAGCTTTATTGATAATCCTTGTTCCCATGGGAGACCAAAAATTATTTGTCTGCAGCTACAATTATAAAATATACCTGTTCCAACTTACATACAAATTCAACTTAAGAACAAACCTAAAGAACCTATCTTGTATTCGACCCCGGGATTGTCTGTACCAAATTATTTTGTATGGGCTTGAGAGAGTTTTCCACATGTGTTGCTCAGATCTGAATGCCTTTAAATCGATGAGACTGAATAATCAGGAAAAAGTGACACATTTAGAATTTTTTACACTTAACCCATGTGCTGTCGGCTCCTTCACCGTAATGCCTCTTGTGTAAGGAAAGGCATTGAGGGAGCCGACCACACATGCAGGAGTGTTCCCGAGGGCTGGGTGACGTCAGTGGCTCCCGGGAACTGCTGAATCCAAGGGAGGTAACATGAGTTGTGCATAAATTATTAGAGGAGCGCCGACTGCCCTGTGTGACGTGCACAGGAGCACCCCACGTTTTATATATAAGCATTTACAATGTCCTCTTCTAAGTGCTACATTTCCTTTAAGGACTGGTGATCAAAAATGATGAAGGGACATGTTAACATTTTGGTAGCCTGCAGTTGGAACATTTTGTTCCAACATTCACAATGTGGTCACATTTTGAACCCCAATATTCATAATGATTTGGACAAGGAAGAAACGATGGGGGAAGTGGAGGAGAAGAAGTTGTAGACAATCCCCCTTCCCCAGGAGTTTTTTTTTAATCTTTTTTTATTTATTTTCTTTAGGAAAAGTGGGATTAAAATTTGAATTCTGCTGCTGTGGTGGATGCAGAATGTGTTATTGGAGGTAGAGATGCAAAAAATAATCTCCTCTCCAGTTGTTTATTACATTTCTGCATTCATTTTGGCTGAGAGCATTTCCATATCTTACAGGTTTTGAAGCAAACACAGACTGAGGCTCAGTGGTGACTTGAAGATCAAATATTCGGCACTGAATAGTAAGTATGATGCTCATCTGCTCTGGCCGTGACAAAGATATAGAATTGGGAAATGAGACATTATGACCAAATTACAGCTAGAACTAAATTAAAATGTGATGGATTATTATTAGCAACTTTAATTTACACAACTTTTAACTAGTCCAAGCAGGTAAAAGGTTTAGCAAATTTTTCACACTGACACATAGGTCTAAATATGTTTAACTCTTCGTAATATCATCCCTTGGTCAATTTAGATCAATAATGTGCTTCAGAATTATGGTGCATTCTTTTAAGCCATATCCTCTTCAAAAATGACTTCAAAACATTGCCTCTTAGCTACCTTGTAATGCAGCTCCCATTCTGTTATTTGCATATTTACCAGAATCCCCCAGTGGAGTATCGATGGATGTAAGCCTCCACACGCCTGCAGAGGTGGCCGTTATTGGCAAATTCTCTGTAAGGAGAGCTCTTACTTCCCCAACCTATTCGCTAGTCTCTCACTCATCTAAACCAGTTCCCTACACTGTACTGAAGAGATACAAACACATCAAAACTTCTGTCTACAGTTAGGAATCTGTTTCTTCTAAAATACATATAGTGGTTTGGCTTTTATCCCCTCATTAGGCTTTCTGAAAAAGTCATGTTTGATGTGAAGGGATCTGCCTTACAAGGTAGCCAAGAGTCAATGTTTTCTGTGTCCCATCCTGGAAAATGTATTTTCATACTTACCAACTATGTTTTTGGTAGTCATTTCTACTCATCATATTGCCATATTACCATCAACTATCCCTGTCTTCCAGAAGTGGATTATAATATTGGTAGGGCCCAAGACTCCTAGGGGGCCCAGAGCCACCCCGACCACCCACCAAATTTTATACTAAGAAGGACCTTCATCCATGAAATCCTCATACATCTATTCCTGCTCTCAGTACACAAGAGCAATTCCAAAAGTCCTGAAACCACAGATTGAAAGCAGCAGAAGGGACACATCCTCCATTCCCCAAGAAGCTGATTCTAGTCCATATGTAGGAAGTGATTCCAGACTTGTAGGGGCCATAATATTCATACAGCCCAGAGCCCATGGCAGGCTTAATCCACCCATGCTGTCTACTGTATACCTCCTCCTTATAGTACCTTAGTGGATCCACCACATCTGACCATAATAGGTAAGTTATACCTCCTCCTTATAGTTCCTTAGTGGATCCACCACATCTGACCATAATAGGTAAGTTATACCTCATCCTTATAGTTCCTTAGTGGATCCACCACATCTGACCATAATAGGTAAGTTATACCTCCTCCTTATAGTTCCTTAGTGGATCCACCACATCGGACCATAATAGGTAAGTTATACCTCATCCTTATAGTTCCTTAGTGGATCCACCACATCTGACCATAATAGGTAAGTTATACCTCATCCTTATAGTTCCTTAGTGGATCCACCACATCTGACCATAATAGGTAAGTTATACCTCATCCTTATAGTTCCTTAGTGGATCCACCACATCTGACCATAATAGGTAAGTTATACCTCATCCTTATAGTTCCTTAGTGGATCCACCACATCTGACCATAATAGGTAAGTTATACCTCATCCTTATAGTTCCTTAGTGGATCCACCACATCTGACCATAATAGGTAAGTTATACCTCATCCTTATAGTTCCTTAGTGGATCCACCACATCTGACCATAATAGGTAAGTTATACCTCATCCTTATAGTTCCTTAGTGGATCCACCACATCTGACCATAATAGGTAAGTTATACCTCCTCCTTATAGTTCCTTAGTGGATCCACCACATCTGACCATAATAGGTAAGTTATACCTCATCCTTATAGTTCCTTAGTGGATCCACCACATCGGACCATAATAGGTAAGTTATACCTCCTCCTTATAGTTCCTTAGTGGATCCACCACATCTGACCATAATAGGTAAGTTATACCTCATCCTTATAGTTCCTTAGTGGATCCACCACATCTGACCATAATAGGTAAGTTATACCTCCTCCTTATAGTACCTTACTGGATCCACCACATCGGACCATAATAGGTAAGTTATACCTCCTCCTTAAATTACCTTAGTGGATCCACCACATCTGACCATAATAGGTAAGTTATACCTCCTCCTTTTAGTACCTTAGCGGATCCACCACATCTGACCATAATAGGTAAGTTATACCTCCTCCTTATAGTACCTTACCGGATCCACCACATCTGACCATAATAGGTAAGTTATACCTCCTCCTTAAATTACCTTAGCGGATCCACCACATCGGACCATAATAGGTAAGTTATACCTCCTCCTTAAATTACCTTAGCGGATCCACCACATCGGACCATAATAGGTAAGTTATTACCTCCTTAAATTACCTTAGCGGATCCACCACATCGGACCATAATAGGTAAGTTCCCATGTTACTGAAAGGGATTTGAAAGTAGAATAGAAAATTTCTTCAGAATTTTCAGAAATTAGTCAAAGGGTCCGTGGACATAAAGTACAAAGGCTTATTCTAAAAGTCAGATGCAGTAGGATTGAGTAGTAATAAGACATGTATTTACCTCCTTAGTAAGTTCCGAGTTTATTCATTGATGGGTAAATACAAAGGTCATGTACCTTGTTATGAGAGCGGAAGTGTCTGAGACAGCAATATCATTATCTCCCGGGTGAAGAAATAGTACGAGATGGATCATAACAAGTTATCTGTACAGGTCTCATCAAGTCACATTTCCTCATCAGAACAATCTATCCCGGAATTATGAATCCATCCAAAACTACCAGCCATTTTACTGCCGGAAATTTGTCCTGACCTAAAACGTAATATTTATTTCAGGAAAAAAATTGTGGTGAAGAAAATCTGGAAATCACTTTATGAAGCGTCATTGTTACATTCTTTTTGTTGTGAACCTACAAGGAAATTGCTGCAGATGTGATGGTGGAAGTGAGTAATAAATCATTTGTCATGAGATTAATTTTCAACATGATAGAAACACATGATAAACGGGCACCCATCTGTACGGCCATGTGACTAACAAAGGCCATCCTTTGAAACCAAAAAAAAAAAAAGAAACCTCAAACAAATAGAGTAAGAATAAGAAAAAGTTATATGGCTATGCTGAACCAGACTGGATACTACTTTGTTATAACATCATACCATACATTTATTATTAGGCGGCTCCTTGGGACAGTTCTATGTCTATTTTTGCAGCTCAAAAGTTTCAGGTTTTGGCCCTTAAATAAATGTTCTTCTGGTCTACTTTCTGTCTGGGATTTTGTTTTTTTCAAAAAGTCCCAAAAAAGTCTCAAAATGCATAAAAAGTCCCAGCACATAGACCAACAGGGGACTGGAGTCACTATGAGACTTTTTTTTGCAAAAGACCCAAATCCAGAATCTGGCTTTGCACGGCACAAGCAGAAGTTCTACATTTACTCCAGATTAATGAAGAGGTGGAAATAGCCCTGTGAGACATTTTAGCCCAGAAAAACTAATGATAATAACCCCTCCTCCCCTTACCTTGTCTGTAGCTTGTAGAGTAAACTCTGTGCGATGCAGCTTGCCAGGAAGTGCCTGTGTATGGACTGGTCTAGTAATGCAGGAGGCAGAGAGCACTGCAGTGTGCAGACAAGTGAAGCTATTCATGAGAAGAATCCGACCACAGTCAGAAGATTTACGGTCGGATCCAGGGACAACCAAAATGGTAAAATCCAGGACTGTTAGAAACTGGTTAGTATTATATCTGTTAAATGCTGTATTTTTGTTAATAACTGTGAATTAGAGAATGTGTTATTTTGTTATCTTGAGTATATTTAAGAATCTTGTCTTTGTGGGAATAGCCCACGAAGACAATACTCCATAGGACTCGTTACCTAATCTCAAAATCTTTTTTTCTGTTAAAAGTGGCCTCATGGTACAAGGAACTTGGCTTCACGCTAGTCCAGATCAATAGGTATGCAGTTGGGTAGGAATGCCCCAGTCTCCATTATTCAAGTTTTACCTTCTTCCACTCTCATAGTCACTCACTTATTTTAAAGCTAGAGCTCCTGGTGCTCCGTCGCCTCTCACTACAAGGGTGGTGTACCCATACCTTTGCTATCTCGCTCCTTTGGCATGGAAAGCTTTTGTATCCAAATTTATGACCAGCTAGGACACCAGTCCTGTGACTCAGGTGTTTATGCACAAAACAGACGGCTGCTTGTCCCACCAGGATCCTGCAGAGGGCATGAAGCATAACCTGGTATTACCAATTCGGTACAATCATCCTGTGCCTGCATGTGGCTCAGGTTTCTGAATAATAATGAATCATCAACATATAAAATAGTAATGGTAATCTACAAACCGCAAATTCTGTTGGAAATACCCTCTAATAAAATCCATCAGTCACTATTGGCAAAGGAACTGAAAAATAAAGTAACATATTGTTAGTGTACTGAACTCAGGAAAGCCCATCAATGGCTCATCGGTGGAGGCTTCATTTTACATATCAAGACAGCGGAGCAGAACTATTAATAGATTTATACAGGCAGTCCCTGGGTTACGTACAAGATAGGTTCCACAGGTTTGTTCTTAAGTTGAATTTGTATGTAAGTTGAAACTGTATATTTTATAACTGTAGATCCAGACAAAAAATTTTTTTGCCCCAGTGACAATTTCTAAATTTTTTGCTGTAATGGGACCAAGGATTATTAACAGAACTTCATTACAGAGACCTTACAGCTGGTCATTACAGCCTGGGACTATAGTAAAGCATCCAGAGACTTCACCAGAGGTCACAGTGGGCAGAGGAGTTCATCTTTAACTAGGGGTCTGTAAGTCGGTGTCCTTAATGGGGGACCACCTGTACTGAGAAATTACCTAATATCCTGCCCCCCCCCACACACACACACTTACACACACATTACAAAAACATGAAGTAAAGTGGCCAACCCCTTTAAGTAGATTGCTGGCTCAGTACTACCGGTAGTTGTAATTATAATATCAGAGCCAATGAAATTTAAGACTAAATTCTTAAAGGGGTTTTCCCACGTAGCAAAATCAGGCCCTATACACAGGATAGGGCCTTACTTGCTGATCAGTGGGGGTCTCAGTGCTGAGACCCCCGCAGATCGCGAAAACAAGGGGTCCGACCCCTCCATAAGAGTAATGTAGCAGACGGCCACGCCTTACTGCTCCATAAAGTCTCAATAGAGCTGATGGAAATTGCAGGACCCCTCATTTTTTGTGATCTGCGGGGGTTTCAGCAATGAGACCCCCACTGATCAGCAAGTTAGGCCCTATCCCGTGGATAGGACCTAACTTTGCTTCAAGGGAAAACCCCTTTAATAATCCTACCATAACTTCAGTTTCTACAAACTGAATACATAATATATATGTTCGTATAAAAAGTTGTATAATAATATATATAAATCCCCGGGAGCGATGGTTTATCTCCTCCTGAAATTGTATCAGTGATCAGATAAATATAGATCTGTATTCATACCATGCAGTGTATGAAGTATACAACCACAGTGCTGGCATTTAATGGGAATTGCTTCAGGCGTCTTGTCACAAATCGGTATTTTAGGAGTGAGACGTCTGTGGTTTGTACACATATAGGAGCTGAGTGGGGCGCTGCGACTCCTATGACACTGTATCATTCGACTCAAATAACTTGTAGAGAGCATGAAAAGTGACTCACGTCTGCTGTCAATGTATAGGATGAGGATTTCGAGTTTTCCCTTTTTTATTATTTTTAGCGGGTGCTAAATCTATTGGCTCGGAGACTGCATTTTCCCAAAAATTTGCAATGTTTTTATAAAGCCAATGCATAAAAATCTAAAATCCACCTGATGGCTGCCATTCCTCCGAGCTGCAGTCTTGGGAACGCTGTGTCAATGGATGGAAATCTGTAGCAGATAATAATATACACAGACAGATAGAGTTTCAGCTGACGTGTTGGTTATTTATAAAACACGGTGACTAACGCTGGATGATGAGCTGGAATCAGCTGACGGAGTCTGTAATGATCACAGTAAATACATGGACTATTGTTTGCACTCAACAGGCGGCGGCGTTAAAGGAGCAGCGGCGACTTACAGGATAGCTGGGAAAAGTTTTCTCTGACTTTGCAGGAAAGAATCGGTCTGGTTTGTCTTTGTAGGTCAAAACGGCTGGATCATAGGGTAAGAAAAAAAACTACCAATAAATGAAAAATAAATAAATGTACAAATAAATAAATAAATGAAAAAATATATTAATAAGAATCTATCATGATATTTTTAAGATGAATTTCTAACTCTGATAGGGAGTTATAGACTAATATATTAGGATACAGCATCATCCTCCATCACTACCTAAGATCCATTGGTCAGGATCAAGTTTATTCTGAAAACTGCTTCGTGCACATGTGGGATTTACTGGACCGAACTTAAATAATGATAATAATTCCTTTGTTTATATAGCGCACACAGATCACGCTGCGCTGCACAGAGCTTGCCAAATCAGTCCCTGTCCCCAATGGGGCTCATAATCTAATCAACCTACCAGTATGTTTTGGAGTGTGGGAGGAAATTAGAGGACCCAGAGGAAACCCACGTAAACACAGAGAGAACATACAAATTCTTTGCAAAGTCAAGCATGATAAACCACTTACTCATAGATCCAGGCACCGTGACTGTGGTAATCTTCTTATATTTGTTATTCATGACCTCCTACTTTCTAAAATCAACTTTTAAAACTATGCTAATGAGCCAGAAGGAATTTGGGAACAGAAGCCCTCTGTGCTCTGGCTTCGCAAGCAGTTGTTAGACTGCAGCAGCAGATCTCCGTCTAACCTTCCCCCCTGCGCTGCCTGTAATCCTGGCAACAGTGAGCACACAGTGAGAGGGGGAAGTGCTTTTGTGAATATGCAGCACGGGGGGCCTCTGGTAACACACCCAGAGCCTTTTTGGCTCATAGGCATAGTTATAGAAGGAAGGAGGCCATGGATAACAAATATAAGCAGATGACCACAGTCCCGGTGGCTGCATCTATGAGTAAGTGTCCCTGGTTTATCATGATGGATTTTCATGGATTTCCTTTAAAACTGTAGAGCAGAACTCATCATCAGTTCAGTAGTTTTAGTTTTGTTCTGATAAATCCAGCACGTGTACAGAGCGAGTTTGTTGGGACAGGCCTAAGGCTGCAGACAGAATGAGTTGTCAATGTGACTTCACCACTTTAAACAGGAACCAGTGTAGCACCGGGCAGGAAGAGAAGAGGAAGGTAAGTATTGCTTATCCTAGTAATGAAATCTCATAATCTCAGACACACTCTTTCTGAGTTTAAAAAACATGAAAGGCTTCTTCATTTTCTAAAAATAGCATCTACCCTGTCCAAAGGCCGTATTGGTATCGAAGACAAGACTCATTCAAGCATTGGCCATACACATCATAAATTGCACCATAGACCGGTTTCGGACACTCACATTGGGGGTTATTTATCATTGGTTTTCCTGGGGGTTTTTTTGGTGTAAAAAGTCACATTAAGGTTTTTGGAGACTTTTCACTTCCTTACAGGATATTTACACCTCTTCATTAATCTGGTATAAACATAGAACCTACTGCTAGTACAACACTGTGCAAATCCAAAATCATGACTTGAGACCTTTGCAAAAGTCTCATAAAAAGTCTCATGGACACTCCAGTCCCCTGCTGGTGTATGGGCTGGGACTTTTTAAGCATTTTGAGAATTTTATGGGGATTTTTGAAAAAATAATCCCGGACAGAAAGTAGACTGTAAGAACATTAATCAAAGGGCCAGAGCCACTTTTATTATTCTAATTGGCAATGGATCTCCAAAAATAGACATGGAACTGACCCAAGGATCTGGACTAATGATAAATAACCCCTGCAATCTTTGTCAGTCGATCTGATCCCAATACTCCCACAGGTGCCATTCACATTGCTACCATGTAAGTCAGTAAGGAGTCTCAGAACATGACTCAGGCTTTTGTAAACAAGATTCTTCTGAGCAGCGGTCAGAGCCGCTTGTCTCCTGGAGAAGAGCTATTTTCACTCATGTACCAGGAAGCATTGAATACCCCCTCCATTCACATGTCCACTTAGGTGAGTCAGTGCTTGACTCAACCAAATGAAGAATGACTTAATGGAAAATTTGCAAATTGCAAAGTCATCCTAAAGCTTTACATCCTTGATGTTAAATTTAGTGGCTTTTAAGTTAGAACTTTTTATAACTTGCTGGGCTTCTACTTTTGGGACATTCATCATTAGAGGAATTCTACCCCCAGAATGGAGGATTGTACATCAAGCTCTCTTTTAGCACCTTAAGTCTTAGTTTTTAAGAAAAAAGGCTTTAAAAATTATTCAAATGAGCCTGAGGGGCTCCGGGCTCATTTGCATCATTTTTAAACTCTTTTAATAACTTTTTACTCGGGCACATATACCTATACTTGCTGAGATCCCTCCCCATCCCACACATTTTACCTAATAATACACATACATGCTACACAGACATACTCATATACCATATACCATCAAGCAGCCACCTCCCCTATTAATAAAATGCCCAGCAGCCTCCCCTCATTAATAAATAAAAGCAGCCACCTCTCTTACAATAATAAAAATGCCCAGTAGCTAGGAAGGATTAAGACAGCCAAAGACCCTGGGCTGTATAAATATTATAGCCCCTACAAGTCTGGGAACACCTCCTACATGTGATACTAGAATCAGCATCTTGGGGAATGAATGCTGCTTTCAATCTGTGGTTTAGGGACCTTTGGAGGGGTGAAGGTCCTTCTTAGTATAAAATTTGGTTGGTAGTTTGGGTAGCCAAGAGTTCCCTAGAAGACTTGGGCCCTCGGCCATTAATAAAATGTCAGTCGCCAGCCTCCCCTAATTAATAAAAATGCCCAGCAGGTATCTCTCATTAATAAAGTGTCTAGTAGCCTCTCCTCACTAATAAAATGCCCAGCAGCCTCCCCTCACTAATAAAATTCCCAGCATCCTCTCTTCATTATTAAAGTGTCCAAAAGCCCCTCCTCACTAATAAAACATATCCGGCAGCCTCCAATCATTAATAAAATATCCAGTAGCCTCCCCTCATTATTAACATTTTCAGCAGCAGACATTACTTACTCTTCCGTGGTCTGGCACTCTTCCTCTTCTCCCAGTGATGACATCATATAGCGTGCGCAGGCAGAGCGTACGGATGGGTCTCTGCCTGTTCACACTTGTATTACTCACATACAATTAATTGTCTGCCTCGCTCATGGACCCTATGCCTGCCATGTGCCAGACGCAGGCTGTGGACCACCTCCATCCCAAGGCTCAGTTGCACCCCCTACATATCTAATAGCCCCTGGCTACTAGTAACTATTACCAGCAAATAGTTGCTAATTACTGCTACTAGTTTTTAAATCTCTAAATCTGGTCCCGACTATTTTCTGCAGCATTCACATCACAGGATACTAAAGAGTCACAAACATGTGCTGAGTCAGTAATCCAGGTCCTGCCAGTCCTGGAGAGCGATTATGTTACATTGGTTATTGGGATATTGCTAGGATTTAAGAACAGAGCAGCCCCAAATCTCTCTTTCCGTGTCAGCGGAATTTGTACTGGATAACTGAGCCCGGCCTCCATTGTTTCTCCCTCTGTATCTGAATCAGTCAATCAATGCTAAAGAAATGTGTCAGACTCTGAACATGAGCGACAAAAGTACAATGATGGGAGTGTACACACAAGGACAGAAGAAGGTAAACTGTGACTCTAGAAGTTGTAGATCTACAAGCTTATGCACTCAAAGCTGTCAGAATAATACGCAGGGAGATTTCCCACCAACACCTAGAATCAATACGACTGCTGTTCTCAGGTGCAGTTTAACCAGTTAAAGCACTTGGATGTACAATTATGTGTACACAGGCTACCAGCTGTTTTTATGAAGCTGCAGGATAGGTAGCAGCCCTGGAGATCTGTGTAACTGTACCTTTGTGTGTGTGTTGTAAGTAAAAGCAGAACTGTAAAAAAAATATATTTATATTCTCGGATTGTAGCTGGACTTGGAGTGTCTTCACACTGCTGGGTTCTTTGAACTGTAGATTCACACTGCTCCCCAACCCCTCCCCTGTATTATGTAACCAGATGCCTGCTACTGCTCATAGCAGAGGGGAGAGGTCGTGCTGTGTTCAGTGAAGAGATCTCATACACCAGTGCACCAAGTCCAGCTACAATCCTGGACTAAATGCAACAACACACTCAAAGGAATGGTTGCATAGATCTACAGGGCTGCTATCTTATATTGACTACCACTTTTTATTGTCATAACAGCTTGTAGACTCCATTTAAGATATCTGATATGTATAAATAATTTGGAAGTCTAGCTTCACATCCAGGGATTTGTTTTTAGACTTCCTAAACACAAAAAGGGATATAAAAAAAAAATAGTGAAAAGTTTGTGAATATGGCAATAATTTATGGCAAAAGTGTCTTTGCCACAATTTTTGCACCTTATGTGCCAGAAACCATTGGCAGAAAAATCTGAAAACTACAGAGCTTTCTCTCGATTTAAAAAAAGAATAACTGTAAAGTTTTTTCCCACAAATCAATAGCTCTTGGGATGTAGAACAACTTTGCCTATTATATTTGTTACCCATATCCAGCAGTTTCTTTTCTATACTCCTCAAATTTTCTCAGTGCTGAAGTAGCTCATTTAACCCCGCCCCTAACCGGCTCACCTCGCCCCCTTTAACCCGATACAATTGGGTTAAAAGTGGAGTGGCATGGAGTAATTGATTGGCCTGCGGCTCCTTATTGTACAAGAGCTGGCTCTTCTTAGTGAGCGGAGCCTAATGAGCCAGCTCACTAAGAAGATCCCTAATTCCCATCACTACTGGGATCACATCTGATAAACAGATCTATGTACTCATGGAGGGGAGAGCTGCAGCTCCCTGCTCACACAGGAGGTGGTCATGTGACAGAGCTCTCTGGGTGTATGTAGCAGAGCTGGATGTGTTCACGACTTTCAATACAGATGTCTCCTTCACTGAATAAATACAAGATCTCCTCTGTTCCCTATCAGTCCCTCAATTCCAGTCTGTGATTCTACAAAACTTTCTCTGTCTCTCTCCTCATGCTGCAGCCCTTCCCCCACCTTGTACTCAGCACTATGAGCTCTGTGCAGATAAGTTATTAACCCCTAGTGCTCTCACAGCACAGACAATTTATATAACTGGTTTACCTATGATTTCTTCCACTTATTACATGTCCCCTGCTCCTCCATGTGATGGGAGCTGCCAAGTCTCGCCATATGCATCCTGTATGGGCTGAACATGTCCTCTGCTCTTCCATGTGATGGAAGCTGCCAGGCTGGTCACCATATACATCATGTATGTGCACTCTGGAGTGTTCAGTGGATTTACTTGGAAAACTAAATTAATTTAATGCTAAATTACTTTGAGAAAGAACAAGGCATTATGGAATCTGTGAGCAGATTAAATTGGACTCAACTTCAGGGCAAGTACAGGAAGAGTTTAGTCTCTGCCCACTTCACCTCTGGTAAGAAAGATTTTTGTCAAACGCTTTCAGAACAGAAAATGTCATAACTTTGGAAAGAAAAGGGCGTGCACCACAATATGGACATTGTTCTGTTTGTTTTTAAAGGGGGGATCACATATGAGAATTTGTTAAATCATTATAACTTTACAGTTATGCTTTAAGCTGACGTACAGTATTTTTGGAAAACACAATGACCAAAAAATATTTAGTGGGCCACTACTCATCTAATGTGATGATCCTATAATAATAATAATAATAATTTTTATTTATATAATGCCATCATATTCCATAGAGCTTTACAAATCAGGACGTACAGATCCTGCTGTTGCAGTTACTTGTGACCAAAATTTACAGAAGAAACGATGCATGTAAATTAATGTGGCATCAAAATAAAAATTTGTAAGGTTATAGCAAAACTTAGATCGTAAGGGCTCATTCAGAGGGGAGTGCCCATTGCTTGTCCGCAAAAAATGCAGATGTGCCATATCCATGTGTAGTCCGTATTTCATCCGCATTCGTTTTTTCGACATCCGTATGTTAGCCATTTTTTCACAAAAAAAACCCAGAAGTTTTCTAATGTATTTCCTTCCCAGTTACTGCATATGGATATGCATATGGATGTCATCCGCATATGGTCCAATTTTTTTGCTGCAGATCCATTCACTTCTATGGAGGTCCATGGTTCACAAATACTGTCAAGGACACTCGTCTGAATGATCCCTCTTTTGACATCAGTATGCTATCTGTATTTTTCCAGATAGCATAGTGACCAATTGATTGCTATGGGTCTGTTCACATGTCGTTTTTTTTCACTGATGTTCAAACTGCGTACTTTAGAACCGGAAATAGGAGCATTTGTGATGCCTCCTCTGCAGCTTCTAAGCATGACTCATCTCTGGTGAAATACAACTCTTATCTCCTCATTTTCACATGCCTTTGGAGATTTTTCATATATAAAAGACAAGATTTCCCATAAAAGAGGGTAACTCTAGAAAGTACATTTCATACCTCAGGTAGGGTAGGAGAGGGACCTATTAGTTCAGTGGGGTAAAATCTGGTGACAGATTTTTTTTTCTTATTTTTTATATGTTTTTCGCTTATTATTAAAAGTATTTTACCATAAGTTTCTTCTGTAAACTTGTTATTTGTCTGAAATGCTTCTCTATGGATGCCTATTAATAGATTGGAGTGTATCAGAGGTCAGAGCTATGATAGACAGTACTCTTATTCAGGGTCATTCCAGGCCACTGAGCTAATAAAGTAACGCTACATCCACATCAACTATGGGCTTTAAATCAAACACCTTCAGGGCATTTTTTTTATTGCAAAAAATATTAGCGGTTGTTTTTATTAAAAAGTTTGATCCATTTATCCTGTGAATCCGGCATGTATTTTCATACACTTTAGCCTGCTCAATTTGGGTTTTCTGAGATTCTACTGAAGATTCTTGAGATAGACCAGTGGAGGACGGACTCCAATCGACTTTCTGATCGTCTGTTTATTCACAGGGCCAGCGCCAGCACTGGGCATACCCAGGCAAGTGCTGGGCCCGGGAGCCACTGGGGGGGGGGGGGGGGGCTGTACATAAGTAAATTATGAGGTAATGAGGGGCTGTATCTAATGAATAAAATAACCATAAGGGGGGGTAGTGGACCCAATGGACCACCGTGGACAATGACATAAGCTGACACCTGGGATTGGAGTCTAAGTGGTACCCGGTTTTCACCAGAGCTGCCGCAAAGCAGGTTGGACTTGTTGCGGCGTGGTACCACCAGGTAGTTCAATGAGCACAACCTTGTCCGCGGTGGGGGCCAAGGCAAAGTACAGAATCATAAGGCAAACTCTTAGTCGGGGACAGGCAGGAGGTCAAGACAGGCAGCACATGATCAGAGTCAGGGACGTAGCGTTAGGTCAGGACGGGCAGCACCGGATCAGAGTTAATAACAGAACAGGGGTCACAATAGGAATTCAAGCAATGGGCATCAGACAAGCTTTCTCTAGGGCTGTGAGGCACAAAGATCCATAGGGGTGTGCAGGAAGAGGCTGGCTTATAAGGAATCCCGGGAATAGCCAGCACCAATCAATGGTGCGCTGGCCCTTTAAATCTTTGGGAGCCGGTGCATGGACAGGTGAGTTGCAGGACGCTGGGGCACAGAGAGGTGCACAGGTGAGCCTGCGTCCCAAGATATGGCTCGCGGGAACACCCATGACAAGGGTGTTTGGTATGACAAACTAGGGAATATTTTAGGGAATAGGAGACTGTTTTAGTTTCATCATTTTTAATGCCGCCATGTGAGTTCACTACAAAGGGGCCTACTGAAACCTGGAGCCGACCCTGATTATCCAGATTAGTCCATTGCAAATTCCATCGAAATTGTAAACAAAAATGGCTAAAAACATGCAGGATTTTCTTATCTGAAAAAACAATGGACTCCCAAATAGTCATAGGAGGTTATAGGCTGGTGTTAGTTGTGCCAGTATATGATCTAATCCCGCGGTCCTCCAGCATGCCGGATATATTAGGAGATGTTGGTTTCCTGATATGGGCTGTGACGCGATATGTGGGTGCCTGCGCCTGTTGGTAATTTTTTGCCAATGCTAAATGGGTGTAGAATATAACAAATGCATGATAGCCCCGCCCCAGTCCACCACCAGCTGCAACCCCCTCGATGCTCCCTTGGTGTGGAGGTGGCGTAAATAAGAAAAGAATCCCAATTTCTGGGATTGTATTCCACAAAACTGGCATAAAAAACAAAGTTCAGATTAATGTCCCCATAATGTTTAAATTCCACCTTTCTGGTTCCATTTCTTTACTGGGGTCAATATGAAAAACTTTTTCAAAGATCATTTTCAGATTGTCTATGACTTTAGAGCAGGAAATTTTTAAAATACTGTCTGAATCAGATCAGACATGTTTGTAATAGCCTAAGAGATAAGATGCTATTTGCTATTTGGGATAATGCCACACAAAGATTATCCCCCAATGTTTGGCAAACTCTGTTACATTCCCATTTGAAGTAGCAGAACATTTGTTTAGAATGGACGGGTTTAATACTATGCTTCAAAAGCATACCTTTCTTCATAGCTTGACTTTATTCCGACTCCATCCTTAAAGGGGTATTCCAGGAATAAGTATAATTCATATTCAAATGGGTCATTCAAATATAAACTAATATGTAATTAGTTATGTCCACATCACATGTCCTGCACCTGCCTGGGGTCATGTTTGGCTGTAGTCGGTTGGTTGCAGTGCATCCAGTATGGCTGGTGCTGTAGTGAGACATCACCTCAGTGAGGTAATGTGCAGTGATGGCAGTTACCCACATCATTACTATGGTAACAGAGCAGGGCAGTCGGTTACATCATAACTGGAAGCAGAGCATAAGAGGGAGGAGCTGTTACTGAGAACTAAAGATCATGGGAGTTATAATTGTAGAAGGCGGCCATCTTGGAAATAACTCTTCCCACTTTAGAAAGCCCATAATCATTAAAGCAAACTATGTAAGATCCATTTTGTGTTTAATACAATTGAGTTTTGTTGTATTCACTTATTTAAAGCATTATGGGTTTTCATATCAGACGTTCATATTCCCGGGATACCCCTTTAAAAGAAATCTACCCTCAAAATCCATCATGATAACCCAGGGTCCCTTACTCATAGGCATCTAGGTAAAGTTTACTTATACGGCTGCATCTACAGATGTTTGTGTTGCTTTGGACTCCCTTCTAGGCATGGACGAGGGAGGGGGTTGACAGGACTCGCTTCTGCCCTCAGACCAAGTGACATCTGACTTTAAAAAGAAGTGACTTCCCATGGTTCACATGGTTCACAATGTCCACCGATCGGTCAAAACGAGTCTTGTTACCCCCTGCACTTCTGGCCAGGGGACGAGGCTAAAGACCAAAACTACTGGAGTGTCAAGAGAAATGGGAGTCAGAGCAGAGTATGTATTTTGGTGGCCTTACCCAAATCCCAACTGGATTTACGAGAATTCCTTGAAAACACCTTTAACAACATGTCTGATTGCTTTAAATGTATTTCTTGGAATTCCCTGGAGTTGATACATGGTCAGAGCCTAATACATCTATTTTATATAGTCTTCCTTGATGGGCAACAAGATAGATGGGTGGGTTGTTGTGTGGGGGTCATGGGTTTGTTCTTTGTACCTTTTTCTTGCTGCTGGCATTTTCTTTGTCTATATTATCTACGTACTGTATAAGATAAAACTCCATAAAAAAGATTATCAATAAAAAAGGTTACGAATGCCAATGTATACTTCGTGGTTTCGTCTTTGGAATCAATAGTTGTAACATCAAATATGGCAACTGTGTTAATAGATGCAGGAGATTTGCCTTTTGTGTACTGAATCTGGCTGTAAGAACATTTACATTTGTGACCCTATAGAATCATTGCCTATATAATACTGAATATATTGCTCAATTCTCAGAGCGTGTCTCTACCTCATGAGATCCTTCACAAAATACATTTGTATGCATTAAATATTATATCCTATTGTAAGAGGATTTTTGGAGGGATTTATTTCCATATTAGCTCTAATCTCCAGGACCGGGCAAACTTCTCCATGTATATTCCATTTACAATAGTGAACATATTGTTTTCCTGATTCCATATCAACCTCATTCAAATACGGTTGCGCACAAAGATCTCAACCCATAGCTCAACCAATAGCCCTCAGACAGTGAATGCTACAGCCAACGATAGAGCTACCTGAAGACATATTTCAGGATCCAAACATTCATCAATGAGAAGTCTACATGTATTCTGATATACACAGTCAAACACTTTGGCGCAATTGGTATCTTTGGGGCATATAAAATACAATACAAAACACGGGGGAAAAAGCCAATTGCAAATAGACCTATTTATCAGACGCTGGTGCTCGTGCACCATCTCCAGAGATGCTCAACTGGGTTTAGGTCGAGGCTCTGGCTGGACCGGTCAGGAATGGTCGCAGAGATGTTCTGAAGCCTCTTCTTTGTTATTTTAGTTGTGTGCTTAGGGTCATTGTCTTGTTGGAAGATAACCCTTTGGCCCAGTCTGAGGTCCAGAGCATCTGGAAAAGGTTTTCATCACGGATATCTCTGTACTTGGCTGCAATTATCTTACCTTCAATTACAACCAGTGGTCCTGTTCCTGCCCCCATAGCATGATGCTACCACCACCATGTGTCACTGTTGGGATTGTATTTGGCAGATGATGAGCAGCACCTGGCTTTCTCCACACATACCACCTAGAATTAACTCCAAAAAGTTCAATCTTCATCTCATCAGACCAGAGAATCTTATTTCTCATAGTCATATGTTTTTTTGCAAACTGTATGCAGCTTTCATATGTCCTGCACTGAGGAGAGGCTTCTGTCTGCAAACTCTTTTGTGGCGCTCTCACCGCATGTTCTGCTCTCTGACCTATTTATTAGCTGACTTTTTCCGCCTGCACCGACTCTTCTCCGAAAAGGGGGGTGGTTTTGGCAGAGTGGAAACTTAGACACAATGGGGCAGATTTATCAAGCAGTCTGAAAGTCAGAATATTTCCAGTTGCCCATGGCAACCAATCACAGCTCAGCTTTCATTTCACTAGTGCTCATGAATATTTTAAAGGGGAACTGTGATTGGTTGCCATGGGCAATTGGAAATATTCTGACTTTCAGACACTTGATAAATCTGCCCCAATATGTGTCGCAGCCATTTTTGAGCACTGTAAAGTGGCGGAGAGTAGACCAAAAGAAATTTGGTCTAGCAGGGACACAAAACAATCTATTGCACTGCTGCCTGTTCTCCGACTGTTGGACACATTTCTGGTGCTCAGGACAGAGTTTGGTCCCAGAAATGGTCCCAGATTTATTGGTGCCAGAAATGTCTCTGCACAGCTCCACAATATTAAATATGTATCTTCTCTCCGAGAGCAAGTCAGTAACAAAGCCAATGCAGACACTGACAATTTATGTTAAATTTGAGGTATGATTAAGGACTAACAAACTATAGTCCGAAACGCGTTACCGCTGTATTTTTTGGTCGGTCCTGTGCGATTACCATTCATGTTACTTCCATGTTGTTCTACTATTGGAATTTTTCCTCTGTTTTTTAAAGGATATGAAGAATAAATTTTTGGACATGTTTTAACAGCGAGTCTTTTTCCTTTGGATCTATCGGATGTTGAATGCTGGATTCCCTTCCTTTGCTTTTTGCCATTGTTTGTTTCTATATACCTGACCCTGGATTTCCGGACCAGCGTCACAGGGATTCCCTCTGCACCCGGCCAGATTACTCCACTTGCAAGATTGAAACCAACTGTGGGTGAGCCGTTACCGTAAACTTTTTTTCTTTAATTTATGTAAATGTCCCCCATTAACTCAACAGGTGAATGACCTTGGTTGAACAGATTTCCCCTTCAAAATCAAATTCACCCATTCAGTTTATGTTGTTCACCTGTGAAATCAACAAAACTGCACCTAAAACCACCTCAAAACTGATTTTTATTTGGAATTTCTCAGTTGTGCGTTGGGTTTGCCAAGGCTTATTAAACACAGCTGGACTCCAATGAAGAACAGAAGGAAATGGACAGCATGTGAGTTAAATATGTCACAGCAATAGTACTGAATACTTATGACCATGTGATATTTCATTTTTTCTTATTTAATAATTAGCAAAAATGTCTAGATTTATTTGTTTGTTTCTGTCAAGATGGGGGCAGAGTGTACATTAATGGGCAAAAAGAACTATTTTGATCCAACTAATTGGCTGCAATGAAACAAAGAGTGAAAAATGTAAAGGGGCCTGACTACTTTCCATACCCACTATATAATACATGTGATAATATTGGCCAAACCTGGTAGACATAGTTTAATAAACAATACACAAAATTAGTAGCCTCAAAACATATTATTTTTTAGTTTCCCATAGAAACATACAAAACAGAAGAATGGCTTATCCCTCCAGAAAAATATAGAGGACCTATCCGTAAGAAAGGACATTAAAATAATTCAGAACGTCAACTGATCAGCCATTCATGTCACTAAACGTTAACGTTTCCAGGAGTGATGCTTCTATATTTTTTTATTTGGAATTTCTCAGTTGTGCGTTGGGTTTGCCGAGGCTTACACCCTATAGCGGGGGTACTAACCCTTCACACTACTGTGCTACTTCATACCTTTTATACTCGAATGGGAGCTTAGATACTACTGTGCTACTTCATACCTTTTATACTCGAATGGGAGCTTAGATGCACTACCGCTGAAAGGCCACTACACGGTGGACAGAGAAGTCTGCTTCTTGCTCTCTCCACTTTGAAGCTGTGGCCCAATGGTGTGTAGGTATTGGACTTCTGTCTACTTGACATCAGTAACCCATCCTAAAGATTCAGAGTCTGAATGAACATTGTTAGTGGCGAAATGTTACTGACTAGGTGTCCTGAAATGATCTTGAATGAAGATTCTCTTGGCCTGCTTCCTTCAGATCTGGAAAACCATCCTGTCCTAGGTATAAATCTGTTAGTTTGATGATATATGTGAATGCTATAAACAGGTTTTGTTTTCATTATCCTGTATACACCGATGACACCAACTGTACATTTCCTTATGTGATATGTTCATGCTTTCCTGAGAAACACCAGCAAGTGTGTCTGTCAGCTGTCTCTGTCCTCTCTACACCTCACACTCATCCAGATGTTTCCATTTCTTTCCGCAGTCTTCAGACTAAACCTGATGTTTCCATTGATGCGTGTTTCCTAACCCGCAGACCTGCTGTCTACTATCTAACTCACATCTGAATTTTAACTATCATTTATTGGGATTTACGAGAATTTTACATTGGTGGTATATTATTAGGATGAGGTCAATGTATTATAGGTAGAGGCAAAACGTTAAAGCGGTATTCCATGGATATAAATATGGAATCCCTTCAGGGGCCTGGGGTATGAAAAAATAACTGTAGTTACTCTGCTCCAGATTCCAGTGTTCTCCTTGGACCAGAAGACAATTTAAGAGGTGAAGACCCCTAGAAAATCAAAGTGAAATCATCATTGGATGGAGCATGTTCTGTGACTCCCCAGAATGTCTGCCTGGGCACAGAGCTTGATACCACAAAGCTCTGTCCTGGGGCCTCTTTCATCTACACCTCTGACCTAGGACAGCTCAATGAGCCTCACGGCTTTCAATACCACTCCTATGCAGATGACACACAGATCTATGCAGATGACTGGCCTAGACATCACCATCCTACTAGCAAGAAATCCAATTGGAAAATGATCTTTCCTCCACCTAATGCATCCCTCCCATTAGACCTAACAATCCATGGCTCTACACACTCACCAGTTTGAAAAGTCTGCTACCTTGGGCTAATCTTTTACTCAGCCTTATCCTTTAAGCCTCACATCCAGTTCCTTACTAAAACCTGCTGCCTACACCTCAAGAACACTTTTCTCATCCAATCTTTTCTCAATCCTGAGTCTACAAAATTGTTAGTCCTCTCTGCCAGTCTTTCCACTGTTTACTCATCGTACAACAAATTCCGTATAAATTATGAACGTTGACTTACGACATTCACAACCCGTTCCCTTCATATATCTCTGAACTCATCTTCCAATAACATCTCACACATAATCTTGGTCCTCACAGGACCTTCAGCTTCACTCTATTACCATCCGCTCTTCTCACAACCATATCAAAATCTTTACCAAAATGTGTCAGCCTGTCTCACACCTTCGAAACTTTCAAACCTAAAAACACCACCTGTTCAGGATCGCCTACAACACACAATAACTGCATTGCTCTGCTCCCTTACCTTGTGTCTCCATCAGTGACGTAACTAGCAGAGGTAGGGCCCCATAGCAGACTTTTAAATGGGGCCCCATTTCCCCTTAAAAATATTACACTCATATATACATACACACATTTATATATCTATATACATAAACATACAGTTCTTCACTCATACACAGACATTTATACACTCTTTCATACATTAATACACTCACACACAGACACATATAGAACATATACACATCACATATACACACACATACAGTATAAACACACCATACACTACTGTGCTACTTCATACCTTTTATACTCGAATGGGAGCTTAGATGCACTACCGCTGAAAGGCCACTACACGGTGGACAGAGAAGTCTGCTTCTTGCTCTCTCCACTTTGAAGCTGTGGCCCAATGGTGTGTAGGTATTGGACTTCTGTCTACTTGACATCAGTAACCCATCCTAAAGATTCAGAGTCTGAATGAACATTGTTAGTGGCGAAATGTTACTGACTAGGTGTCCTGAAATGATCTTGAATGAAGATTCTCTTGGCCTGCTTCCTTCAGATCTGGAAAACCATCCTGTCCTAGGTATAAATCTGTTAGTTTGATGATATATGTGAATGCTATAAACAGGTTTTGTTTTCATTATCCTGTATACACCGATGACACCAACTGTACATTTCCTTATGTGATATGTTCATGCTTTCCTGAGAAACACCAGCAAGTGTGTCTGTCAGCTGTCTCTGTCCTCTCTACACCTCACACTCATCCAGATGTTTCCATTTCTTTCCGCAGTCTTCAGACTAAACCTGATGTTTCCATTGATGCGTGTTTCCTAACCCGCAGACCTGCTGTCTACTATCTAACTCACATCTGAATTTTAACTATCATTTATTGGGATTTACGAGAATTTTACATTGGTGGTATATTATTAGGATGAGGTCAATGTATTATAGGTAGAGGCAAAACGTTAAAGCGGTATTCCATGGATATAAATATGGAATCCCTTCAGGGGCCTGGGGTATGAAAAAATAACTGTAGTTACTCTGCTCCAGATTCCAGTGTTCTCCTTGGACCAGAAGACAATTTAAGAGGTGAAGACCCCTAGAAAATCAAAGTGAAATCATCATTGGATGGAGCATGTTCTGTGACTCCCCAGAATGTCTGCCTGGGCACAGAGCTTGATACCACAAAGCTCTGTCCTGGGGCCTCTTTCATCTACACCTCTGACCTAGGACAGCTCAATGAGCCTCACGGCTTTCAATACCACTCCTATGCAGATGACACACAGATCTATGCAGATGACTGGCCTAGACATCACCATCCTACTAGCAAGAAATCCAATTGGAAAATGATCTTTCCTCCACCTAATGCATCCCTCCCATTAGACCTAACAATCCATGGCTCTACACACTCACCAGTTTGAAAAGTCTGCTACCTTGGGCTAATCTTTTACTCAGCCTTATCCTTTAAGCCTCACATCCAGTTCCTTACTAAAACCTGCTGCCTACACCTCAAGAACACTTTTCTCATCCAATCTTTTCTCAATCCTGAGTCTACAAAATTGTTAGTCCTCTCTGCCAGTCTTTCCACTGTTTACTCATCGTACAACAAATTCCGTATAAATTATGAACGTTGACTTACGACATTCACAACCCGTTCCCTTCATATATCTCTGAACTCATCTTCCAATAACATCTCACACATAATCTTGGTCCTCACAGGACCTTCAGCTTCACTCTATTACCATCCGCTCTTCTCACAACCATATCAAAATCTTTACCAAAATGTGTCAGCCTGTCTCACACCTTCGAAACTTTCAAACCTAAAAACACCACCTGTTCAGGATCGCCTACAACACACAATAACTGCATTGCTCTGCTCCCTTACCTTGTGTCTCCATCAGTGACGTAACTAGCAGAGGTAGGGCCCCATAGCAGACTTTTAAATGGGGCCCCATTTCCCCTTAAAAATATTACACTCATATATACATACACACATTTATATATCTATATACATAAACATACAGTTCTTCACTCATACACAGACATTTATACACTCTTTCATACATTAATACACTCACACACAGACACATATAGAACATATACACATCACATATACACACACATACAGTATAAACACACCATAC